>JAMWYP010000059.1:0-600000 GCA_025563575.1 Acacia pycnantha
TCAGGAGCATTCTGAGAAAGTTCTTAAGAGTGTGGGTGGAGAAGAAAGAGATACGGAATTTGACAAAGGTTTGGAGCAAATGGAGGGGAATGAAGATGTGGAAATAATGAAGTTTGCTAGAGAAATTGATGAGATACTGAAAACAGAATGTGATCCAAAACATCTTGCAGCTCAATCAGCTTCTAATCGTGAAGAATGTGTTGAAAAACTGAAGGAATCACAGCAACCCCTTGCTGGCCATGTAATTGGGAGGACGAAAACTGAATGCAAAATTAGTGAACAGAAATCGGAAGAGGTAAGAATGGAAAATCTAATGGCTAATAAAGATAACAGAGAACCTGAAATGAGCCCTGGGGATGCAGAGCACGTAGGGACCCAATCAGGAAAAGTGGATGACTGTATGATGAATGATGATGAAGCTGGCTTTGGCAGTCAAGAAACAGGTGTTGAGAAAATCAAAACAACCCATCATCAAGATATTAATCTCAGAAATCTGGACAGGACATTTGCTCATGAATGGGATGAGAGAAGAAAGAACAACCAGCATGTAAAAATTGCCCTGAACCAGGAAGAAAGCAAGGACAAAGTATCGTCAAGTAATCCGAACCCGTGCGATCCAAAAGGAAGGAACACAGAAGCAGCTAAACCTGCTACAGTGCTAGAGGTGGGAAATGAGAAAAGTACTTCTCAGTTTCATGTAGGACAATCCACAGAAAAAAAGGAGAATAATATCAATGAAACTCTAGTATCAAAAGAGAGAGATGCTGAAAGGATGAGAAGGGAAAGAGAATTGGAGAAAGATCGTCTTAGAAAGATAGAGGAGGAGAGGCAGAGAGAAAGGGAAAGAGAAAAAGACAGAATGGCTGTCGACAAAGCAATGCTGGAGGCTGAGAGGGAGAGGGAGAGGGAAAGAGAAAAGATAGGATGGCTGTTGATAGAGCAACTCTTCAGGCTCGTGACAGAGCATTTGCTGAAGCTCGTGATAGAGCTGATAGGGCAGCATTTGAGAGAGCAACTGCTGAAGCTAGACAAAGAGCAATGACTGAGGCTCGTGAAAGACTCGAGAAGGCTTGTGCTGAGGCCAGAGATAATAAGGCAAATGCAGAGGCCAGATTGAAAGCAGAACGTGCAGCTGTAGAAAGAGCAACTGCAGAAGCTCGAGAGCGTGCCATGGAAAAAGCCAAGGCTGAGAGAGCTGCTTTCGATTCCAGAGAAAGGTTAGAGAGATCTGTATCTGACAACTTTGGCACTTTAAGAAGTAGTGGGAGACAAGGTTTTTCATCATCTGTAAGTGTCCTGATAAATCTGCTGGTGATTAAATGTATAATTTCCTGCATAGTATCTAATCAGTTCAATGACAGGATGTGCAAGACTCAAAGTTTCTGAACTTCGGTTCTTCTGCTGGTTCCAGACATCCATATTCTTCAGTACATGGTAACAATTGATATGTATTTTCACCGTATTATTTCAGTGTAAATTCATTTGACATTTTGCGTATTTTGGTACCCTGCCTGATATGATCATTGCTGCTGTTATTTGTTTGAAGCTTCCTCTTTTTCTGAAAGATCAGAAGGAGTAGAAGGTGAATCAGCACAGAGGTGTAGAGCTAGACTGGAAAGATATCGCCGTACAGCTGAGCGTGCAGTAAGATTTCCATTCCTTTGATAGGAAGCATACATAGATTCTCTAAATGTGAGATGTTACATACTGATGTTTCTGTATATTTTAGGCAAGAGCTTTGGAAGAAAAGAACACGCGTGACCTTCTAGCTCAGAAGGAGCAGGCTGAGAGAAATGTAAGTATATATTCACGTAGATTGCCTCTAACAACTTGCGTAGAAGGGAGAAAATGATTTTAAAAGGAATGAAAATGAGAATATTTCATCCAAATTCCAGTTCATTTAATCTTTACTTAGAAAAAACATTAGAAAACTAGAATGGGCCCCATGCATGCCCTAGGTAAGTCATACAAGGCTAGAGGCTCTAAACTGTTGTTTCCACGTTTCACTGAGTATTTGTTTCCCATGCTGTTTGCAGAGATTAGCAGAGACTCTGGATGCTGAAGTTAGGAGGTGGTCAAGCGGGAAAGAAGGAAATTTACGTGCCCTACTATCAACCTTGCAATATGTAGGTGTCAATATTCTAAAATAACTGCATGTGCTTTTTCTTTGTTACTCGCCCAAACCTGTTTTTTACACAAGAACACGCTAATGGGTGAAGTGTGTTAAGATTATGTTTGAAGTCTATTGTATAATCTTGCCCAGAAAATCTTACTCCTATTTTCTCTTGGCTGTTTACTTGAATTAAGATCTGTCTACTAAAAGACTTGGATGGAATTGAACTTCTAGAAATAGGGTTTTATCTATATTTCCTTTTCTGACTATATTACCTCCAGATTCTGGGCCCTGATTGTGGATGGCAGCCAATTCCATTGACGGAGGTCATTACAGCCGCTGCTGTTAAAAAGGCTTACAGGAAGGCAACTCTGAGTGTTCATCCTGACAAACTACAGCAGCGTGGAGCAAGCATTCAACACAAATATATATGTGAAAAGGTCTTTGATCTTCTTAAGGTATGTTTAGCATGCCACCTTAACTGGTTTAATTTTTGGACCATGGGGCATTTACCATTTGGTTTACCTCCTCCCAAACATATCCTACATTGACTTTGTCTTCCTACTTTTCATTACTCAATGACCATTCACCAAAAACAAAATGTCAAAGCCAAAGAAAGTAGGTCAAGAGTTAAGGAGTTGGCTTTTATACCCCACAAAGGCATTGGTTTAAATTCCTATTTTGATATAAAGACTTTATTGACAAGTGATTTGTAAGAATGTCTACAAGTGCTCTATAAATTTTGAGATTTGTCATGATTTCAATGAATTTGTGTAACCTAATTCACCTAAGCTTTTCACGTGGAAAAAAAAATGTTAATTATCGTAGACTTAAACCAAAATGGAGTAATTTCCTGGCCATAATATAATTTACTTGCCTCTTTTAAATCAACAGTTTGGTTCAATTTCGTATAATGATTCATTATGCCGTTGCCTTTATTGGTTGAAATTGGGTGCACCAGCACTTCACAAGACACATTTATGTGCACGGGGATTCCTGGTGCGGGTAGATTCACAAGCACGTGTGCCTCCCAAAGTCAGTGTGAATAGGTCATTAAGTTTCACTCATCTGGAACCATGTTTCCCTGATTACTTGGCTAGTCTGGCCTATGTAGTGCCATGCCATTCATTGACAAAGTTTTATAGTTGGCCAGTCTGTCAGACTGTCACACGTGAATATCAAGTTGGATAATGGATTCCTTTCCATTGAGTACATTTGTTTAATCTTATTTTTCAAGAATTGGTTCTCCAGGAAGCTTGGAACAAATTCAATTCAGAAGAGCGATAGCATGGCATGTGTTGTGATGCTGAATAGTCCCTTGCCCCTCCGAGAGACCCTTAGGAGCATGCGAATCAGAGCCTTCGGCTCTGATGGTTTTCTACGCACGTGCGGTCAGGCTGGCTCTATCCCTAATCGCAAAACTTGGCAATTATTCGTCAGTTATGATCGCGTTCTGTAATATATAGCCTTCAATATTTGTATGTAAAGGGAAAAGAAGGCCAACACACAGATGCGGCTTTCGCATTGAATTTCAGCAATTCAGAAGCAATAGCTACATAAATTTTTAAATTTCTTGTAATTTATGCGTAAATTTATAAGAGAAAAGAAGGAATTGTTAGAGGAAAAACAAATTTTAGGATCTTTTCTTTTTGTTACTGGATGTTCTGCATATAAAAGGCGAATGAGGTGGATGATAGACAGATTAATTATTTTTTCCTTGTCCTCATCCTATTTCGTTTATAATACTAATACCATGCTTTTACGCCTTTTTTTTTTTTTTGATAAAGTTCTTAAATTGCTAGACACTTGCTGAAAATAGATTTCTGGGTTCATTTGGGATGGAAATTATTGACAGAAGTTTCCTTTGTTTGACCCAACATTGGTTGTCTCGCCATCACTCCGGTATCGTTTCACCCTAACTAATCCAAATCCGACTCGAGTCACGCATCTGGTTATGGTGAGTGAGTCTTCTAGCGGGGTTTTTCTGTATTCACAAAGCTCGAACTCGAAATCTTGTTTAAACAACACAAACCACTTATCACTTGTGTCAACCTCGTTGGTACCTTATTAGAGTTTTTATTAGTACAACGTAGGAATAAGATGCTCTTCATCTTTCATGTGAAGTCAAAGACGTAGTGCAAGAAAGAAGAAACTGTAGTTTGATTTATAAATGCAACCGATAGAATAATTAATTTTTATTTGAGATGAGATTGTAATTCTTTCTTCATAATTTGAATCAAAGGATGTACATAATGATAATGATGCTGGAATTGTCTAACTCAACAGACACTAAACACCTTTCTCTTGGGTGAATTAAGACAGGATAAAAAAAGATAATGATATTATCTCATTTGTACTTTTGACTAAAAGTAGATATTTCCTACCAAGTCATATATTATGTTCTCCTAGGTAGCTCACCAGTCACCAAACAATGTGGCCAAGATGCAGAATACATGAACCTTAAAATATATACTACTATATAGTGATGTTTCTTTGACTGAAGTAGCTGTTGTGTGACCTAACTACATCCTACTTTTTTTATAAGAAAATAGTGTTGCCAATATTTAATTAGTCCGTAGTTGTCAGAGAGGCTTTCAGTTTGTTCCGCATGGTAAGTGAATTTACTGATTATTTTTGGGAAAATCCATTTCAAAGCTCATATTAGAGAAAAATGTCAAAAAAACTAAGAAAAAGTCACATGTCAAAAAAGGCTTCAGGCATTTTCTCGATATTATTTCATAAAACGTTTATTGTTAATGAGATTAATATAGTTGTTAACGGGTATTGATTTAGTTGTTGATGAGGCTGATTAAGTTGTTAGCGTTTTATGAAATAATATCAAAACAGCCCTAGGGCCCTTTTGACATATAACTTTTCTTGAGTCTTTTGACATTTTTTTGCTAATACGGGCCCTGAGATGGATTTTCCCTTTTTGGGTGCCAAAAGTGAAAGTACTTGTTAAAGTATGAATAACTGTCTCAAGTGAAAGGATTATCTTTAACAGCTGAAAAAAGCTCCAATTTTTTAAGAAATGGTTACAAATATTTGCTAACACATAGATAGAGGGAAACGATGGAGTTGTTGACACTTTTGAGCACAATTTTACGCCTCTTCCCCCTCTTTCTCCGTATAACAAACGATTATACATAATTTTTTTCAAATGTCTTTAAAGAAGTCGGAGTCAAAAGGTAACCCATGAGCTATATGTAATTAAAAATGAGTTTATATATGTGTGCATGTTTATATTGTTTTATTCCATACGTTGTTTATGTTTTCCATTGAAACAGTCTTATTTAAATTTTAATTAGCTTGGGGCAAAACCATTCATAATATTAATTAATAAGCACTAAATAACTGATTAAAACGTGAGTTTGAATCTTTCAAGCGTGGGCAATACCATGTTAAAAGAAACAAGGCCCGAAGAGCATTATTCGACTGAGAAAATCAAGGATGGTGTCCCACCAAACGAGTAAACAATCAATTTTGTGACGGTCCCTTTTGTTTGTATCACCACTACATTATTAGTTTATTACCATGAAAATGGCGAGGACGGCAGGTGAAGTCAACAAACAATTTCAATATTGATTATATGAATTCAAATAAGGAAGCCGCAGTTCATATTGAACCCGTCATCCTCAAAAAATGTAGTACTCTGTATACTTCAACAACCCCACCAAACCTAACCCAAGAAAATCTGTCATCCACGTATATAAAACTAGCCCTCCACTGATCCTCCTCACACCAACCCTCTTCGTTTTATAGTTACAAAAAGCTGAAAACTGGATCAAAATCCTATCCTTCACCAGATTAAGCCATGTTTAGGTCCCTGTCTACTCGAAGAGGCCATGGAATTGGGAGGTATGAGAGATTAGGTAAAGAAAGCAGTGCTATTACCCCTTTGATTCCCCAAGAGCTCAAGAGGAGCACTAGTGTGCCTGTTGCTTCTGCTTTGTCCAGAAAAGTTGCGAACTTTGGTGGTGGGGTCACTCATAATTTACAGAGACAGCCGACGAAGAAGACAGCGACAAAGGAGAAGAGTCACCCTCTATTCAGCTTCATGGATTTTCGTCGCAAGAAGAAACCTACGTCGAGGCCTGAGTTCGTGAGGTATCTTGAGTATTTGAAAGAAGGAGGCGTGTGGGACTTGAATTCCAACAAGCCCGTCATCCATTACAAGTGAAAAGGAGAGCTTAGTTGCTTCCATTAGATTTTTTTTTTTGGCTCTTTAAGTTCCTCCTGTGCATTGGATTCTTATTGTATCTGATCAATCCAAGCTGTCGTTAATCATATGTGCCAATTGCAAGTTAAAGCATATATAGTTCTTCGTCAACACATTTCGTAATGTTCAGGCGCCAATACAATTCGAAAGCAAAAGAGAAAATAAAGTGAAAGGTTTTCATAGTGGAAGAGAAATCAATCCCTGTTTGCACCTTTTTATGGGCGATGAGAGAACCCAGAGTAAAAAAAAGGCTTCTCTAGGAATCAACCAACCACCCAACTCTAAAATACCAAAAGGAAAAATACCGCAGCATCATGTGAGATGATGTATATTTCTCAGTAAAAACAGATTATTTAAATTCTATTATCAAATCTGACAATAGTATTTTAAAATGGAAACGTACTTGACAAGAAAATTTCGATGTTTAGGAAGCTGCAGTGGGGCAACTTCTTGGAGTTGGCTTCCCTCCGCTGCCATCTTCTTTTTATGGAACACTGCCGTTTTGTCTCAAATACGCCACAAAACAATGGTGCATGCTTTTAAGCCCTTCATCAATAGGAAGGGAAAATTCCTCTTGATGGCCCAACTTCATAAAATTGTAAACAAATAAATTTCGATAATAATTTAATGTTTATATTTTGTGGCACCTAATATCTAGTAACTATCACCCAAAAGTATTTTCTTAGTAGTATCCAGTATTGTGAGTGCTAAAAAAATGTACTAAAATGTACTTTAGGATATTGAGTGCTACTAAGAAAATATTTCTAGGTGATGAGGGCTAGATACTACTAGGTGCCACCAAAAATATTTGAAGGTGCTAAGTGTGCTACAAATAATATGGGATACTGAATACTACTGAAAAAATATTTCATAGTGATGGATGACTTTTTTTCACACCCAGAAAAAAAAAAAAAAAAAAACCTTCTCTGGCTTGTTACCCAAAAAACGAAGTAGTTTTGGGGTAAAGGATGAGAGCATAGGGGAAGGGTAAATGAGAGAGTCCTAATCCCATCATTTCAACCATTTATAATTTAATAACTGGTCTTTATCATATCCTTTATTTTTATTTTTTAAAACATAGTTACTAAATAAAGTTACTTTTATTTAAGGGAAAATTAATCTTTTGATTTCTATAGTTTTGGCTCAGTTATAACTAAATCCCTACACCTTGACTTTGTAAACTCTCTCCCTATAACTTTGACTTGATTGTAGCTCAGTTCTTGAACTTTAACTCATAACAACTCAATCTCTATAATTTTAATCATTTTACAATTTAATCTTTACGTTTTAGAAAATAAAATCAAATATATAATAAAGGCCAAAGATTAAATTATAAAATGTTCAAAACCACCGGGATTAAGTTGCAATGAATCAAAATTTAAGGGATGAGTCATGACTGAGTCAAAATTATAGGGATTAAGTTAGATCGAGTCAAAAGTGCATGAACTGAATTACAACTAAATCAAAAATTATATGCACCAAAAAATTAATTTACCAATTGCTTAAATTATTATAACATTAAAAATTTATAATTTAAACTTATTAGATTTATTTAGCCCAAAACATTAAATTATTATTGAAATTTAATTGTTTACAATTTTATGAAGTTGGGGCATCAAGATGAATTTTCCCTTCCTATTGATGAAGGGCTGAAAAGCAGGCACCACTGGCTTGTGCCATATTTGATACAAAAAATGGGCAGTGTTCCATAGAAAAGGATAGCAACGTTCTATAGAAAAGGATGGCAACAGAGAGAAGCCAACTCCCAATTTCTTGTGTACCGAAGCCTTGTCAACTTGAAGAAGAAATGAAAGGTTAAGAAAATTGTGGATGACATCACCAAAAAAGGGTTGAGAAAATGTAAGAAGAAGAAGAAATGATGGAGGCATTAGAATAATGTCATCCACATCTGCTGCTGACCACAGATATAGAATCTTAATGGTGTTACGTGTGGTTGTGATGAGTTGCTGATGAGAATGAATCAGGGTTTTGTGGTGAACTGGGGGATTCCATTTCCATTAGCGTGTGGGATGTTGGGATGAGATGACCATTTGAAGACGTTGATATTTATGTTCCCACGCAAATATCTATCTTCCGTTCCTTTATGCCTTTACTTTCAACTACATGCCATCAGCTTTCACTCTACGCTAGATATTTTTTTTAGCATCAATTGCACATAGCCAATAAAAATAAATAAATAAATATATTATATATATATATAGAGAGAGAAGTCACATAATAGATGTGGAAAGCCCCCAAAAAGTAATACAAGAAGGGTTACGTGTAATCAACATGAGGTCATCCTAAAGCAAATGGTTTTTTATTTTTTTTCTCAAAATGTACTTATATTAATACCTCAAAGGCATGAATGATACAACAAATAAAAACAAACCAAATATAACAACGGGAAACTAACATGGTCAAAACAAATATAAGGAAAAAACTAATCACCACCCATTGAAAAGTTGGGAATATACCAGCCTCTTGGACATCCAAGGTTAGAAGTGACATGAAAGAAGGTGTTTGTTGCAAAACCTACCCTATAGGGTACACCTCCTTATAAGCATCAACTGTTAGTTCTTTATGTGTTTTGATGATAACTGACAATTTTAAACTCAAATTAAAGTTTGTTTTTAAAGTTGAAAACTTGCTGTCAAATGCAAACTCAAGTTTGTTGTTTCAAACTTGAGTTTGGACTTGACAGAGAGTTGCTCAAGTTTTCTAAACTTAGGCAAACTCGAGTTGATTAATTGTAAACTCGAGTTTGTGTCATACAGAGAACACTCAAAGTTTTTCAAGGTAAGACAAACTCGAGTTTGTATATGTAAACTTGAATTTAGATTACACAGATAGCTTACAAAGAATTGTGAACTTAACCAAACTTTAGTTGAGTTTTCTAAACTTAAGTTTGTGCTTGGCCGAGAGTCTTAATATATTTCCAACTTAAGCAAACTCGAGTTTGATATGTCAAACTCGAGTTTGATATGTCAAACTCAAGTTTCCATTTGGCCGAGAGTTTTCTAAGTTTTTCCATATTTTGGGAAAACTCAAGTTTAACATAGTAAACTCGAGTTTAGTTTTAACAGAGAGTTTTTCAAAGATTTCCATCTTTTAAGGAAACTCAAGTTTGATTTAGTTAACTTGAGTTTGTGCTAAACAAAGAGCTCCCAACTATTTTGTGATTTTGAAAATTCCAATTTGCTTTTGGAAACTCAAATTTTGTGCTTTGTGGACTTAAACTTATTTTCTCTTCAAAAGTCTCAAACTCGAGTTTGCTCTTATGTTCAAAATGCTCTTCAATGCTCAAATCGCGACATTCTTTTCTGGATGAAGAAAACTCGAGTTTGGTTCCTAAAGAAGAGTTGCAAACTCCAGTTTGCTTAAACAAACTCGAGTTTATGTCGTTATGTTTGAAAATCAAATTGCACGAATTTGTGAAATCTTCATGTTTAATCTAGGTACTTCTTATCATCACTTATTACTATTCTTAACTATGTTTAATCAGTTTGTTGATAAGTTTTAGATGTTTTTAAAAAGTATTAAATGAAGATTTAGCTTAAAGCAAAAGGTGATGTCAGTGCATTAAATGCAAAGTCCAGAAAACCTTGCACTCTTTTGAATAATCATTCCCGATCAATGCAAAGGTTTAGATGTCTTGTTTCCTATCAAGAATCTGCTCTTCCAACAGATATATTTCAAAGGAAGTCAACCAAAACATCTTGGCACCTGGATTAAGTGAATGCTAGAGAGAAAGGACCAAGTTGCTTCTAACAGCTAGATTAATGTCTCCAACGGATACATTGATCATTCCAACAGTCCTTAATTGCTTCCTTCATATATAAGCTGAAGCATTCAAGTCTCTACAACAACCAACAATTAGAAAACGAAAAGCATTCAAATGTTCATTTGCATTTAGTGTTTTCACCTACTTGTAAAGTATCTTTTAATACATTTGTACTTTGTGATTATTTCATCTCGCTCTTTGAGAGAGTTCATTTATTGAAATCATTTAATGTAAGAATCCCAAGTCGTGGGACTTGGAGATTGAGATTATCAGTTTACAACTTGTAAGGGGGAGTGTATCCTAATGAGAGGATAACTTTCGAGTCTAGAGTGTGTAACTGATTTCGAGAGTTAGTGAAAATCCCAAAGTTTCTAGAGACTGGACGTAGGTCAAAGATTTATACCAAACTAGTATAAATCCTCTTGTGTCAAGCTTCTTTCCTTCTCCTCTGTTCTACTTTGTTTTTGTTACCCATTAACAAAGTATTTTAAAAGAATTTTTAAAATCCCCAATTCACCACCCTCTTGGCGATTTGCTCCATTTACATCAACTACAAATAGAACAGCTACACAGTTGCCCCTTCATAGAAAACCCAACCTCAGAAGAAAGAAGACAAATGATGTTCTGAAGAACACTTCTGCTCCTCCATGCAAACAAATCTGGTGACGTCGACCACACATCAAACAATGCTTCTTGGTGATGCTTGTGGCTAATATCAGCGCCTTGGATTCGCTACCATCGAACAAACCTAACAACGGTCCTTTGATAGTTAAAGCATATAGCAAAATGCAAATTCGAGCCACCAGGTGAGGGTCGAATCTATCAATGTTCAAACTACCATCTAACCAAGAGGAGTCATAATCGATTACACAGATCTATTTATTGCCTAAAAAACAGAGAATACCACCACTAAAACCCAACACTACAAAAATAGTAAAAAAAAGACGGATGTCCCCTCTGTCGATGGAGACAGTCGGGGAGGGAGACAACGTAAAAGTAGCTTGCACAAAGACAAGGAAGAAAGCTCCCACTGCCACAAGAAAGTTTCAGAGAGGAGAGGAAAAGCTTACCCTAGAGGCAAGAGAGGACCACAACCACACACAAAGTAACGGTGAAGACGAAGAATAGAGGAGGGTCGATGTCGATGATGGTAGAAGCTCGCCATTGCGTGTCTTCTGTTCTAATCTAAATATCGCGGATTCATCTCTCACCGCGCCGCCGCCTTCTAGTTCTTCGAACTCCAATCGCTTCTTTATTGCGGTGTGGTTCGGGATGATGCTTGTCGGTGGCGTCCATGCCGCCGGTGAGAGAGAAACCCTAATGTCTTGTGAAATCTAGAGAGAGGATGTTAGAGCTTCTCTCTAAAGCAAATGGTTTAGCGGCTTAAACATACACTTTTTTTTTAGTTGAAGTTCATGAATGCATAAAAATGTCTTTAAAAAAAACTACCTCAAATTAAGGCCCTCAATACTTGAATCTAGCTTGATTAGATAGCCACCACAAAACGAAAGGATTTGTTGAATTATTTACATACGCACAATTACACACACATGCGTGTGTGTTGAGGTTGTATCCCTATCAAAATGATTTAAACCAATTGATATAACATACCATGTTTAACTATTTAATGTGGGACATATTATTATATTCTTTGTAATTTTTCATTCACGTTTTTTTTTTTTTAACTTTTACTTCTTTTTGAGTCTTAGATGCCTAGGTCATATCTTCATTTTTTTTTTGGATAATGCGCACCTTCATTTTTTTAACCTGAGTTGTATTTTTTTAAGTCTTAAAAAGCTTTGTGTGCATACTTGCTTTTTTCCACAAATAGAATGACTCCTATACTATGTTGAAGTTTAGATATATTAGTAGGAAAATGTTGTTTTTCTGTCAAAGAGACTTAAAGCAATTAATAAGATGTACTGTACCACTTAACTAACTTAATGGTACTTCGTTTGATTCTAATTATAAAAATACTTTTATAATGTAAATTGTACTACAAATATACTCTTATAATTAAAACCGAATGTAGTATTATAATAAGTGGTGTGTGCATAAAAGTAAATGGAGGGGTTGCGTTGGAGTTGAACTCGAGGGAGATGTTTGCGTTTTTTAAGAATTAATTCATCAATTAAAAATTTATTATTATACTTCCTCTTTTTTAAATATAAGATCTGGTTGGTTTTTTTGAAGATATTAAAAGCTAATTAAATAAATTTAAAATATTTATATTTATCGTTTATTTTCCAAATTAGTTTGCTTAACTTATGAACTAATATATAATTCAATAATATACACCATATATGATTAAATAACTATTTAGGGTATTTAATCTCTTAAAAAATCAACTAGATATTATATTTGTAACACACAGGTTAATTAATAATAAATAGATACATAAATTCATGCAAAAAATCTATATCTATATACATATATCTATAAAATCTCTTCCACCATCACTGTTCATAAGCTTGCCTTTTACCGTTCATAAAGAGCATGTGGCTTGAAAATAGAGGTCTCGGCTTCATGTCAATTGGTTCACACACAAATGGCTGCTTTGTAACATTTAGAAGACTTTGATTTTTCAAAGTTTGTTTCAAAAATAAATTCTTAGAATAACTTTCAGTATTGATTAAAATATTATCAAATATTTAAATATATAATTATTTTTGAATATGTTATAATTGTTCAAAAATATTATTTAAAATATTAAGAACTATTTAAATATATGATTGACAATAATTTATAATTGTTAAGCGATAACGTCGGCATGTAATATAAAAATAGGGAAAATTAGAATGAAGTACCTAAAGGAAAGGATATTTATGGAGAAGGACCATAAAAATTGTAATTATTTAGAAGGATAAATATAAAAAGATAAAATTAAAAGTACTAAAATGCCCCTAACAAAATCTTTGCATTGCCTCTTACCTTCTTTCCCATTCTATTTTTAAAAACTAATACAAACTTCTAAGTTTCATTAAATTAAACAATGGTTTTCTCAATTTTCACAACTTGAATATATATCTATGGAAAAAAAGTATGCATTCTTCAAATTTTAAAATTATATCTTTTCAAATTAACAAAAATTTTAATTAAAAATAGAATTATATTGTTTTAATAAAAGTCAAGGTCTTTTATAATTTATCATATATGTTGAACCAAGAAAGTTTGTATGACGTATTTTTGTTTTAGAAGAAATTTATGTGAGTTAAAAAATTCATGTAATCTTAATAAAATAAAATAAAATCTAATTATCCAATTATATCTTGAAAAATATGAAATAATTTTATTTTTTTATTTTTATAAAAAGAAAATAATTGACATTGATGTTGGTAATATAAATTGGTGAAAAATAAATATTAAGAAAATATGATTTTAAAATTTGTTAATTAAATAATATATTGGGGAAAAAGATATAATCATATCATCATCGGTAGTTTTAGTTTTAATTTTAGCTATTTTTTTAATTTTGAATACAAGAAATAATACATGAGGATTGATTAGGGCAATTTAGTAATTTGAAATTTATATTATGATGTTTGGTCCTTCTAAGTAATTACAATTTTTATGGTCCTTTATAATAAATATTATTTTCTCTTGGTCCTTTATTTTAATTTTCCCTAAAAATATATAATTATTTATTAAAATATATTTCAATATTTATTAAAATATTATCAAATATTTAAATATATAATTATGTTTCGACATGTTTATAATTGTTCAAAAATGTTTTTTAAATTTTATGAACTATTTAAGTATATGATTGGTAATAATTTATAAGGGTTAATGTGCAAATTTGTATCGTAAATTTTATTTGAGGAGTAACGTTACCTCAAAAGTTTTTTGAGGTTCAATATTGCCATAAAAATGTTAAAATGGAGCAATATTGCACATTTCGACGTTAATTTTGTTAATTTTTAATGAAGTAGGGCAATATTGCTACATTTAAAACTTTCGAGTAACATTAAACCTAAAAAAACTTTCAAGAAAATATTGTTCTTCAACAATAACTTTCGGATCTTCACCTTAACCCTAATTTATAACTATTAAGTGATAACACCTACTTAGCTTGTAATACAAATACATATATAATTATTTATTAAAATATTATCAAATCTTTAAACATATAATTATTTTGGACCTGTTGTAATTGTTTAAAATTATGATGTTAAATATTATGAACTATTTAAATATATAGTGAGCAATAATTTCTAATTATTAAAGGATATTATCTACATGTAATTTAAAAAACAAAAAAAAGCAAACCGATATATTAGACGAATTAGGTAATAAATTAATCATCTAATTAATAGTCAGAGAGAAAGAAGGAAGAGAGAGAGAGAGAGAGGCGGTGGTTTCAAGTTTGGGAAAATAAAAGGCGCAGGGTTTCTTGGGAGAGGGGTAGGGAGGGTGTCGTGGTGTGCTTCAGCTTTCATTTAATATCAGAATCTCTCTCCCAAGGTGCGGGAACAACCCAACGAATATATGATGCTTCACCCTTCTCTCCCTCCCTCCCTCCTTCCTCTCTTTTCCCGTTAGGGTTTCTGCATCTCACCCCCAAGCCAGGTATTTATCCTCCTTTCCCACCTTTTCTTTTAATTTGATATCCTGCTCTAATCTGCCAGTTTCATTTCGCTTTATTTTTCATTGCCCCGATGTCAACAATACTTCCTTAAACACATCGATTTGTATTTCATTTTCTCTTTGAAATCGGCCATCATTCGTTTCGCTTGGCGGCTGAACTTTTCCTTATTTCAATTCTCCTCTGTTTTCTTGGATTTGGAATGAAGCGGAACCCTTGCCTGCTTTCAAATCTCCGTTTGTTTCTGTTCAGTTCCTGAAGGAAGTTTGTCAATATTTTTAATCACTTTCTCTCATTCTCTTTCATTTTTCTTTGAAGTAACACATTCTGTGCATTCATTTGAAATATATGTCTGTAGAAGCCAGACCACACGTTCCTTCTAATCCCACGCGTTTCTTTGAATTTCTTGATGTAGTACGAGCATTTCGATTGTATTTTAAATATCTTAGGAATATAGCCCCCTCCAACTAGGTTATCTTTGGATGTTTGCTGTCCGGCCTTTTTTCTCGGTAGCTCAGCAGGGATGTTCGGCTCTTGAGCGCGGTGTATGGCCGGATAAGTATAGTTATAGGGAAGAAAAAGAAATTATTTTTATTTAATATGTATCTTAGTGTACATTTATTACTTTTATGACCATTTCTCCATCAGGATACTGTTATATCTGTTGCTTTAGTCATATGCTGAGTCATGAGGTAGCCTTGTTGAGGAATTCAATAATTGGAAATGCTAGAAATTTAAGCGGATTCAAAAATATTTACAGTCGTGTCACCTTTTGATTTTTGCAGCCATGCCGACCTTTACTGCAATAGCGTTTGATAGATTGATAGAACCTAGAGATTCTAAATCAGTCGACAAATCTGCCCCTTCTTCCATGCCTGTTCCCAACTCAAAGCTGGATAGGAGAAGCAGTGCGCCACTGCCCACAAAAAAGAAGGCACCTCGGCCCCCATTAAAACCAGCTCTCTATGCCACTCCTGAGGTGACACCAGTTCCAGATTCACCCTCATCATTCCCTCCTTCTCCCTACATTGTCAATCACAAACGCCGAGGGCCTCGCCTTCTCAAGAGTCTTTCTGAGGCCAGCGTATTAAAGCAGAAAATTCCAGATGATGGAAAGGATGATGGTTTACGAAAGACCTCAGATACTGTGGTTGTTAACTCAGCTGGTCACCTGCAAGTCAATTTCTCACATCCTGAACCTGTTAAGGAGGAGCGACCTAAGGGACTTCATGACAGTGCACCTAGAAGCATCAATAATGGTGACCTTTGCACTGGATGCAGGGAAGATGAAAGTAGTAGCAATACAAATGGGTCACTCAAGGAAAGTAACATATTGAAGGCGATGGCAAATAATTTTGAAAGAGATGTGGAGCGTGAAGACTTCTTTGATCCACAAGATTCAATGAGTTACACAAGTAATACAGATGGAGAAGATAACACAGGGGCTGAACACTCTGTGAAGACCCCTACACCTCAAGGGGAGTTTTTTGATGCTTGGGAAGGTAATTGGAATAGCCTTACTGACTTTCTTCTTTTTGTCCTGTGCAGTTGAAAATGTATGTACATGGGCAAGCACTTGTGTTTGGATTAGCTGAAATAAGAAATAAGACAGTCTCGTTCATTGTTTATTTATTTCAGTTATCTCCACATTTGTCAGAATTTTTGCTTACCAGTGTTGCTTCAGGGAACAAAATAGTATTCTGCTTTTCCCCGCAGATTTTTCAATCTAATAGCATATTACATGTGTTGATTGGATAGGGGAGAAAAGCAGAGCAGATCACTAGTTTTGTAATGAAATCTTTTATGCAGGCTCACTTGGTTTTTTTCTTCTTGCAGAACTTTCTGAAGGTGGGCCTCAAGCTTCTCCTTCTCCATATAATGCTGAAATTGAATTGCGTGAAATGAGGTTGAGTCTGTTGATGGAGATAGAAAAGCGGAAGCAAGCTGAAGAATCCCTTGACTGCATGAGAAGCCAATGGGAGAGTGTTAGACAAAGGTTGTCTCATGTGGGCATAGTCCTTCCTGCAGGTATTATATCTGTTGAAGAGGGACAACAGCTGAATTCTGATCCTGTGGGAGATCTGTGTGAACAAGTTGATGTTGCCAGGTTTGTATCAGATGCCATTGGGAGGGGTATTGCCAGGGCTGAGGTGGAGGTGGAGATGGAAGCTCAAATAGCTTCTAAAAATTTTGAAATAGCTCGATTGTTGGAACGCCTCCACTTTTATGAGATGGTGAATCAAGAAATGTCGCAGAGGAACCAAGAAGCAGTAGGTAAGATGTGCCCTGTATAGCTTTTTTAAGTGGGACCATTACCTTCAACTGAAATTTGGAATGCATACAACTTGATGCATACTTATCTTGCTCTGTTTTAATAAATTTCTCCACTTGGCATCTGTGTCACATATTTTTCAAGTATTGGGTGATTTGTGAATCCTCTCCTCTCACCTCATGAGAGTTCTTCTTTGCATTAGGAATTGCTCAAGCATACCTGTATATGGCGGGCTGTATAAGCATCAAGCATTTGTATTGTCTATTGTGTCTGGTATGTTGTCATTGACTTAAAATAAGGGTTCCTGATATTACACTGATAGAGACCAAAGTCCAAAGTAGAAATGAGGCAAAAATTTGAGCCGATATAGTTTTGAAAAATAGGAGTGTTTATCTGAATTGAAAGTAAGTTAAGAAGACAAAATCTGGCATTTAGAAATCCGGGAAAACTAGCAGATGGAAGAAAACTTGGAAGAAAAAATTTATAAGGCAGCTCTCACACCTAAGTCTTCTGGTTTTCCCAGCACTTCCCACTCTTCTCATTGGCTCATTAACTTCTAAGTTCCAGCCCGCCTTCCTCCTTGTTGCTCACATCAGCTGCCACATATCTCATCCTTTACCTGCACTAGTTCCACAATCTAATCCTTTTGGATCTGGGTTTCCACCTGTACCAGATCTACACATTTGCCCTCACACCATAGAAAGATGTATCATATCACGTTGATGGTCTATCTGAGTTGTATGTCCGTTGGTTGGGACTAAAGGATTTGTTTATGGTGGAGTAACTACACGACTGTATGACAACAAAGGATGCTTCGATTAGTCATGGGCTATACTCCCTCTTTTCATGAATTAACAGGAGTAAAAGAGAACAAATTGGAAATAATGGAAGAAACCATAATATTATTTTCTGATTTTGATTATTTTAGATGATCAGCTAAATAGTTGAGATAATATTTACATATTTGAATGCATGGTTACCCTGTTTTCCAGTATAAGCACATGGGTTTAGATTTGCTTCATTTCTTAATCATACTTGTGTTCTTTCAGAGATGGCAAGGCGTGAGAGGCAAAGGAAAAGTCGGAGGCAGAGATGGATTTGGGGCTCTATTACTACTGCTATCGTGCTTGGTGCTGCCACTATAGCGTGCTCTTATCTCCCAATGGAAAAATCGTCATCTTCTACACACCATGATCAGGTTTCTGAACATGGGGATGCAGCCAAGTGATACACACGATCAACAACACTAACTGTAGTGCCTTTTGATGTTAGGAGAGGGAATAAAACGTACACATGCCACAATGTGATCAACTTTTATCAGTTGCAATTTTCCTCATCCCAAGCCTTTGCATTGAGTATGTAAGTAGGGCCTGGCACATAATATCTAGGTGATAGGCTACTGAATTGGCTAAGTTCATGTTGTTGATATATTCTGTAATTTGTGCATTTCTGCCAGGCGAGCTTAAATGTGCTTGCTATTGCATTGGGCATGAATGTTTGGTTTTTTGTTGCATCGCCGAGGCATGCTGATGATGTAATAGTCAAAGCTTGTGCTCTCACGAGCATTATTATACTTCAAAGAGGATTTAATGAATGAAATAGAAAGAGAGATATATAGTCTGGTTGAGCTTTGATGCATTATTCATTCATGTGCTGTTGATGTGAAGAGGTAGTGATTTGCTGTATGGTTAAGTACTTTCTCCTTTTCAGTTGGTCTTCTGGAGTCTGAGCAAAAAAAGTTGGTCTTCTGGGGGGCTACGATGAGGCGAGAACTAGAACGTTTGGATCCTGGAGAATTGGGCTGTAGTTAATAATATCTATATTTTATATAAGTTTAAAACGAAATAGAAATGTGTAACGAGTATATCCTTGTTTTTTAACTTTAATCGTTATTTAAAAAATATTGCCTTGACCCAATGCCCGGTCTTAATAAATCTTACAGATCATGTATATAGAAATAGAAACTTAAGTATAAGATAAAGTTGACCTTTTTTTTAAAGATTAAATAGGCTAAATAAGTTATTTCCTCATACCATATGATGTGTATTATTAAATTATATATTCTTTTATAAATTAGGTAAAATAATTGAGAGAAGAAATAATAAATATAAATATTTAAAAGTAATTTAAATCAATTTTATCTTATACTCCCTCTAGTCTTTATTATTATAAGCACCAACTAACTTTTCTCACAAACCAATAAAAGAGTTAAAGTTAATAAAGTCGTCATAGAATCTAAGTAATTTCTAATATTACCTTTACTAATTGCACTAAACTCTAATATTATATTAATTATTACTCTCACCCACTACTTTTATTAATTAGGGGCAGACATAGGAAAAAAAAAAAAAAATCATTGGAACAAGCCAAGTGCCTTATAAAAAGCGCCAAATAAACTTAATTTGGTGCCTAATGGATGAGAGAGAGTACGGAACAAGAATATCGCTTGATATATCAGCTGAGAGGAAACGCGAATGTGCTTTTGGGGTCATCATCACTGTGGATTGTAATAACCAAATAATCCCCGAGCGTCTTCGCTATATTGACTCTATTCTCCATCCTGCGACTTCTGTTATTAACTCGAGTAGTGAAATGATCTTGAGAGCTGGAGTTTGTACTGAAGCCTTCTTTTCTTTCTCTGTTTTTTCTTTTTGGTAGTGACTGTATCTTATTTAACCTATGAATCACCCCACATTGAAAATTGAAAACCTATGGATGGATAATATACTCATTTAGTGTGATGGACTCTACATTCATCCACACTCCCGTCAAACCATTACTCAACTCTATCTCTCTAGCCCAACGATATTACCGTCTTACCCACATTGATTTTTGATTACAAAGGATCTGAAAACTTTCAGGTACAGCTTAAGCTCTTTGGACTCTGTTTCGTTACTTGTATCCTGTGTTGGACATTAGCTGCAAGTATGTAGTCATGTGGAGGATCACATACTTTGTTGTCTCTCCTATCTCCTATTTCAAGTTGTGAAGGTGTGCTTTGTTGGCTACAAGGCTTGGCTCACCATCATAATTTCACACAAGCATGGTCCCAGATTCACACACGATTTCATTTAATCATCTGTAAAAGCCAGGTTTGGTTACAAGGATGATTTTCGACAGGCCACGGGGTTCCTTTTCTAATTCCTCTTGTTATCATATGTTTTTGGGCGAAAGCTTTGCCCTTGGCTGATGATAAATATCAGATAAGTGGGGATTATAAACCTTTTCAATATACCCAACTCAACTAATTGTAAGTATAGCTGATTCTTCTGCTTCTCTTTTTGCATTTTTTTCCCCGAATGCATGAGATCTAATTTATTGGAGAAATCTCACCAACTAGATTGTTTGGTGTGGGTTGAGTGACCCACATGATGTCATAACGTGGGTGGTGTACCTGGCTGCCCAACGACATTTATGTCCAATTCATGTACACACCAAGATCGAACTTGTACAATATATTTTCTTACACTGGCCATTTCTTTCTACCCAATGAAGCAGCTGAAAGTTCTTCTGTTTTTAACTTGGTGTAACAAAAAGGAGGGAATTGAGTCTTCCCATGTAAATATTTAGATAGAATTTATTGTCCGAGCGTGGAGAGTAGACTGGAGACAGAGAGAGTGAGAAACAGACAGGACACGAAATGTGGTCGTAAAGTGTCTTAAATCCGCTGATGTCGCCTATTTATTACCCCCGATCGTCCCTGATTCCCTACTCTAATTCTCACGCAACCAATATGTTCCCAGCACCACAAGCCACTCTGTTTAGGCCACGTAGTGACATATAGAAGCGTCTACAATTGAATAAACTAGATATACACAATGGACATATGTAATGGTTGTATCAGTTCCAGTTTTATACCCAAAATATGTTAACAGGGGGATGAAGCTGAAGAGCAGAACAGAGGAGATGAACATGGTGGCCGACTTGGGAGCTAACGAGGTTCTGCCACGTGGTGGATTAAATAGAGATGGAAAAGCACGTGAACAAAGTTGAAGCTTTATAATGGAGAGGCATTGCATGAGACGCTGATCATGAAATATCCCCAATCATTTTCAGTGTAATAATGAGACGCTTATCCCAATTCAAGCCTCTTCACAAATAAGCGATCTTAGAAAATTCTGTATTTTCTCTCTTGTGTCATTCTTAGGCATATATGTTATATCCCAAAATTTAAGGTTTAAATCCTTCTACTTCCTTCATGTTCTTCCATTTCATCAAGTTGCATCATTAACACTATTACCCACACTGTCGGTGGCGCGTTGTCTGAATTATACCTGAAAAAGAATCATTCTTCTTTAGATTTAGATTACACTGCGTAATGCACGTCGAGGACTGAAAATTGGACTTACATAATTTTACCAGAAAGAATGGAGGGCCAGACCCAGAGCATTGATAAAAATAATTATTCCCAATATTATGATGATTAAAGGCAGAAACATGGGTTGTTTCTTTCTCGTTTCTCCTTCGATCGTTTTCCATTTAATCAGAGTCACATAAGACTCGCGCATTCATAAGCGTTGTTGTTGGGTTTACCTGCCTGTCACATTACGACAATTATGTGTCGGTAGAAATATTAACACGTTCAAAACCTTTTTCTCTTTAATTGCCACTAGTAACCCCACTTAAAAGCAGAGCTCATTTCAACTTTCTCGCTAATTTCACGCTATGCCGAAGCAAAATAAATGAATAATACTAGCTCTCCAACCAAAATACTCTCAAGATATCCTATCCTTATGCTTTAATTTCAAAATCAATCTGTTGTTTTCCCCCGAGTTATTGCTCGAAATTTATATTCGTATACATCAGTATCTTCATTAAATCCAATTTTATATTACATTGCTTTCGAAAGGCTATATCAAAAGAAAATCAAATTATTAATTTTGAAAGATCTACCAGATAGTTTTCCAAAATAAAATTATAAATTTACGAACTTGAGACAGCCTTCAGCCAGAGCTAAGAGCCTCATAAAACCTCTCGTTTCGTTTTACTCTTATCTCCATTCCAAGTTTCTAAACAATAAAGAGACACCTCCTTCCACATTGAGTTTGTTTGTTAGTGTGCGTGTATGAGAGAGTCTGAAGCAGAGAAATGACGAAAATTGCATTAATTCTTCTTCTGGCCATTTTAATCCATCAGAGCTCTGTTCATGTTGTTGTGGATGCAGGGGATGGCTTCGTCAGAAGCAGAGGGACCCATTTTCTGCTGAATGGAAATCCTTTCTATGCAAATGGCTTCAATGCGTACTGGTTAATGTATATAGCCTCAGACCCATCTCAAAGATTCAAAGTCTCTGCTGCTTTTCGTGAAGCTACTAGCCATGGCCTTACTATTGCAAGAACTTGGGCATTTAGTGATGGTGGTTACAGACCCTTGCAGTATTCCCCAGGTTTCTATAATGAGCAAATGTTCAAGGTCCCTCTCAAAACTCTCTCAAATACCTAGGAAGACAATAAATTTGCGATCTTTAGCATGCAGGATCGTTAATGTTTTTGTGTGTATGTGTTTGAAGGGGCTAGATTTTGTTATAGCTGAGGCTAGGAAGCACGGGATCAAGCTAATATTGAGTTTTGTGAACAATTATGAGAGTTTTGGAGGGAAGAAGCAGTATGTGAATTGGGCTAGAAGTAAAGGACAGTACCTAAGGTCAGATGATGAGTTCTTCAGGAGCCCTGTTGTCAAGGGTTACTACAAAAACCATGTCAAGGTTTGTCCTAAATTTTCCATCTTTCATATCATCTCCTGTGCTTTGTTTTTGTTATAGTTTTTTCCTGGAATTTTGTAAATTAAAGAAGAGAAGATGATGAAATAGTAGTAACAATGAGTGACTCTAGTTGTTTTGGGAGTTTTGTTGGGGATTACAGTGTCAAGTCTGATACAGAAATGCCTTTTTCACAGACTGTTATTAACAGATTCAATAGCTTCACGGGAATTCGTTACAGAGACGACCCAACAATCATGGCGTGGGAGCTGATGAATGAGCCCAGATGCACGTCAGATCCTTCTGGAAGGACTATCCAGGTCAAACTAAAACATCTTTACCTGTTCTTGCTCGGTTGCTCCTCTCTCTTATTTTTTCTTTTTTTGTTTCTTTCTTTATTTTCCGGACTTTGCGGTTTCATAGATAGCGCGCTTTGTTCAAACTGAATATGCTTTTGGCCAAGCGAGCTTTCAACTGTCTCTACCACATTTTGAAATTGGTCCATATCTACTTATGCCTTCCATATGCCTTTTGCTTTAAGCATTATTCTCTCGTTCATACTTTGAATTTCATGACTATTGAAAGTGAACTCTTTTTGAAGAGCTTACTCATGACTCTAAATTCATAGGCTTGGATAGCGGAAATGGCTTCCTTTGTGAAATCCATGGACAGAAATCACTTATTAGAAGCTGGTTTAGAAGGATTTTATGGACAGTCAACACCTCAGAGAAAGAGATTGAATCCTGGTTTTGATATTGGCACCGACTTCATTGCAAATAATAGGATCCCAGGCATTGATTTCGCAACAGTTCACTGTTATCCTGACCAATGGTAGCTAGCTACCCACAAAAAAATGCTCGCCAAAACTCTCCAATTCAATTCATTCATCGAATTATTTCTAAAAGAGCGTATATTTGTTCGTTGTATAAACAGGTTATCCAGCACCAATGATCAATATCAGCTTTCGTTCGTCAATAACTGGCTCGGCGCACACTTTTTAGACTCTCAGTACGCTCTTCGGAAGCCGGTAATTGTAGCAGAATTCGGAAAATCATGGAAAGATTCAGGTTACAGTACTTACAAGAGAGACCAGATTTTCAATAGTGTGTACAACAAAATATACGCTTCTGCTAAACGTGGTGGGGCAGCAGGGGGAGCCCTGTTCTGGCAACTTCTTACTGAAGGTATGGAGTCTTTTCAAGATGGGTATGGGGTAATGCTAGGACAGAGTTCTTCTACAGCAAATGTTATTGCTCAGCAATCTCACAAGTTACACCTACTTCGTAAGATATTTGCAAGAATGAGGAACCCGCACAGATGGAAGAGGGCAAGAGCAAAGAGAGGTGGAAACAGGGGAGGGCAAATTGGGAACTGAAGTTAGCCTGATTCAACCACGTGAACTTAGTCTTATTTGAGTTTGAGAATTACTACTTAGTTTCAAGGTTTCTTAAACTAGTCTCTCTTAGAGATGGATGTCTTCTTCCATCCAGGGGGCATGCTCTGTTCCGTTTACATTTAACACTTTGTTTGACAACGTTTGAGAGTAAATCAGTCCAGCTTTGCTTTCATTCAGATTCAATATCCCTTGTTTTATTCCTTTCAGCTTTGGGCGGTGGTAAATTAAGTTTGAGCTCTAAGCCTTTTGGATCGTGTCTTGAGAATTATATAAAGCGTATAAAACTTGAAATTTCTATCCAATTAAACTTCAGTACCATTTTATAGTAGATTCCGATGAAATTCCTAGTCGTCTTTAAGCCAATGGCGAATTACGTAGATTACAAAACCAAAGCAAATTGCAAGAGACCCCGAAACAACAGCAACTCTAACCCATTGAGAAGATTCATATGCGCCCACCACAATAGCATTCCATAACCAATAGCACAAGATAGAATCAATGGATCCTATGACGGCACCAACAACCACTTGGCTTGCTGTATGGAGTTGTTGAGATACCCGTAGATATGACTGCAAACACAGGGAATGCATTACAGCATGAGCGATTGGTCCTTACAAATAATTTTCTATCAAAATAGTAACTTCAAATATAAAAGATTCATGCCATGGGACCATAAACAAACCTCAAGGCAGAATCATCAATAGAGAAATGTGATTTAACATTAGATTGCAAGTAGATAATAAGCATTATCAACAACTCAAAAATTCAGGAAGTAAGGTGAAAGGACGCTAATTGAATAATGCACGTACAATGTGCCGTGTATAACTCGGTTAAGTTCAGGCTAAATGTCATTTCAGATAATAGATCTGTTTATCGTTCTTCAAGAATGGAAATGATAGTATTTCATCTCCTAGCATAACTTATAGTAGGCGAACGAAAATGGAAAGAGGGGGAAATGATGCAGATATAGGCTCAGGTCTATGTAACAATGGAAGCTAGGAAGTTATTTGTGTTTATTAACTACATATGGGTATGTTGTCAGTAGTTTATGTTCTGGTACAGTTACTGTCCAGATGTAAGTAGTATGTGTGTCAGGGTCCAGGGGCCACTTGTGTAGGAATCTAGAATACGTTTCAATTATGTTTGTGTTATGACTTCTGATGCACTAAACTATACAAGTGCAGACAATAACATTGTATAATTCAGGATGTATAAGAAGTGAATGTTCAGGAGATACTCCTATGGCTCTGTTAGTTTATGAGATTAGATTCTGAACTCATGAATCATGATTTGGTGAAAATTAGTTCCTGTATTTCCTTAACCTACTCAGAAACATATCAAACTCCGTTCACTTCTACTGTTTGTTTCGGTATCACACATGCCAAATATGCCACAGAGAGCTTTCTATTTTGTCTGTTTGAGATTGGAGTTCTTTGGGAACAAAAATACCAGCACGTCTGAACAAGTCGCCAAATTTCACCTGACATTTCAGTACGTCATAAACTGGAAGCTTCAGCTCACATGAAACAAATTACTAGAACTACATGCAAACAGTATCTGACCATCTACATAGTTCATTTGATGCGAAAGGAAATAAAGAACTAAGAAGGTCTACATTTCTATCAATTGCTATATTATAGCAGGAGAATAAGGTACCAATGAACAACAAAACTGCTATTCTCAATGGACTCGAGCCAGGAGAGCTATGTTTCTTAGAGTAAATAGGAAACACTAGATATATATACTTACAAAGTAAGAACCAAGTGCCAAGACCAGTCCGCTGATGATAATGCTAGGACCACTTAACCCTAGCCATTCTATACCTGCAGCATCATTAGGAGAAACATTAGGTTTGTAATGAAGCCAGTACAGGTTACCCCGAATTGAACAAAGAAATTATTTTTCTAAACCAACTACTACCTCAAAGTATCATACGGCATGTGATTCTAAAATTAAGCTTCTGGTTGCATTTAAGTGTTCCAAATCATGCTTTAGTAACAGTCTTTATGAATTCATGGAATGACACATATCTCAAAGCAACAAAATAACCGAAGCAGCCCATCACTTTAACAATGAAACTATCTTTTCCAATGTTAATAGGAAACTAAACTTTGAAGAAGCCCAGACATACAAGAGATGTACAAAGTTCCCAAACGAACTGAGCTAATATTAGATTTCCTTCCACCAGAACTTGGAACTCAAACATTTAAAACTTTTACAAGAGGAAAAGCATGTACAAAATTAGGAAAGAAGATGCTTCAAGTCCAGTAACACCAGTGTTACCTTCATCTTTTATCAGTTGTAACAAGCATACAATTATCAGACATTAGTGAATATTTCTCCTTGAAACTGGTATAAATATGATGAGTGGGAAGGAGAATTACTTGACAAAATAGCAAAAGTGACAAAAAAGAAGATGGATTGTCCATGTGTAGATGGCATTCCAGGGTCGGATTTAATGGCAGAAGGCCGCTCTTGGTTCAGTATTCTTTTGAGTAAAACAGAAAACACGGCATTTAAGATAGATCCTGCCGCAAACCATAAGGATTCTGCATCATGCCTCCAAAGAATGAGAGCACCAAAGAAGGCAGATATCATCCACTTGCTCTGCAAAAAGACACCAGATCCATTGGCACATTAAACAATAATTACACCTTAATGCAGAGTTAGTCTAACAATAACCAGAATCAAAGATGGTGATTTAAATAGTGTATTGCAATTTGAACTAAGCAACTCAAAAAACCTTAAAGTCAATCCAACAAGCATAAAAGAGTGTCTTGAGTTAAGATATGACGGGATGGTACAAGAATTGAGTTACAGCAGTTCAAATTAAACAGTACTGGGAAATCAAAGTGATGTGGAATATTTAGAGGGCTCCTAAAAGGGAGTAATTCTGCTTTGATTTTCAATTCCTGGCGAGAAATTCTCCTTAAGTAAAATTCTATGCATACAAGTGGAAAGGCTAATGCCCTTAATGTCTGAAACTTGTCTTCCGGCTCAGTATTTAGATCTATACGCAATATGAAGGGAAAATTATTTTTGAAGAGCCTAAGAATGCAAGTTTTAAATACGAGGGAAGTGGCTACAATTTCTACAAGCTCATCCTCCGAGGAGCTTAATGCAACGCATGCCTTGATTAAAAGAATAACTCTATTTCTTATAAAAAATTGTCCCCGTCCCGTAATGAACATTCACGACTCATGAAGCGAACAGTTATATTTATCCCTCCCTCTCCACAAGTAAATAACAGAACTAATTTAAATCAAAGCACTTGATATCCATAGTTGAAATGATAGCAAACAGTCGCACCCATTATTGAATGATAGAAGTTACAGGTTACGAACCAGTCGATTGAGGATGGGTTCCAGCTCACGAAGCGCAAACTGGCCGAGCTGAGATGATCCATCAATTAAAGTTTCTTGTTCACGCACTTGAACGCCTTCATCACTATTTTTATCTCGAACAGCATAATTTTTAATGAAATCATCCATGTTATGCAGCAGCCAGAGCCGGTTCCCCACAGCAAGGGGCCTCCTCAGAACAAAGCCAGAGAAGAAGTTTAACCTTGAAGCAGAAAAGGAATCAGGAAAAGAAGAACGGTGAGAGAATCTTTGTCGAAGCAACTTGGGAGCCAGACATCTGGAAGAGGGACTGTAACAGATGGGAGTGGTAGCCACCATGACGGAGGGTCGTGGGACGCGTCCAAAGGAAAGAGTGAAGAAATGAGGTGGGCCACTCGAAGCTTGGTCTATGAGAGTGGAAAAGACCCCGAAGCTTCAGGGTATGGTCAGAAAGGTCCGAACAAATGAGTTCAGATTTATTGGTTTAAACATTGCAAATTTATAATTAACTAGCATAGACCCCGTGCGATGCACGGGCGCAATCTGTATTGCTTTACTGCAGTGTTTCTTAAAGATGTATCAATTGTATTTACAATTGTTTTATATAATAGCAAAACTAATTGTTTTTATCACCATATTATCATGTTGAAAATTTTATAAATTTTTGTATAGAACGAAAAAATTCATTAATTAGTTAATTTTCTAGAAAACTTCAAAATATAAAAAATTTGATATAATGGAATATGGAAATATAAGTTCGCAACCAACTGTTCATCAAATTCATATGATATCCTTCCTACATTGCATTTCCTCCTTTATGAGTTGATTGTTCATCTCTATGCTCTAACTCAATCTGCTTGAGTTTATTCATCCCGGTATACATTTTCCTTCAAAATTCCATGCGTGCTTCTTTTTCAGAGATCGAGTTTCAATTATTTAAGACCCTGTTCAAACTTCAATAATTTGTAATATGCATCGGACCAAGTTCCCCGTCCAACTTAAGAGACAAAGGAAGGAGAGGACTATAGAGGTACCAGTAGATAAGGGTCTACAAACCTCCTCAAACTCTAATGACAACACAAACGAAACAAACAATGATGCATAAATGTGATTGTCTATTACCAAGAATATAAAATGAGAAAAAGTTATGAATTTAAGTATTGCAATCCAAATTTCCAATGAAGATGGGTACACAAAAGGCGAAAAAAAATCATTTAGAAAACATCGATGAAGATGGAAACACAAATAAAAGATGTCAGAAGATGAGTAATGCATTAACGGATGCAATTTCAAAATCAATCTTAATAAGATGAATACCCCAAAAGGTGAGGAAAGTGTGGAAGACGATTTACTACTGAAAATCATAAGTGAAGACATAGAATGCAGAGCACAAATCCGGAGGGCACCTCAATATTTATAGCATGCGACATAACTGACATAACCACTCCGACCATAATGACATCACGATCTCTATCCGGTATGCACACGACGTCCACTAACACGATATCATGGGGAATTAGGGTGTGCCAACGACAACATGGAGAGTCCAACTTCCAAAAGAAAGAAATATATATATATATATAGCCAAATTAAAATTAAGGGTAAAACAATCTTTCGGTCCTTCAAAATAAAAATTACTTATATAAGAAGACAAATAAATAAGGAATTATCTTAGTTAATTTATTTGAAATTTGAATCCCTATATTATCTCTAACTATATTTCATATACTTGCTCGTTGTTTTACTAAATAAATTTTGAAGATTAAAACATGAAAAAACAGTAAATTCAAATGCGGTTATTGATAAAAATATATATTTAGTTATTATTGAGGAAAAAATAAGATTGGTAAAATAGTGTGTAACTACCTTCCCCATTATCTCTCTTTCATAACGACCTTGTTTTTTTAGTGTCTCTCCCTATATATATATATAACCAAATTAAAATTAAGGGTAATACAATTTTTCGGTCCTTCAAAATAAAAATTTACTTATATAAGAAGACAAATAAATAAGGAATTATCTGAGTTAATTTATTTGGAATTTGAATCCCTATATTATCTCTAACTATATCTCATATATCTCTGCTCATTGTTTTAGGAAATAAATTTTGAAGATTAAAACATGAAAAAATAGTAAATTCAAATGCGTTTATTGATTTAAAAAATATTTAATTATTGAGGAAAAAATAAGATTGGTAAAATAGTGTATAACCACCTTCCCCATTATCCCTCTTTCATAACCACCTTGTTTTTTTAAATTTTTTAAATTTTAGTGTTTTGAACTTATCATGTTCTTTGATGTGTTGGTCTGAGAGATTCTTACTGCTCTACTTTTGATAATGTATTTATTGCCAAAGTAGTTCAAATAGGGGAGACGCCAAAATTTATCTATTCACAATATAGTTCATACATAAAGAGGGAGAATCGTGGTTAGTTCCAAAAGTTTTAAAATATGTAATTAAGAAGGTAGAAGATAAAATAAAGACATAATTAAAAATGGGAAAAAAATATACAAAATATAAGGATAGATAAAAGAAAAGTTGTTACAAAATATTTTAAAATATTAAGATGAAAATGTGAAAAATCAAATGAAGAGAGTTACCTTATCGGTTAATCTAACCAAGAGGATAATTAAGGAAGTTAATAGAGATATTTATTCTAAGAAATTGTATGCATAAATTAAAAATTTAGAATTAAAATAATAAGTAAATAATATTACTTTGAAATATAGTAAAACAAAGAGGACAGGTGTCAAGTGCAAAGAAAATGTAGGCATGAATTATAAATTATAAATTAAAAATAATAAGTAAAGGGAGTTATTTTGACAGTTGGTAGAATAAAAAAGACAGGTGTCAAACAGAGAGCCGCTTAGATACAAAGCGCCGTTTTCGGGTTCTGTTTTTAGGTGCTTCTTATGTGTTTTTCTTTTAATTAAAGAGATTAGGCATTTTTTAAAAAATTTTTATAGATTATATGTTGCAACATGCATTTTTTTGTACTTAATATATCAAATTAATTAATTTCTAATCCAAGATTTAGAAATATTTTTCCGTAGCTCCAGTATCCTGGAAATTAATTAATTTGATATACGGGAGAATTTTTTTTTAAGATGCAGCATATAATTTAATCTAAAAAAAAGAATATATAAAAAAATAAAAAAATGCATAATCCCTCTAATTAGAGAAAAACACCTAATGTGAATTTCCGTTTTCCAACCCATCCTCTCGCCTCACAAATTCTTTCTTTGTTTTTTTTTTCCATGGTAATCATTATATTAGTTAGTTAGGGTTAGTTGTACTAGTTAGTTAGTTAAGAGCTTGGTTAGGTAGTTGTTAATAACCATTTTGGATTAATGGGTTTTGAGGTGTTGCTTATATAATGCATACGACTTTTTATTGTATGCCATGCTTTTGTTATGATGAATGAATGAAAGTGTATAGTGATGTGATTCGTGTTTCTCTCCTATCCCCCATGCTCTCTTCTCCTCTCTTATCTTCCCGCATCTTCTAATTTCTACAACTTATCTAACAGAAAATATTTTTCCATTAACATACTTTTGTGTTTGGCATGAGGGAAAGGGAGGGTTTTTTTTTTTTTAATGGGTTAGAGGGTAGGGTTATAGAATTTTAATAAAAATAAGATGTAAAATAACAAAAACTTTTCACCTCACTTCTCGAATTTTTAAATCCAAGTCATAAAATTTTTCCCTCCTTCCCTTTTCTTCCAAATCCCCGATACCAAACAATCTCTTCGTTTCTTAAATTTATGCTCATTTTAATTTTTGTCCCTTAAATTTTAATTTATGAGCTTTTGTCTCTAAAATTTCATTCTATTCAAGATATTAGTGTCTGTCATTTAATAAACTGAAAATTACTTAATTGAAAAGCAATGTTTTTGACACGTAAAGAGAGAAGAAGTCGACATGCTAGTTGTTAGGCAGGCATCTTTGTGAAGCCGCGTCTTGGATTCACCGATTTCTTTTGATGTGGTTTTTCTATAAAGTTGAATGATTTTTCTTTATTAAAAAGGAGAATCCGTACAATTTGAAAGCAAAATGACCAAAACCCAAATTACTTTTTTAAAAAAGCATTGAGCACACTCTCAAAATCATCTCCCTTACTCGATCGCTCTCTTGATTGCGGTCGTCTCCCTCGCTCGCTCGGTGACCTCTCGTCGTGTGCTCGCCGCCTTGTCACCGTCTTCCTTGTGCTCCGTCTACCGTCCGAAGCTCGTGTGTGTCGCCGTCGACGTCCTATTTCGCTTTGTAGGTAAGATTTTGATGATACATGGCACTGCAGTGCAGGATCAAGTTTAGTTCTGATTTTTGAATGAAGATTGGGCTTACAATAATACCAACTTCTGCCTTAGGATTAATAGTAACTCCTAACCGATATCCATGCTAGATACTGAATCTTTTCACGTTTTTCTTTTATTAACCTTAAAGCATTTTGGTCTGTAGTCATCAAGATTTGAATTCACCAACCATATCTGGGTTCTTTTTATAACATCTTGGAGTGATTTGTTGTCCAAAATTTGCAGGGCTTCTGCTTTGTTCGTTGGAGTCTATGAACCTGTAAAGCAGACACTGTCGAGGATATTTCCAGAAAATCTGAGCGCTTTAGCTCATTTTGTAAGACACTTCTTAAAGAAAATGTTAACACATTGGAGATTCAGATTCAACCAAACTATAGGGTCATGTCAAATTTCAATATTGTCCCCAAAACCATTTGATACATATGCTGCTAACTCTGAAACAAGACACAGACTCCTTATTGCCTGGTTATGTCTTCCCAAGTCTGCAAGCTGGTTAATTAGGGTCATGAAGTTTTTGAATTTGTTTGGCCCTTACTAGAGTCGATACTAAGTCTATGCAATCGCTTTATTCTATTGTTGCCTGAATATATTTTGATTGATGTAAAATCTTTCAATCCTTTGTTTTTAAATGAAATTATTTCATACGGATTTTAAATGGTATTTCCATGATTGAAATCAGCTTCACTGGACAACACCAATTTCATTAATGATCCTTAGGTTGTTAAACAACGAATCCAAACCGGGCAATTCACTTCGCCTACTCTTGCTGTCCGCTATATTGCTTCTCTTGAGGGCATTAAAGGACTTTATGCAGTATGGAATCTCTCATATTATCATCTCCTTTCAAATTTTGGATTACCTCCATTCCCATGGAACTTATGGTGCATTAAATGTTTTTATGCTGATTTATGAAATTATAGGGATATGGGTCTTTTCTGCTGCGTGATTTGTCCTTTGATGCTATTCAGTTTTGCATCTATGAGCAGCTTCGAATAGGTTATATGTTGGCGGTAAGCTCCTAGAACTTATTATCGGATGCAATATGAAAAGGAAAATCCAACACAATTGACAACCAAGAAAAAGGCAAAAAAGAAAACAGACCTGGACAAGGCTAAGGAATTTATGGCAAATAAAGTGGTAAGTTCAATTGAAAATCAATATATGGGTGGTACTTAAAATAAAGTGGTAAGTTACATACTTTCCTAGTGAAACTGCTTTATGATTTTCTGCTTCAGTAGATGCCGTGAGACCTTTGCAAAAGGGTACTATTGAGTGACTTGGAATACCTCGATGCCAAGAATTATATTTTGTTTTCTTCACAAAGAAGTAGTGGTTTTATCTTATTTTTCTGTTGACGTTTAGCTAATATGTGGGTATTTCATATTTGATATTCTTGTCGACATATTACTTATTTATAGGTGCGTTATTCTTCAAATGAAGTTGGTTGTGGTGCTTTCTCTATTCTTTATTACACTATCATTTTTTGGATATACTCCGAACGGTCAAGCCGAGTTGTTACAAGATGACCACAAAATCCCCAAAGATGTTACATGGGCTAAAGTCCATGTCCAAACGGACACGTATGTTACTTATTATCGGTTTTTTTTCCACCCGTTATTAGAAGTTTGATGGTGATTTGACTAGAACGTGTTTGTCTAATTTATTTCGAGCACTCTTGTGGGGTTCATGTGCTTACCTAGTTACAAATGTGGGATGGCTCGAGCAAGGGGAGGATGGGCACACAATGCCATTCTACACAGCTCGATATTCATGAATCAAGGTCGGGTTGTTGTGGTGGCTAGTCACCCATCCTAGCAACTAGGGGTGGAAACCCGTCGGGGCCTCTCGGCTTGGCCTGTTTTCGGGCTGGAAGGGCCAGCCTGTCGTCAGGCCAGCTCAGGCCTTTTTAAGGCCTGTTTATTTAAACAGGCCAGGCTCAGGCCTCCTCACGAGCCTGTTAGGCCTGTCAGGCCGGGGTGTTATGGGCATGAGGGTATAATTGTAAATTCCTCCTGTGACACTTGCTTAAACCTAATGCCCTATTCCCTAACCTTTCCCGTGATAGTCCGTCGCTCACTACTTCACTAGCAAACTCGCTCGTCTCGCTATCTCTCTCGGATCTCAGCTCGTCGGCGCTCTCCCTCTCAGATCGCAGCTCATCGTCGCTCTCAGGCTCAACCTCTCGGCCGCTTCTGCTGGTTCAGTGTCCAGATCTCACTCTCGGCCTCTCACTCTCAGATCTCAGTCTCGGTCGTTCTCAGCCTCTCACTCTCAGATCTTGTTGCAATGGGTTTATGGCAATCAATATATTTCCAGATATGTCTCGCAACCATGTTTGAGGAGTAGAATGATTACATTATTAGCAAGTTTTTGTTGTTAAAAGCAAGCCAACATGTAAATATCTTACATAGATTTCATTTAGCTCATATCTTGTTGCCAAGTTGTGCGTAACTCTGGCTCATGCAAATATGACAGTTTAGTCATGTCATCAACACCTCCGGAGGAGCTTCATTATCCTTGGGAAAAACCTTTGACTTATTTGTGACAACTCGAAACATGGATGGCCTACCATAAATATGCAACACATATGGTTGCCTAGAAAAATTCAAAATTCATCCAAAAATAAATAAAATTGGACGACCAAGAGACTAATTTAGAAACCCAATTATATCGCCAAGACACAAATTATCACAATCGAACAGAGCAACAAAAGAACAACTCCCAAGTCCAACAGATTCAACGAAGCAGCTCAAAGAGTCCAAGCTAAGGAAATCAACCAAACAAAGTCGCAACACAATCAAACGAAACACTTGGTCCAAGGTTACCATGGCGATTAATGCACAGCGATCTTCGATGCTAGCTCATCCGAGGCAGACCGAGTGGAGACGCACTCGGAACTCGGCGACTCGGATCGGAGGGGGCCGAATGAGGCTACAAAGCTTCAACGGAAATTCTGAAGGAAGCAAGGAAAACAACAAAATGGTTCAAATCTTGTAGAGAGAGCTTCTCTCCGGTTTCTTTGTTGTGAAATTTTTTGTTTTTGGATTTCTCTCACTTCGAAAATGGAAGAGCGGAGTGATTTTGGTGTAGAGAGCTGCAGTGTTTATTTTAAAAACTCATTTGGGTTTTTTGGTCATTTTGCTTTAAAACTGAATGTCAGAAAGGGCCCTAGGGCCATTTGTGATAGAGGAAAGTTGTTGGGGCCCTTTTTATAATTTTGGGCTTAATTGGGCCTTGGTACGGATTTTCCCTTAAAAAAGCTCTTTGTTTTACCCACACTTGGAAGTAATTATCCACGGCTCCCTTAAGACCTTTTGTCTCATCATTTAATCGATGTTAAACGTGTGAAGGGTGGGTGAACGATAATAAGAAGTTGTCTCTACAATTTAATGCTCTTTGTCTTTATTGTTACAATCTGTCTGTCAGTTTAAACCACAGTAAATGGTGGGTGAACCCTAATAAGTTTTTGTTGGGAGCAACATTATAAGTTGTTGGTGACCCTTTTTCTTAATCTCAACCACTAATATTAAAAGCTCGAGCTTTCTAATACCCAAAGAAAAACTTAAGCTTTCTACCCAACAGTTCAGCAGGACGGATGACGCAGTTCCTGGGCTCTTGAGACCATGCTCAATTCAGAGGATCCTCTGGGATATTTTAAAAAAGGGACGGTTGCCATGTTAGGATTACGGCCGTAGTTGACAGAAATAATGCATCCCCACGAAACAAAATTATAAATTGAGGCACGACATTGGCAAAATATGCCCTCCACTTCAAAATTGATTATAATTTTTAGGGTTAAAATGTAAAAATACACATAAAGTTTTCTCAAAATGTATCCAACACCAAGTGTTTTTTTTTTTTTTTGTAAAAGTGACTATGGTTACAAAAGTGTGGCAAAAATATTCACTAACCATTAGTTTGACTTTTTTGTATTTTTAAGGCTAATATAGACGATGACTCAGCTAAATTTCATCCCAGCTGACAGTAAAGAACTAGAGAAAATTACATAAAATGATATAGATATTTTGGATATTACAGTTCAACCCTTTTCTATCTAATTCCTCTTCTCTATCCTAATCTCAATCTTACCCATCGGACCACTTATCTCCGCCTTCTCACGCCCATTGCCGCCTTTCTATAATTTTCAAAATTATTTGGGCATTTTTCTATAATTTTCTCTAGTTCTTCGCTATCAGCTAGGATGAAATTTAGCTGAGTCATCGTTCATATTAGCCTTAATAATACAAAAAAGTCAAACTAATGGTCCGTAAATATTTTTGCTCCATTTTTATAACCATATAATCACTTTTACATAAAAAAACATTTAGTGTTGGATACACTTTTAAAAAAGTCATATGCGTATTTTTACACCTTAACCCTAATTTTGATTAGTAGTTGTGAAAGAAGTAAATGTCATAATTTTGCCTAGTGCCATGAATCCAAAGGAATAAACCTAATGAGATGGTGCTTTAGTGAGTTCCCAAGTCCCCAATCATTCGCGTGTAAGGGCGGGAGAATGTCCTAATCCTTGTTCGTGTCAAGCTTACGTTTTGAAAGAGGCAGGGCCTGAGAAGGAACTGAAGAATGTGGGAAATAATGGAGGCCATTTATAGGGTTGTACGTAGGGACCCACATAACACACGTTAAATTCTGGTCATGTGGTCTGTATAGGTGCGGGTCGGTTTTTCTCACATCCCACTCTCTCATCATCCTTCATCATCTGCAAATTTGGGCTGTTGAAATCTTGTTGGATCAAGATTTTGACGGTCCGGATGAGACTATGAGAGATGGACAGAAATCACCAATGACAGAATCCTCTCCCATGGGCGCGTGGATGGTTCGCGTTTTTATAGTAGGTGGGTGTTGACTCAGTGTATAACATGGTATGAAACTCGTCAAGTTATTTAGTTTTCAGGATTAAAAATCAAAAGCATAGATGCATAGGAGAGCACAAGAGCATGAGTGAAGCGTTATACCCACAATTTATTGTAATTAAGTCATTTATCTAACATCATTAATTTGACTAAATTAATTAGTCAACTCTTACATTCTACTCCTCCTCTCATAAATACAGGACATAGCTTGTAATACAAGTTACACTGTAAAATATACTCCCTCCCATTCCTAATTATAGGACAACATTTGTGAGTTGGTTTTGTTTCTAATTATAGGACAACATTCTAATTTTTGTTAATTTCGTCCTAAAATATCCTTATTTTATTCTCTCATGTGTGTTTGGTTTTGGTGAGTATATGTATATAAGTGTATAGATTCTTTCAATCGGTGAAACTTTTAGAAATATGTGTGTGTGTGTCTCTACACACAAATATATATAGACGCGCGCGCACACACACACCCACACCCACACACATATATGTGTGTGTACAGATATGTATGTATGTATATGTGTGTGTTTACACTCAAATATATATAGACACACACAAATATATCTGTGTGCGCGCGCATATATATGTATATATATCTATATGTATACACACACACATATGAATATATAACAAAACCATTATTTCAATTAGATAACGCGTGAAAATGAAAATTCTAAGTCGGAGAGGTATATGGTAGGAGTTGTTGATTCACTTTTACTTAAGTCATTTTAAATTTATATAAGGGTGTTTTAAAAAAATGAGTAAAATTAACTAATTTAATTTCTTTCCTTAATTTTTCCAAAATCGGTTAAATATGTCCTATAATTAAGACCGGAGGGGTATCATATATGTAAGAGCAGAAGCCCCATTTTTAAATTAGTGAGGTTGCCGGATTTGGGCCGTTGGGGTAATTAAAAGGTGAGTAAAGTCAAAGGCCTGGGCTAGGATAGCCCAGTAAGACACAAGCCTCGAAGCCCACATCACGTGGGTCCCGGCCTACCAGGGAGGGACAGGGGAAGGGAGTCAATTTATGGGAAAGGAGCGATGGCAGAGAGATTCAGAGAGTGCAGAGTCAAAGGGTCAGCCATCTTCTGTTGTTGTTAGGTCCATCACTCACTCCCACCAATATATTTGATGATGAGTATCTGTATCTAAAATTTTAGAGTAAATATCTTTTTTTTCTTGTTCTGATAAAAAATACAGACCCCATTTTAATTCTTGATAAAAAAGAAGAAGTCATTTTTAGTCTATAAAAATGACGAATAAGGATCGATTGGTGAACATTTTGATCCTCACAAATTTTTAAAAGATCATTTTTAGTCCCATAAAAAAATGAATAAGGGTTATTTTATTGTCGAAATCAAAATGAGGTCCGTGTTTTTGGTGAAGAAATGTATTTACTCAAAATTTTAATTACTACTCGTGTTGTTATAAGTGCTCATGATTCAACGTAGTGTGCATAATTTTTAGGGTGTACGGAAACAAGTGCGTAACTAGGAAATCATGACATGATGCGCCCAAAGCCTTCCTACCACTTGAAGCTGTTAATAGTCCATTCACCTTCCTCCACGATTTCAGAACTTGTTGACTCCATACATCTGCTTTCTGCTTATTATAACTCGATCACCTTTAAATGACACAGACGCATACACATACTGGTATACCTCAAATGAACGTGTCTCTGTATATTGTTACAAACTGACATGATATCTCATATCTGTATCTATATTAGTTAGTTCAATCACCAAAAACCATCGTTCATGTGAATATATACCATCAAAGCAACAATATATATAACAGATTTAAAATGGCTGGATTCTCCAACATCATCATTTTAACATGAACGTGTTTGTCCTCTTGGTCAATGGTACACATGGAACCCTAAAACACACACACATATATATATGGCCATAATAAGTGATAAGATATGCTTTAATTAAATTTCTATTGGCGAAGAACTATTACTGTCATCAAGTAGAGAAATCAACAGGAGGAAATTTGGGAAAAAAATGAAATCATGGCCACTTAATTTAAAGGGAAAATTTCAGTTAGATCTTCTGTAGCAAATTAATTACAGTTAACCCTCAAAAATTTATATGAAACTTCACTACACCTATGGACAATATGAAATTTATTTTTATAGGTGAAAAGGTAAATATGTCCTTATTTTATCTGTCTTGTAAATGTTCACACCATTTGTCTTGTGAATTCTTATATTTATATCATAAATTGCTAAAATGTTTTTAATTCTCAAGGTTCTTTTGAATCGCTTTATTTATCTTGTAAATTTTTATATTTGTTGTATGTGTAAATGATCAAAATGTTTTTAACTCTAGAGATTCTTTTGAATTCATTTATTTGTTTTGTAAATGGACAAATATTTTTAATTCACTAGGTTCTTTCAAATCCCTTTATTTGTCTAGTAAATTTCTTTAATTGTCTTATAAATGTCCTTATTTGTCTTGTAAATGTTCTCATGAAAAAATAAAATAAAAGAAGGGCATCATTGTCTTTTCACCTACAAAAATTAATTTTATGTTAATCACTAGGTGCAATGAACAAGTTTCAGAAAGTTTTGGGGTTGATCAAAAGAATTTACTATAGAGGGGACTGACTGAAATTTTCCCTAATTTAAAACACCCTAAAAGTATAAGGATGTGAGGATCAATTTTTCCATTTTATTTTCTAAAATAAAGAGCATAATATTTTAAATAATTAAACTATAAGAACTAATTAATTGCATCAAGTCAAAATTCAATGATTGAGCCACAACTAAGTTATAATGTACTATAAGATTTAAGTTACACTTTGAAGAGAACTCTTTCAATTAAATTTATTCTTTATACCGGAGATAGTTATTAAATTCTAGGGTTCAGTAGCAAATTTGTCCCAAAAGTACATGCCCAAGAACAATTTTACCCTGAAAGTTTAAAAATGTAATAATCTTGTCATTTTCCGTTAAATAGTTAACGGTTAATGTCATTTTTTAATGGTCAACTTTAGTTTTTAACGGAAAAGGTAAGATTGCTACGGTTTTAAACTTCCGGTAACATTGAGTCAAAAAAACTTTGAGGACAAAATTGATTCTGGGCGTATATTTCTAGAACAAATTTGCTATTTAATCCTTAAATTCTGAGCCCCTTATTCAATGAAACTTTATGAATGGAACCTGGACTATATCTACATCAATGGGGGAAAAAATCTTATTTGAGAAAATCATATTCCTAGAGATATTCTTATTTTCTCCGTGGCAGGTATTAACTTGATAATTTCTAATAAGGAGAAGCGATAACATTAATTTTACACCTGTCTTCATCTCAATATTAATTAATGTAAAATATAAAAATGGAAATTTATACCATTTGAACTTTCGAAATAGTAGAGCATCTTATTTTAAATTCCTCACGACTGTATAGAATCAAGAATCAGTAGAGTAATCCATTTTATAATGAGCAATTGAATGCCCACAAAGAGAAGCAAACACACATACACAAGCATAATTGACAGCGATTTCTTTTCGTTGTATAAGTTGTACTTGTATATAGGGGTGGGAATAAGTGAGCTTCCTATCTAGTACCTGACACTGGTATTTAGGAGTCACTTTGCACATTTGTTAAAGCAGAGCAAGGCCTATTTAAACGAATATGTAAATAGCGCCTATTTTATTAATGCTGACAGAGGCTGCAGCTGGCGTTTAAATATTAAATAAGTATATTTATATTTATATCATATAAATAAGATAATATTTATTGTTTTTCATTCTTATATTATAATTTCAAGATATATTTATATAAGTTTTGGTAGGCTTTAAAGTGTCAAAGCCTATTTATGGTCTCAAGATTTGTAATATGAGGCCTTTTTAAAGGCCTACATTGTAAGTAGGCCTTTAAAAAGGCTTCAGGCCCGACAGTGCCTTATGAAGGCTCAGCCCGAGCCTAGGAAAAGACCCGATCAGCTCAGCCAGCTCGCCTTCGCTCATTGCAGCTCAGCCTATTTAGCCAAAGCTGGCTGTCGCCTATTTCCATGCCTACTTGTATGAGACGAGTGGAGCCAAAAAAACAGTAAAGACATACATACATTATACATATATGGGTTAAGGTGCGATTTACCAACCAACTATTACTCGATGAGTGTCGACACAAATAACAATTGAGGGACCAAAATTGCCAATCAACATTAAAAAGTGAAAAAACAATTTGATGCGATTCGCCAACGAACTATTACCCCGTCACCGTCTTGGTGTCTCCGTCTTCCATTGATTGTCACGGTGTCGGCAACGTCGCGTCTTCAAAGCTTCTATTGTTGTTGGGTATTCCACTTAATTACCCTCTTGAACTCATTCAACATCCACAACTTTCGACCGGCACGCACTTTGCACTTGGTTCCATCCCTCCGATGCCACAAGCAGCAACCACCGCTGCCACAACGCCTGCTCCCATGGGTCCCATCTCTGTTGGTGTTTGCCTTATCCAACAAGAAGGCTTAACCGCTCTTTTCTCAAGCGTTTCCGCCATTGTCCTACTTCATTGCCTCATATTTTAACTTAATTGTGGTAGTTGTTTTTTTTTTTTTTATAGTTAGTTGGTGTTTTATTTTTCACTTTTTAATTGTTGAATAGCAATATTAGTCCCCTCAATTATTATTTGTGTCGACACTCCTCGGGTAATAATTAATTAGTTAGCAAATCTGCACCTTAACCCTATATATATATATATATAGTCTTGCATTCAATTATCCATCATCTCGTCGTTGACATAAGATTTATCCATTTGATTAAATTAATAAAGCTAGTTGATTAAATTAGTTAATATGATATGTATTTTTATAACCCGTAGTCATATTCTCCAATTTTCTTCTTCACTGTTGTCCTTAACTTTTGTAAGGGAATATCAATATGGTAAATTAGTAAAAAGTGAACAAATATAAAAACATTAGTATTATATTTAAAACCATGATCATCTCTCTAAATAAGTATTATATTAAAAATTTGAGGGAGTACAATACTACCTGACCCTTAATATAAAATATTCTCCATAGTAACAAGATCTTATATTGAAAACGAGAGGCTCTACGAATCTCAAATATTGAAATTATTTTTGAGAAAAGGAACAATTGATGAACAAAAATACCAGTTGGGGTTCTTAATTAACATAAGACTCATTCTGGAGTTGAATTTATTTATTAAAGTGAGTCTTAAAAAGTACTAAGCAGGGACAGAGAAGTTGGGCAAGCAAAAAGCGTAAAATTTAAAAAGAGAAACAAGGTTGGGTCAGTGGAGGAGGACGTAGATACATAACCGTATAAATTAAAAGGCCAACGGACATACATATGGGCGGAAACGGTTCAGTCACAAATTGTGTTGCAGACTTTGCTCCAAACTCAACCTCTCAAGTCTCAACCATCCCCTTCCTTCCTTCCCCTCAGGCCCTTCTCTCTCCCTCCCCTCCAAAATCTCTCACTGTATCTTCCTAAATGGACACCATGCTTCACTTTTTTCACAGCCTTCAAACATACAAGCCCCTCTCCACGCGCTTCTACTCTCTCTTCACCAGCATTGCCAACACTTTTCGCCTTCTTCAACTTTGTGCCTCTCTCCTTCTCCTCTGTTGGATCCTCACTCGTCTCTCTTCCGCCCTCCAAATCTCCCTCCTCTACTTCCACAGACTCGCCGCCCTCATCGCCAGTCCCCTCTTCGTTTTTTCGTTTCCAACGCCATCATCGCCGCCCTCTTCGCCAATTCCCGCCGAGTCATCGGTCACAACTCCGACGGCCGCAATGTGGACATCGAACTCTTCCTCGACTTCACCAAGCGGAACGCAGATCAATATCATCATGACGATTTACCATCGGAAGTCGATTCTGACCAGTCTCGTGTGTCAGAGCAGCAGGTCGAATGCCAGGACAAGCAGATGGTCTCTGACAACACGACTACTGCTCGTACACTTACACTTACGGATCAGGTTGAATTGGACGCGCGCACGGATTCCGATTCAATCGCAGAACTCGAAGAATCTGACAGTCCGAAAGTTTATCGGCGAAGTCAGTCGGATAACTTGACGGCAGCGTCCAGAAAAGAGGTGTCGCGGAACCTCCGGCGATCGGAGACCGAGAAGTGCCGAGAAACGGCGAGGACCTGCGAAAATCCGCGGGAAAATTTATATGCGCATGATAACCTGAGCAACGAGGAGTTTCAGCGCACGATAGAGGCGTTCATTGCGAGGCAGATGAGGTTCCTGCGAGAAGAATAGGTAGCCATTGTCGTTCGGAAACAGAGTTGAACCGTCTAGTGAAATAGTGGGTACTACAGGTAGAACTAGGAACCCTAAAAATGGCACTGCATGCCCTATAAAGTGTTAGTTTCTCGATCTGGATAATCAAATATAGTATTAAATAACAAAAATGTCAGTTATCTCGTACGATTCTTCTGTTTGCGAAATGATATACTCAATCGTCTGCCTCAGGCTATCGTGTTCACCGCCACTAATAAATTTTTGATAGTAGTAAATAATAATAAACATATATGTGTTGTGCTGTTGATTAGCAAGTGACATATTTTCAAAAAAAGAAAATAAGAGTGACATCAGAGTACGATCTGACATTTTGTTGTGTTGTTTTTGCCCTAATAAGGAGGTCATTATTTCCTTTCATTAGTTGTTGCTTAGGAAATAGATGTAAAATGACTAACGAAGTGATACGTAAAGAGTATCTAACACAAAAATATAAATATTGTAGAGAAATAAAAATATAAATAAACAGTTGAAAATTAAAAAATTATCAATAAAGGTGTAAATTGGTCAATAAAGTATTACTTTCGTCGCCAGTGACTCACGCCTTGATCACTATCGTTGCTGGCAACATCCTTTCTTCCTCCTCTCCACCATCATGCTTTAGATCGAAGTGAGAATCGAGCCACAATTCATCATCATCAATTGTTTTCAGAGAGGGAGAGTGGAGGTAGAACAAAGGTGCGCTACGTTTTTCGGAAGTTACGTTGAACGCTGGAATGGTGGAAAGATCCTAGATGCAGAGCGACTTCACTATTCATCATCCTCTTCTTTATAATGTACAAGCTCGTTTGTTCTTTAATTTTATTTTCCTTCCACTTTGATTTTCTACTCAATGGGACTAAGGAAAGGCTGCGTTGTGGCGCCGGCGACAAATCGTCGGCTCGTTCGTCCTCCTCCCCCATGACTACCGCAGATGAGCTTGAATTTGAGACAGATCTGTCAACAAAACGGCAAATTGACCAGTGGCGTTAAGTTGAAATTAACGACATTGTGTTAGTTTCCTATTTTAAATTGTTCATTGGTATTTTTTTCCATTTTCAATTGTTTATTTGGATTTTTGGTCACTTTAAAACATTCTTGTCCTGTACCGTTTGCGTAACACTTCGTTGGTCGGTCTAAACTTTAACCCAAATATTAATGTGTTGCGGAATGTTAGTAAAATACTGAAACTAATTAGAAATGTTGGTGTCTTTGAGGGAGTATATATTTTGCAGACATTCTGGTTGTATAAATTAAGTTGATCAATATACTGAGGGATCATGAAAGAATAGGCTTTGTTTTAGGGATGTTAAAGGGGGAAGAAAACAAAGGGGGAACTTGTTTCCTTGTTCCATTGCTATACGCCGAGAGAAATGGGATTGGATGGCATTGTATTCCATTATTCCCAAATAGACTTGAATGGCTATGCTCTTTTGTTAGATTTGTTCCAAGCAGCATCAGAATGGCATCATATGAACATCCGTGTGCCTTTCCATTCAATTATTTTTCCAACATGCATTCTTAAGATATACTTTAATGAAAATACCTAAAAAAATTCCCTCACTATATTCTAACGTAACCCAAGTCATTTAAACAAGTGTCTCATATTATATATTACTCCAATTATCAAATATATAGTCTTTTTTATATATACTCTATAGTTATTGCACATATTATTCTTATCACTGAAAATTAATTCTTAAAAATAAAAATTAAATTAAATTCCTTGCTTAGAATCCTTGTGGTGACAAATTAGTTAAATTTATGCCTTACCATATTATTATAAGAAAAAAAAATTTATAATAAACTGTAACTTGATATTTATAAAAATATGAATATAGAATTTGATTTATTTTAGGTTCTGTGTATTTGGAGACTCGTGGAGTTGAAGTCACAGATGGAGACGATGGAGGAGAACCAGAACCCCACGCTGGTTCTTGAGATATTTGGAACTCGCTTTCCTCAACTATCAATTTTTAAATTATTGCCTTCTTTTTTAATGCTTTTCTTGTGTTAACGAACTTCAAACTTGGCTTTCCCCGTAAACCTGAATAAAGCATGGTCCCATCAATTGTTTCTGTTTTGACCAAAAAAATAAATCAATTGTTTCTGTCAATAATGTAATTATTTGTCTTATCAATCAAATCAACCCTTCTCACATGTCTGCTTCCCCTCAACTTCTTCATTAAATTGTTTTTTCTTTGTCCAAAGGGTTCTCCAGTGTCCTCCATACACACCATATTTAACAACAATGGTCACAACACTAAACGAGGATAATCCTCGTCAAAAAAGAGTGCAAATTATAGTGCCTTTTGTCGAGAGACTAATCAGAATCTACATCTGTTTATTTTTTAAAAGCAGCAGAGGTTAAAAGGCAATATTAGCTTTCGTTAAAGTTCATCACGCAACAGAGTACTAGTAATAAAAGGGCAAGTTGAAAGATGAAAGATGAAAGATCTCAGTACACACAACACACACGGCGTCGCCCACAAATTATTTTCATGGAATCGCGGGTGTTAGTGGAGGGAGGGTACCAAAAGGACGGACCATTGGCTTTATTATTGAAGGCAGAGACAAAAAGCAAACAAGCTCCAATTGGATCGGTTCCATTCCATCTTATAAACAAATAATCTCACCACCTTCTATTCGTTGTTGGTGAACCCAACGGAACCTCTCTTATCCTTCTATTGTTGTCTCGAACAAAATGTTTATTCGAAATTTGTTTCATTTATGTGAAACGGGAAGCTCTTCAGCTTTGAGGAGAATGATTGAGATTGAAGCCTAATATTTTTTTCTTGTGTTGGCACTGTCTTCTTCAAGAACAGGTTCTATTATAAACTTCAATTATGCCAATGATGGCGACCCCTCAGGCCCTTGAAAGCTCTACAAGTCCCAAAGCCATCACTTGGGTAATTAATTAAACCGCCTCAAATAGCCAAGGTTTGGGGATTCAAACCCGAAAAAAAAGTGTGCTCCAAATTAAAGTCCAAGCTTTAGATTCTCAATGAGTGAGGTTTTTCCACTTTGAGTGAGCATGGAAAAAAGGTTGCTCTGAGGCAGCACAGAGTTTGCAAAATAGATGAAAGTGGTCAAGACTGCAACATCATAAATGTTTATCTCATTTTGAAGCTACCAGCCAAGAAACCTGCACATATAATTGAAAGCATTTTACCCTTTTGGAAGTTGGGTCTCATTTCACCTCCGTGAGCCATCGAGAGCAGGGAAAGGGGAAACCCTAGTTTTATTAAACTGATGTATCACAGAACATTCAGAGCGTTAAAAAGGTTTTGAAAATTACTGTCTTTACTCTTTAGTGAAAAAAGAACCAAAGTACTATAGTCATAGGCTCATAGCAATGAGATGGAAGAGTGGGTTTTTGGGGAAGGGCACGCGTCAAACAGAGAAAGGGCAGAAGGAGGAAGAGTGGAAAAAGCAGAAACACGGGATGGATGCATGCAATAATAAAATAATTTTGGAGGCTGAAACATGGGGTTGTGTTGTCATTCACATATATTGTCAAAAAATAATGTCATTCACATATAAGGCTGTGGCCTGTGTTTATAAGTGGGTAATAGCCCGGCCCATATGTTAAAGGTCCGAAACGGCTGTCGTTTGATCAGTGGGACTGGGAGTCTGGGACCAACCCAGTTTCTTCGCTCTTGTCTTGTCGGGTGATGAATCTGAGGCAGTAAATAGTAATTACCGGTTGGTTTATTCAACTCTCAGTGATAGGTAGAAACTAATGATTACTGAAGTGGGTTTTGCATTTTTGCCTCTTTGAACAAAACTTTTCCCATGCACCACGATTTGGTTCAAACTCAAGATATCATGTTTAGGACTCAACTATATCGATCAACTTTCCAAGACTATTGTTGGCTATTCTTACATTGTCTCTAGTATCTCTTTTCCTCTCCCCTGACTACGGTTCCTGTACATTGCTTCTACAGATATTCCAAGTTTCAACCTAGTTCGGGCCCCTACTTTGGTTTTCAATTTACTTATTCTTTTTTATTTGTACATGAGTTGGATTTTAGGGTTCATTAGCGTTAGAGTATGTCTATGGGCTCAAAAAACAGGTACAATAGATGGGAAAATCCCACTCAAGTCCCAAGGATCTGCAGAAAAAATTTCAAAAATGTCTCATTGTAGTTTTCTATAAAAACAAGTCCTCAGTTATCTTATTGACATAAATAAGCTTATCAATGACTACTATATAACTTATCGATATACTTACGTACACTTGTCAACATAAATTGTTTTAGTTAACATAGATGAGATTGTCAATGACTAATGTATAAAGTGTCAATACAGTGACACATACTTGTCAATGTGAGTTAGTTTGGTTAGTATAAATGAGCTTGCCAATGACCACTTAATAATTGGTCAATATAGTGACATGCAGTAACGTGAGCTGCTTTGGTTAACATATATGAACTTGTTAATGGTCACTCTTTGACTTATTAATATAGTTATATACATCTGTTAATAAAGTAAATACACATTTGAAATCTATATCAATGAGTTCTCTGTAGATTTTTTTGATAAATGAATCTATAATGGAACTTTTGTGATATTTTTGTAGTCTTTGCACGTGAAGGAGATTTTCCCTTTAAAGATTGTCCACTTGGTCAGAATATAGCAGTATGTGGTGATTCCCGTCATAACAAAATAATTAAATAGCCTTATCTATTGTGGCAACAATTGATAATAATAAACATTGGAATAAAGCAGCCTGTTGCATAATTGGGCTTATATACAATTATACATAAAGGTCAATTCTTTCAAATACTTTTTGCCAGAATATGTTCCCTCTGTTCAGGTAGATAAGAATTTTATTGAAAACATTCGTGAAGGTATGTGTGGGCATATTGGCTTCTCTGATCTCACCTAATTTAAATTCCCACTTTTATAAAAAGTATTAAACTGTAGTTTACCCAAGTTTTGTGGAATATGTTTTGTTAAGTGATGTAACTCGATCAGGTACGTAAGTCATAATTGGGACGTCAAGAGACCCCGCCGGCACTATTAATTACTGATCGATGAGCAATGTTTATGTTTTTTTTTTTTCCTTTTCTTTTTGACGTTTTTATTCGTTCCTTAAATTTGGGCCTTCTTTCAATTTTATCTTACTATATATCATTTAATATAATTGTTATGCCTGAATATATATCATGTAATATAATTTTATATCACTTATCTTGTTGTGCATTAAAATTCATAAATTTGAAATTACCAGTTGCATAGATCAAAATAGACAAGTTGACAAAACAATTCACAATGATATCATTCACGCGGGAGTTTGTTCAACTGTCGTATGTAAACTTTGATCATTATTGGCTAATAATATAATGAAGATGGTATATATATCCATTGGTAACTGGTAAGGAAGATGTAGTGTCAGCGGGTGCGCGCGTGTTCAAAATGAAGGACATGCACGGAGGATTCCGACATCGACAAATATTTGAAACAAAACTAGAAAAGTCATGCACGTACGTACGTAAAAGGTGTGGGTTTTTTCATATTAGAAATGAGACGTACGTAGGAGCGACATGCAGATGAAATTGAAGATTAATTAACGTGTGTCATAGTTTGCGGAGGACAAGAACAAAAGTGAGGGCTGGATCTCCTGCATTGCGAATTGTTGATCCAGGAGAGAGGCGTAGGTGTCAAACAGAGAGTCCAGCTGGATTGAGTCTCCGAAGTGTTTGGTTATGATTGATTCTTGGATGGCCCTCACCGCCATCGCCACCCTCTTGCCGCGGCTGATTCCGCCCTCTGCGTCAGTCTCCGAAATAGACACGACGAGCCTCTCCACCTGAAACGACCCCTCCCTCTTCACCCCATCTTCTATCTCCTCCCTCGACGCTGCGTAGAATGGTACTTCGTATGAATCCACCTTCTCTTCCTCCACCTCTCCCTTCCCATCACAACATGTACCCATCATCAGATGCTTTGTCTTTCTTTAACTTTTCTTAGTAACAAATATATTACTATCAAATGTTTAATATAAAACATATTTTGATAATTGATTTTAATCTTAAATATAAGACACAATTTTTATATTTGTTATTATTTTTCTAATTTACCTTTATTTGATGCTCCCTAGCTCAACAATAATTAAGGAAAAGAGAATGAGAGAATTAAGGAAGATGCTTACAGTATTTTAAAAAATACATGTGATATTAACTAACTAAACTAATTTCATTAATGTAATTAAATTAGGTAAATATGTTTCATATTAAGGAACGAAGGGAGTAATGACTATATGATAAGGAGGGAAAATCACATTATGGTCTCAAAAGAATAAAAAAATCTCCACTATCTAAAATTTTTCAAGAAACTTTAGTAATAATGAAATTACTTGTTTGTCCTATTGATGATAAGTTTATGTGCCATATTGACAAACCATACTATTTCCGTTTACAAATTTATGTACATGTTTCATATTGATCGATAAGTCATCTTTCGAGATTTTAAGTAGTAAATCATATATGAGGAATTTCTTTATATATATATATATATATATATATTCTGTTTCTTAGGGACATAGTACGATTTCCCCCAAATAATAATGAATTTTGGTTACCTGGGACACCAAAATGGCAAACGAACGAGCAAGAATTTCCCAGAGGAAAGAGTTTCCTCGGTCAACATGTTCTGGCCCTTTTCTTCCCAGAAATATAAGCACCACTCTCCCCCCAGCAACCAACTCTTCCGATCTCGCTCTAAGAAACTTCCAGAAATCTTGTCGGAATTGCTTGTAGTATGCTTGAGCCACTTCTTCAGGACTTGATCCACAAATGTATACACAACCCTTGTTTATTGACTTCCCTTCTTCATCGTAAAGTTCTGGAGGAACCTGCGTCTCATCATCACCAATGAGCATTAGCCAGCTACATGTGACATGTAACGTCTTCTTTAAAAGTACCCACTAAGGTATATGCATCTACATATATATAGGATGTGACTTACCCTGGAAAGCCAGTGTAGACTGTAGGAGGAGTGGACAAAGTGCAAGGAACTGTTTGGGAAAAGTCTTCCATAAAAAGAGCCAGGATAAGCTCCCGTGAAGATGGAAGGAGACAACACACTTTCTTTGTCGTGCCAGAGTGACCTAAGGAAATCTGGCAAAGCCCTAAAGATTGAGTTGAAGTCATTGGTGGGAAGATCATTGAGGTAGACCCTTAACTCAGAAGCTGGCTGGTTCATCTTCTGGCTCATCTTTTGAATGGCTTCAAATATGTCTCTAATGATCGAGAGTGTGTTGGGTCCACAAGAACATCCCAAATCAGCAATGCCCAAACTCTTTGGGGCGCTTGAAATGTATAGTTCCTCCACCGTCTCTATAATAATATGCTTCACCCTATCACTTCCATTCTTCTGCAACAGCACATGCCATAGTGTTATTTTCATACTATAATTTAACTAACAGAAAAAGAATGTCTAGCTTGAAATGACAAAGATTTGGACAAGAGAAAAGGAATATATATACAGTACCTGTAGGGAGGAGTTTTTGGCGTAGCTAGTGCTACCAAGTCCTCCAGTCATGTGAAACACTTTCTCTACATCCATCTTGAACACAAGCTACCTAGCTATAGTATGCCTTGGTTTCTGGTAAGTGAAGCTTTGTTCTGCTTTTAAATGTGGATGAAATCTTTTTAAGCTTCGCTTTCTGGTCTTTTATTGGAAACAAAGAATATATATATTACTTGTGAAGGTAGTTCAGAATTCATGTCCGTGAGAGTGGCCCGAGTTGTAATGATTACGCTATACACAACCCTAAATGGACAAGGCTGAGTCTGAGTTGCTTTTCGTATAGTTGTCCAAATAATTGAATCTATATATCAAAAAGGTTAGATTTTAAGTAGTAATATTTTAATGAAAAATGAAAGTGGGTGTGGTGGAGATTCACTATCTGGCGTGGGCAAAACCGCAATAGGGTTATGATTGTGTAGAGGGAATGAACCAACTGTTTAAAGGGAACCAGTCAGAACAACTTTGTCTTTACAGCTTTCACTATCTCAGGGATTTGGCTTCCATCCTATACACTTACTCTCCTTTTCCCTCATTTTTTTATTTTTCATCATTGAATTAAGATCTCAACGGTCCAGATTTAACATGTTATATCTTTAGGATAAAATTATAATGATATTCTTATAATATGTTAAATCTAGACTGTTGAGATCTTAATCCAATGGTGAAAAGGGAAAACAAGAGTAAGAGTAAGGGGCATAAGAGAGAAGCTAAATCCTTATCGATCTCATGTGTTTGTTTGGGATCATTTTTGGACACTCCAAATGTGTTTATTCATATCAATGGAGACAAAACTCTTCAATATATTTATTTTCAGATATCAGTAAATCACGATTCAAAACTACTTTGAAAGTTTCAATCTTTATTCCAAACAAGCACGATATAATTAATTCATATTTGATCCTTTCAATAGATTTGCCAAAGTCAAAAGATGCAATTGGGAGAGGACACGTGTAGGCCAAGGGGCGTGAGTGTGTGATGACCCAATAACTTGTATAGTGGGCGCTGCTAATAATAGTGCCATAAAAAACGCCACATTTCATACAGTTAGGTGATAGGTGCATGAACCTGCAAATTAAACGTACAGAAATTAACCATACATAATTTGGCCCTCACCAACGATTAAGTTTGGGGACACGTATTAGCATTTAAATAATCTCACACTGCTTTATTCGAGTATTTGTCGCTAGACTAGTTGCAATTGCGAATTGAATGAGAGGCTTAGCATAGCACCAGCGCCATAAAATATTAAACATATATAATTACTAGCATTGTTCCATTATTCTTCTCCTCCATATTGACTCGTGTTCTAGAAAAGGAGTCTTCGAAAATTTTGTAGATGTATATGTCCGGCCTGTGAATGTAATATTCCTTTTAGATAATGTTAGCTTGATATTCCGTGGAGTGCACTCTGAGGAGGTAGAAAGGAAAAGGAAAGGATAAAAAGGAGGGGAGGAGGGGCCATAAAGCACTAAGTAGGGAATGTCAGCACTACTGTTCATTTATGTAAAGGGCTTTCTTTTTTTTTTTTGCTCAGAAAAAGGGCTTTCTCTTCTTCCAATATAATGCGTCAGGCACTCATCACATGTTTGGGACCAGAGAAATGTGTTCATGATAATAATAGTTGAGTGTGAACTGGGACTCTCCAAGGCTGATCCAAATAAAAGAGACCCCCCCTCTCGAGAAAATGAAACATACGGTTGGAACAGGGCCAGAAAGCAAGCGTGATTGCTTTTAGGAGTAGGCCTGATGTGTTGGCACTCACACCCAGTGGAGTATCTATGGTGATGGTGCAAGAATAAGGGTACGGGACAAGTTGATATACCGGCTTTAATTTGCGTGCAGCAGTCAAACTTGTTCGATGAGTCACTGCTCAGTGATAAAGATTGATTTTGGTGTGTGAATGAAGTTGACATTTTCAGTCCTGCTCGTAGTTTAATAAGAAAACTATGATCTTCAGAACTCAGAGTATGGTCCACTAGTAAACACTTGATCACAAGATGGTTTTTGATTCAAAACAGTTAAATTGCTAATGTACCTGATCAATCCTCCATGAGTCTAAAGGAAAGATTCTGTTGCATCATATTTGATCGGTTCCTTGAATGAGTACGTACAACATGTCACGGTCTCGGACTTGACCTCTCAAATACTGTGTCGGCTTTAGCTTGATCACCCCTATTGATCTATGCTAAGTCAGCCGAAACCTCACGAGGAGACAAAGAACATAAAAACTAAGAGAACTTTAGAGAGAGAAAGAGAAATCTAGAGAGAGAAGCTCTTTGAATGTGAAATGATTCAATTCCGATGCTTGAAGTCTAATCCTCCCTTTGATACGGAGTGTCTGTGCAAACAAAATATCCAACATTTATTTTTGTGCGTGACACTCTCCCCCACCTAATCCAGTGATGCCCTCATCACCGCATCGCTCAGATCACCCTCATCTTCATGAAGTGCCTTGAGCATGCTACCATAGAAGACAAGATGAATCTTCAAGTTCGGGGGTAGGTCCAGCTTGTAATAAACCTTTCCTACCCTTCCGGCCACAATCTTGTACGGGCCTCCATACTCGAGGATAAGGCCTTTGTGCTCCTTTCGAAACACCTTAAGTTGCTGAGGAAGGAGCTTTACCATCACGTTGTCTCCTATTTGGTATTCAGAGACCTGCTTCTTCCTATCCACAACCTTTTTCCTCCTCTTGAACATTATGCCCAGGAAGGATCTCGTTACCTCACCTTTTCGGCTCAATGTATCACCTACTACATTAGTTGTACCAACTTTGTACTCCATCTCATTGTCCATCTCTAGTCTAGGCGGCAACCTTTCCTGGAGTCTTCGTGACATGAGGTCTTTATTCCTCTTCAGACAAAGGAAAGATTCCCATGATCCTCCACATCATGATCCACCACCTTCAAAGCCACAAGGTAGGTAACTGTCTCGCTCCCAAGTCCCTTCATAGCTGCCAAATGATCCTTCCGATCATTGCTTATCATAGGTACTGTGCAATCAATCCCCTTTTCAAGAATGTACAACGAATTTTCACTTGGCATAAGGACTACTTTTGCCTTGCGCAAAAATTCCAAACCCAATACCACATCGAAATCATCCATAGGCGAAACTGACTGATCCAAGGTCCCCTTCCACGTACCAAGGCATAGCTTTACTCTACTGGCTATGCCATTGAGAGGTTTGGTAGGAGTGTTGACAACCTTCCACCATCCACTTCGTGCTTGAGTAATTGAGAGACCAACCCTTTTGGCCTCTTCCGGAGTAATGAAGTTATGGGTCGCCCCGGTGTCCAACATCACCTTCATTGGCTTCCTATTCAAGGTTGCCTCCACATGAATGAGGCCTTTACTCCTCGAAATATGTTCCTCGTGTTTAGCTTTCAAGGCATTCAGGATTATGAGAGATTCCATTTGCATGCTCGGCTCTTCCTCACCAGGTCCACCTTTCTCTTCAATGATAGTTGACAAGCTACCAAGCTTGGGACGCTTGCTCATGTAATGTGGCCCTTTGCATACGTAGCAGCTTATTGTCCTCTTCTTTTCTTCATATTTGTTCCTATGGAAGGGTTTGCTAGCTCCTTCTTTGGTGAACTCCTTACCTTTGTCTCCCCCTTCGTTCCCTTGCTTAGGTTCAGAAGACTTGGGTTCGGAAGGTTCACCTTTCTCTCCCTTTTGATAATCAGTAAGGCTCTCGGCGATGGCAATGACTTCATCCACATTCATCACTCCATGCCATTGGAGTTCATGTTTTGCCTAATTTCAAGACCATCTACGAAGTAGAACAATGTTTCATTGTCTTGAGATTAAGGATTTGCAATGTAAGGGAAGTGAAGTCCCTTACATAGTCTGAAATTGAGGTCTTGTGCTTAAGTTCCCTCAACTTCTTTCTAGCCACATAGATCATGTTCTCGAAATAGAATTGCTTCTTCAGTTCCCTTTTGAAGTCATCCCACGTCTCAATGGTGCAAAAGCCCTTCTCCATGTTGCTATGCTTCCTACGCTACCATAACATAGCATTATTAGTAAGAAATAAGGAAGCGGTGCGTACCTTGGCTGCATCATCGACTAAGTTCAAGCTCTCAAAGATATTGTTCCATTTGCCATAAGAAGTTCTCAACCTCCTTGGCATCACAAACGCCTTGAAATTCCTTCGGCTTAGGGAGATCCAACCTCTCCTCCCTTGCTCCACTGGTACCACCCACCAATGCAGTCCTTATTTATTTCTCCAAAGAAGTCTTTAGAGAGTTCAACTGTTCTTGCATCGCGGTAATGACATCTATTACCTTTATCTCGAGTCGCCTCATGTACTCAGCTCGTTCCTCCTCAACATTGAGGTGCGAATCAAAATCCGACATCAAGTTGTCTAATTGGCCTAGGGTGTGGGTTTCAAGTGTCTCAAAGTCACCTTCCACCTTGTCCACCCTAGTAGCTACCCCATGTAAGGCCTTCTCCAAAGCTTCCACCTTTACTATCAAGGTGGCAATATCTCGCGGCTTGGCGAGACTTACTTGATCCTCGGGTCTTCCTTGCTTCGTGAGCGAGTTGGGTCTCTACCCCTTTCTTCTCCAACTACAACAACTTCCTCGGTCGCACCCGACATTCTTGCCTACGAACCACATTCACGGCCTTAGACTTGACCTCCCAAATACCGTACCAGCCTTAGCTTGATCACCCCTCTTGATCTTTGTTAAGTCAGTCGAAACCTCACGAGTAGGAAAAGAACACAAAGACTAAGAGAACTTTAGAGAGAGAAAGATAAATCAAGAGAGAGAAGCTCTTGAATGTGAAATGATTCAATTCCCTTGGATGATTTACAAATGAGGAGGGCACCTCTATTTATAGCCTACCACCTTTTTAATGAATGGTCTAGATCAAAATCATCCCACGGTTGAGAAGGATCCTCCAAAACCTTCTTCTAAAATATCTAGATATTTACATAATTACAAGATTCTCTACAAATCTCTACTAATATGTACACTTATCTACAACATTCTAGGAGTTTTTAGACTTGTCCATGCTTGAAGTCTAATCCTCCCTTTGATACGGAGTGTCTGTGCACATAAAATATCTAGTGTTCCTTTCTGTGCGTGACAAGCAGCAATAGAGTTGAAGAGTAGTAGGGTTTATAATGCAACATGAACCGCCAATAAAGACTTTAAAGTGATAAAGGCAAGTTTGATGAAGAAAGAAAATGACTAGCTTGGGATGGCTTCAAGTATGAGTATTACACTGTGCTTAAGACTCATCTATAAAATCATCGATATTATATAATACGTACAAGGAGAAAAAGTAAGAAGAATTGAGTTGAGGAGGAGGGGAAATAAGGATTTAGGGAAGCGCATTCGGATTAGCAAAGTCAAAGGATTAAATTAAAGTACTTCATATATATGCATGCAAGTTGATGTGAGTCACTCTCCATTAAGTGAGCCCCTACTTCCACCATACCTGTATTTTTTTTTTTGCTGAAAACCATACCTGTAAATCACCACTTAAAAAAAATGCAGAAATATAGTGGATATGACCATTTAATCGTTTATTGGAGTTTGATCCAACAATTTATAGTGCCCGGCCCAGTCTTTGTTCTGAAATAGTCATGGAATTATCCCATGGGCCCATACTTAAGACAAAGAGGAAAATAACACCGTATTATCATTTTCAATTTATGATTTTGAGGGCAAAGGGTCGAACTTCCTCACCTCAAGGGAGGGGGTTCGATCCTTGCGTTGGTCAAGGTGTTGGGGGATGCATCCTAGGGGTCTAGGAAGCAGTAGAAACGCTGATACAGGTGGAGGCATGTGTACTCTCTGTCCAAGATACCTGTGTGACGGGCTCCAAGCGCCCGCCTTGGATTGTGGGTGAGCCCAACCCCCTTCCTAAAATTTTCTTATAAAAAAAAAATTATGATTTTGAGAGCAATTGGGCCGAGAATAAAATCAAACAATCAATATCAAGCATCAATCAATTAATAGTAATTTTATATCAAAAAAAAATTAAAAGTAATTTTGACTTGAACAAGCTGAAGTTTCATTTAAAATCATTAGAATATACTACAAATGAGGAAATAAAACATCATTTAACTCTGCAGTTGTATCGGTTCCCAAAAAAAAATTACTCTGTAGCTGGTAATTTTGGGACAAAACCTGGCCCTCATCTCTTGTCATTAAATTTAAAAAATTTAGACTAATAAAAAGGGTCAAGGCTGCTTAAAAAAACTACTAGTTCTAAATACAAAATAAAGGGAAAATTCCATTAAAATACCATTTAAATTTGTAAAAGCCCTAGAAGTTTCCCAAATTTGTAAAAAGATCGAGAGTACAAGGATCTATGAGGGATATGCAAATTCGAGTGAAATTACTCTTTCGCCTTTAGTTTTAAATAAATATAAAAAAAAAAAAAACCTCGCCGCCGCTGGCCATCGGAGGGCCACCGTTGGCAGTGCGGCCGGCCGCCGCCCGATGGCGGCGGCCCTCCAGTGCCCGGCGATCGGCGAGGGTTATTTTTATTTATTTAAAACTAAGAGCAAAAGGGTAATTTCACCCGAATTTGTATATCCCTCATAGGTCCTTGGTATCTCTTAGTCTTTTTACAAATTCGGAGATTTCTAGGGGATTTACAAATTTAAATAGTATTTTAATGGAATTTTCCCCAAAATAAAATAAACATTTTTTAGAGAGATTAAAGAAACTAAATAAGTTACTTAATTATATTATTCTTAGATTATATATTAATTTATTAGTCAAACTAATTAATTTTAAAAAATAAAAATATTATAAAATAATTTAATTAACTTCTTTAATCTCCTTAAAAAAATCAATTTTATCATTAGTTTGGGGTTTGGACTGATCTTTGTCATGGAAGGTAGGAGGGAGATAGTGCCAGCTCAACTGGCAACAACCACGTGGCACGTGCTCAGGTTACTTAATTTGCATAAAAAACTAAACGAGCGATTGTCCCCGATGCACTCATTCAACTTCCATTTTCTCCAACCTTCACCGTGCTCCTGATCTCTACAATGGCGGACCTCAATAACACTCTTCGAGTCTTCTGCATTGGAACTCTCGATACCAAGCTCCAGGAGCTCCGTTTCCTCTCTGATTCAGTTCGTTCCAATCTCAATCACTTCTCCAGTCATTCTTCTCTCAAGGTACTCAGCGTCTATCTTCTTGTTTACATGAAAATTTTATTACCCACAACTGTCTTGGGTCGATTATGTGAGAATACCAGATCGTTGAATTTCAAATTTTATTCTGTTGATTGATCGAGCGCATGAAATGATACAGAAAATGCATTTATCATCTTTGCGTGTACCAGATGTCGCTGAAGCTGAAAACACATGTTTACATTCCACTCAAAGTAGAAAAACTTGCTAAATTTACTTTTCGATTTAACTCGTGTACACACACACACACATATGCTGCTAATATAGAATGGAATAAATGGCTCACATAACAGGCTTACGATTCGTGTCAATCCGTTTGTATTTTGACATCGTGACTCCTGCAGAAGCAGTTGTTAACCATTTGTTCGTGGAATTACAGGTAGAGTTGGTAGTGGTTGATGTGTCTGCTGGTCCAAACGAGGCAGACAGTTTAGAGAATCTTTCATTTGTTTCCAGAAAAGAAGTTCTCTCTTGCTATAAGGGATCAAATGGGCAGGCTCCAATATCGCTTCCGGATGACAGAGGCAGAGCTGTTGCAATAATGAGTCAAGCACTTGAACAGTTCTTAAAGAAATCCCATAATGATCAAGTTCTTGCAGGAGTTATTGGTATTGGGGGCAGTGGGGGGACTTCTCTAATATCGTCCCCCTTCAGATCCCTTCCAGTTGGGGTACCTAAGATTATTGTTTCGACGGTAGCAAGTGGTCAAACCGAACCTTACATTGGAACATCGGATTTAGTGTTGCTCCCATCAATCGTGGACATTGCTGGTATTAACAGCGTCAGTAGAGTCATCTTATCTAATGCGGCTGCCGCTTTTGCTGGCATGGTTATAGGAAGGATTCAGAGCCTCAAAGATTCTCATGTCCAAGATAAACCTACAGTTGGTATCACCATGTTTGGGGTCACCACTTCTTGTGTTAATGCTGTCAAAGAGAGATTGCACAATGAAGGCTATGAGACATTGATCTTCCATGCAACTGGAGTTGGTGGCAGGGCCATGGAGAATTTAGTTAGAGAAGGATTTGTTCAGGTATAGGATCCCCACACGCGCTCCCATCTATCTATACACTTTTTCAAAGCATCGGAGTTTCACTTATTTGGAAGATCAGTAGATCACCATAAGTAAATTCTCGAGTGAATTTGAAGACAAGTTTGCAATTAATGCTTACATCACATATATGATAGGCCAATCTCTAATTAATATGCTTGCTATTTAGTACCAAGAGGACATGCCTTATATTTATGTATAACTTTCAAGGCTAATCTCTAAGGCCTCACTTATTTCAGAATATTACGTACATAGGAAGACAATCCCCTTCCCCAACATACATTTGTGATTCATCTGATGAATAATGATAGTCTTTTGGAATCACTAATGTTACCTTGGTTTTAGATTCTTTTTATGTTTTCCTGCCTCTATCTGCACTTTTTTGTACATTGCCCTTTCTTTCAACTTTTTAGGGTGTTCTGGACGTCACTACAACAGAGGTAGCAGACCACATAGTTGGAGGTGTCATGGCTTGTGATAATTCACGCTTCGATGCTATCATAGAGAAGAAAGTACCTTTAGTCCTTAGCGTGGGAGCATTAGACATGGTGAACTTTGGAGCCAAAGATACCATACCTCACCAATTTCAGCAGAGAAATATATACGAACATAATAAGCAGGTCATAAATCTAAAAGACTAGTATATTCTGTATTGGTCTCTGTATGAATACGGAATAACTGTCATATTTTGCCGTGGTCGTTGTTTTGATTTGATATTGACAGTAGTACCAATGATTTTGTCGGTCTTTTTATGCAAATGGAAACTAGCCTCCTCTCTACACTTTGTTAGAGTGCAAAAGCCTTCTAGTTTTATGTGTTTTTTCGTCTTGTAAATGCATGTTATCATCTGCTTGAATTATAGATGTCTGATGCAATTTGATGACCTAGATAGTTGTGCCTGAGCTAACATTATAAATAATTCTTATCTTTCCAGGTTTCGCTCATGCGAACAACAGTAGATGAGAACAAAAAGTTTGCTGATTTCATAGCAAATAAACTGAACAAGTCATCATCGAAGATCCGTGTTTGCCTCCCAGAAAAGGGTGTATCTGCTTTAGATGCACCAGGAAAACCTTTTTATGATCCAGAAGCAACAAGTGCTCTTATTCATGGATTAAAAAGTCTAATTCAGACAAATGATGATAGACAGGTACAGTTATTACCCAATATTGGCTTTTCCCCTAATTGTAACCTTCAGTTCTGCTTATATTGTTTAAAAATATTTTCATTGATTATTATTTAAAATTTTTGTATTATGCAGGTGAAAGTATATCCGTATCATATTAATGATCATGAATTCGCAAATGCATTGGTTGATTCATTCCTAGAGATCAATGATAAAAATACTAGCAATTCTAGTCATCCGCAAGTTGCCATTCCTGGATCTGTTGAAACCTCTCATGGGGATGGTGATTCAACTGCATCAAGCATTGGAGCCTTTCTCTATACACCCAGCGACTTCCCAGATGCAAGACCAGGTTCTAGTTTGAATTAACATTTTTTTCCTTGAAAATATTGGTTACAGGCCTACTTTAAAAAATGGCTAAAAGAAGTCAAGTACAGTTATGGTATATGACACGCCTTATTCTTGTATTGAATTGCCTAGACTGTGCTTAATAAAGCGTGGGATCCCATATCTTGTTTACTTGAAGGAGGATGTCTTGTCCTCCATGACTCATGTATTGGAGTAGTTGAAGTTTCAACTTTGCTATGGCATGTTATTTACATGGCTTGGAACCTGAACTATGTTGATTTGTTGCTAATGGCTTTCCCCCCCTTCTCCATTGGTGTGTTAACTAGGCAAAAATAGCTGGTGCCAATTTTAACCATTAATTTAGGCAGCCGAATTTTTTGTTTCCTTGTGTCTGAACTCTGAAGTACTATTGCTTTCTTACTGGCAGAAACTTTGGATAAAACACAGCAGATCTTACAGCAATTGAAATGTCAAATAGAAAAAGGAATTCCTATAATAGGAGCTGGTGCTGGAACTGGAATATCTGCCAAGTTTGAAGAAGTTGGAGGGGTGGATCTGATTGTAGTGTACAATTCAGGGCGTTTTCGCATGGCCGGTAGAGGATCTTTGGCAGGATTGTTACCTTTTGCCGATGCCAATGCTGTAGTGCTTGACATGGCCAATGAAGTTTTGCCAGTATGCTTTCATTGTTTTGCTTGTTCCATCCAAGTGCTTTACACAATCATTTGATTTTTCACATGTCCTTAATTTAAAGAGAAAATGTTTTCAAATAGCTGATAAAAAGGCATGATAAGTTAGGAGACCACTTAGTTCGGTTACTTCTGCCTTTTGTTCTTATGTAATCATTTTTTGTCCTGTTCAGTTTGATTTCAAAAAATAAGGTGAAAGTAAAGGTAGGACTTTATCATTTTGGCTTCTCTGGTTCTCATGTAAACACTACCGAACAAAGATTTGCATGAAATCAAATTTTGACACTAGCCATCTTCTGCATGGTAACATACTGTTGAGGTCAATTTCAAGTAGCTTTTTATATCCTTAGTTTCTTAATTTTGGAGTAAAGTTAATTATTTTATAAATGATAACCAATATTAAGATTTTGGATATTGTTAGTGGGTTTACCAAATTTTCTCCTCATTCTCTGTTTTGGTTTTCTTAGGCACATCAAAATTTTCTTTACAGGTGGTGAAGAAGGTACCCGTTCTTGCTGGTGTATGTGGAACTGATCCCTTCCGGCGAATGGATTACTTCCTTAAGCAGGTGGAATCAACGGGATTCTATGGGGTGCAAAATTTTCCTACCGTTGGGCTATTTGATGGTAATTTTAGACAAAATCTTGAAGAAACAGGAATGGGTTACAGGTAGGTGCGACTAGTGAGAAAATACTACTACAAATATTATATTAGTTGGATTGGTACATCTCTTGCAACTTTTTTCTTTCCAATGACCAGCTTGGAAGTTGAAATGATCCATAAAGCCCACAAGATGGGTCTTTTGACAACCCCGTATGCATTCAATCAAGAGGAAGCAGTTGAAATGGCTAAAGTTGGAGCTGATATTATAGTGGCCCATATGGGTCTCACTACAGCAGGCTCCATAGGTGCAAAAACAGCTGTTTCCCTTGAGGAAAGCGTCGTTCGAGTACAAGCTATTGCCGATGCTGCACATAGGATCAATCCCAGGGTCATTGTGCTCTGCCATGGAGGTAAACAGATCACCTAGCAGTCCTTTGTTTCTTTTTTCAACATTTTCACGCTCTGGCTAATAAATTTACTATTTATAATCTATTGAATAGATCTTTACATGGAATATTACGAATTGATAAATCTTTCTGTCTTTTGTAACCTCCCGCACCAATGTCCTATCTCCGACAACTAAGAAATCACTTCCTTCTTAAAATCTTATGTACTGCAACGGTTTTTGAATAAAGCAAATGCTGCACTTTGTAGGTCCTATATCTGGGCCGAACGAGGCAGAATTCATATTAAAGAGAACCAAGGGCGTCCATGGCTTTTATGGAGCTTCAAGCATGGAAAGGCTACCAGTGGAACAGGCAATAACAAGCACCATTAAACAATACAAGTCAATCGCTCTTAGTTGAGGTTCAACTTGTTTGTAATCTATTATTGTTCATGATCTGGAGGATTTCTTGTCCCACAATAATGTTATATTGAATATGTCTCCCCTTAATGAAGCTAGGCTGGCTCCCTTCAATCTGATGGAAAGAACCTTAGTCACACATTTGTAGTGGATTATGCATAGGGAAATAGGGTGAAAGTGGGACACCATTTCAATGTTTTCCCTCTTAGCTTCCTATTAGCATCATTGAGAGGCATAGACCCTTGAAATACTTTTTGAACAAAAGAGCATAGGGCAAGACCTACGGAATCCCAGTTGGCCTTGTAAAAATTTGGGGGGGGGGGGGGGTGGGTGGGTGGGTGGGTGGGTGGGTGGGACCATCAATACCCGGTGCTTTGAAACACCCTTGGGTTCAACTGGCGAAGGGGTCGGACTTCCTCACCTCAAGGGAGGGGGTTCGATCCCTACGTTGGTCAAGCGCTGGGAGGCATCCTAGGGGTTTAGGAAGCGTGGAAACGCCGGTAGAGGTGGAGGCATGTGTACTCTCTCGCCGGTATGCCTGTGTGACTGGCCCAAGCGCCCGCCTTGGACGTGGGTGATCCCAACCCTTTCCTAAAATTTTCTTTATCAAAAAAGAAAAGAGCAATTTTAATCTCCTCATCTCCAGGAGGATCAGCAAACCTTCCAATAACTGGGGCTCAAGAAGAGGAAATCTAGTACAAGTGAACAGGGGAGATAGACTCTGAATATCTGTACAGTACAAGGCTTTAAAATAGCCAATCACCAAATCCCTCAATTCTATTTCGTTATCAGTCCAGTCACCATTATCATTTTTCAGCGAGATAATTCTATTCCCACGTCGTCTTATCTTTGTCTTTAAGTGATAGAATTTTGTATTCCTATCCCCCTTAGAGATTCATACTAATATAGATTTTTGAAACCACTTAATTTCCTCCAACTTTAATAATCTATCCAATCTATAATGTAGATCCAATTCAAGGTTGCATAGGAACACAAAATGAGGATAGTTAGGAGAATTTTGGATGCCCTTGATCCTAGCTAAAATGATGTGCTTTTGTTTCTCAACTAAGCAAAACACTTCATTATTCCAAATACTCACTGAATCTCTAAACTTGTCCGAAGAACAGTTTAAATCCCCTTCATCAACCCACGACTTTAGAAGAAAATCAGAGTACCTATCATGCTTGGTCCACATAACCTCAAAGCAAAAAGGTTTAGAATTAAAATTTCTCTGATTTAGATCCCTTTGATCCCTAAAGCGTAAACAAACAGGGTTATGATCCAAGTAATGAGTATGAGGAAGAACCTGTAAAGAGCAATTAAAGAATTGAAGCAGAAAAGCCTCGTTAGCAATGGCTCTATCCAGGCGTTCATATAGTCTCTGATTCCCCTGCGACTTGGGTCCTTTCCAAGTGAATCTAGGGCCGCAAACACCCAGGTCTGAGAGTCTACAATCCTAGAGATGATCATGAAAAAGCTTTATTCTACTTTCATTCAAAGCCGAACCTCCGATTCTTTCAGAAAATCCTAGGATATAAAAACACATGTATATCATTCACCGTGTAAGATCAAAACACATGTATATAAAAACTTGTCTAAAACCTAAAACGATAGTTTTTGAAAAGTCATTTTTAAATTTTTTTCAGAAGTTATTATTCACTAAAATTATTTTTATCATTTTTTCAGAAATTATTCTTCAAAAGTTAAACCAAATACATGTGTTTAACATAGCCGTGGGAAAATGGTTTATTTGCAATTTGATTTATGCAAACTTAAGATTGAGTAAGAATAAAATTTTGTAATATGATTTATGTTTAGATTGATAGTAATATAAATAGCTTTTTTGAAACTGAATTTTTTTTTGATTGACGATAGTATAAATGACTTTTATGATAATTATAAGAGAAAAATTAAAATCAAAATTATAAAAATGTTAGTTTGGAAAAATCGAGACACTCAATATGAATTAAATAAATTACACACCATAATGATCACATATAATGCATAATCTCATTAAAACATAAGAAAATATGTTCAATACAAAATCCAAGTACATCAACAACAAAATTAAACACGAGCCATTCATCATACAGAAATACAGAAACTTGTTTCGATGATTAATGGAAAAACAAGTTTAAATATAAAAGACTACAAAGGACATAAATTTTATAAAAATAAAAATAGGTAATGTATTATTTGGAAAAATTTTACTCTACTAAAGTACTTAAATTTTTCAGGAAAATTGGGGAAAAATCCATTGAAAATTTAATTGGTGAGAATGATCTAAATTAGAGTATTATCATGATTTTTATATAAAAAATTATCAAATAATCCTCACCAATTAAATTTCTTATGGACCTAAATCAGAGTATTATCATGATTATTAAATTTTAAATGAATTTATATTTAGGACAAAAAATTTATCTATAAGGATTTATAATAAGGACCATAATAATATTTCAAATAAAAAAAGTGGGATCCAACATTTTTCTTTCATAAGCTACTTTTCTCTAAAAATCAAAAACAAAAATTTTGGCTTATGATTTAATGTTTTTCCCCAAAATTCCAATTAAAAAAGACATAATAAATATCTTCAAAAAGCTAAAATGATTGAACGTTTGGACATCCAAAATAACTTTTGGTAGCTAAACGCCATCCCAAATGCAGATTTTCAATACAAACATGTCATTTCTAGCTCGCTCTTTCTTTCCTTTATGTTATCCAACGTTTGTTTTATAAGTCGAATAGTAACTGGGACTTCTGCGTATGAGGGAAAAACAAACTGGTTTCAACCTTAATGAAGTGGTTTTACTCTTCAACTCCATTCCCATTTTCAAAGACACCACTCATTTGTCAGGTTTCAACCACCGCCAATTCGCCGTTGCTTCCCATATTCTCGCTGGGAAAAACCTTGTTCATCCCCTTTCGTGATCGCTTGAATGTTCGCTATCAGTCACAACAACAAAACAAGTAGTATAGAGAATATTAGCATATACTGATATATCAGTAAGCCCAATACTTGTTATACATGGATAGCAGGCCCAATAGTGGTTAAGCACAACTGTCAATCTGTTACTAATCTGTTGCTTAGCTTAGTTAGTTGTAGTGCACGTGTACACTAGAAGACGCTAGAACATGGACTCACTTGCACATGTGTAAAGTCTATATATGCACAGCTCTGTAATACATTTTCATATATGAATCCAGTATACTTTCTCTCTTCGTTCTTCCATCTGTTCAATCTGGTTTCCATTACAGAGTCAAAGTTAGTAAGCAGCTCGACGCTGAAAAAGGCTTTGCAATCACCATAGAACGTGACGAGGTTATTGTGGATGTGTTTAATGACATCAAATTCAACTGGATATTTACATGCAAGAAGGTTGAGTCCAAAAATGTCCTCAATCCTCGACACTTGAATTCAACGTTGCGATCAGAAGTCCGATCATTGGAGCTGAGGTTCCACAGGAAGCACAAGGAGTTGGTGTTCAGGTCGTATCTTCCCTTTATCTTGGAAGAAGCAAAATTGATGAAGCAAGAAGCAAGGACCCTAAGGATCTTTATGGCAGATTTTGCAAACATCTACAGGAATCTAAATGACGCGTGGCTGGCGACGAACTTGGACCATCCGGCAACATTTGAGACGCTAGCATTGGACCCGGATGTAAAGAGATTTATGGTTGAGGATTTGGAGAGGTTTATGAGTAGGAAAGAGTATTACAAGAAGGTAGGAAAACCATGGAAGAGAGGATATTTGTTGCATGGCCCTCCTGGAACAGGAAAATCGAGCTTGATTGCGGCAATGGCAAATTATTTGCGTTTTGACATATATGATTTGGAGCTGACAGAGCTGCATGACAACTCGGAACTTCGCCGGTTACTGATGGCTCTGCCGAATATATCTATTCTCGTTGTGGAAGACATAGATTGCACCATCAAATTTCAGGACCGTAGAGCTAAGTCAATGGTTGGATTCCCAGGGAAAGAGGTTATTTAATAATTTACCCTTCTTTGTAAATTTTTGAGCATTCCACTTTTATTGAGGCCTAACATTTGGAAAAATAATAAAATCCAGATCGGGTAACTGCATTTTGCTAAACTTGTAACAAACATGTGACACTGTCGGGGCTCCTAAATTTCATTGATGGGTTGTGGTCAAACTGTGGAGAGGAGAGGATTATGGTGTTCACAACTACTAACCATAAAGAGAAGCTTGACCCTGCATTGTTGCGTCCAGGTCGCATGGACGTTCACATCCATATGTCATATTGCACTCCCTCTGTTTTTAGGCAGCTTGCTTTTAATTACCTTGGATTGAAGCATCACCGGCTTTTCCCGCAGATTGAAGACGCCATTGTTGCCTGCCACGTCACTCCGGGCCAGGTGGCTGAACAGCTCTTGAAAAGTGGTGATCATCGTTCTGCTCTTCAAGACCTTGGGCGCTTTTTAGGGGCTAAAAGGAAGGAAGCACAGCTTCGGTCCCATGATAAAGATGAGCAGCTGCCTAATGACGACGACTTTAAAGTCCGTGTGTGGCGCAATTTCACTCCCAGGACTAGGCGACTACGAGGACGAGGAGGCTGTGTGGTCATAATTGGACCCAATTAATTGTATGAAATAAAAAATAATATTAGAATTATTTGACTGCAAACTTACTACCTCCAGTCATAATTATAAGATCTAGTTGACTTTTTTCTAGAGAGATTAAGGAAGTTAAATAAGTTACTTAATTATTTTATATGTTATATGTTGTGTATCTTTAGATTATATATTAGTTTATTAGTTAAACTAATTAGTTTGGAGAAAAAATTAAAAAATATTCTAAAGTAATTTAATTAGTTTCCTTAATCTCTCCAAGAAAGTCAACTTTGTCTTATAATTAGAACCGGAGGGGGTATAAAATATTTGCAAACTGCTAATGATGCTTAGGACTTTTATTATCTACTACCTTATGTATAAACGTATATTAATTGATTAAAATTTCAAATGTATTTTCCCGTGTTAAGACAAAATTTATTTTAACTCGCACATGATTGCTGGTTTTTTCCCTAGCTGAAGATAAAAAATATTCCTTTCGATCTTAATATAGGACAAAGTTTGTATTGCAAACTTTATTTTATATTTAGGATCGGAGGTAATAACTATTATTTAGGACTAAATGAACACTTTTGTAATGCAAATTGCACTACAAAAATATGTTCCTATAATTAGGACCGGAGGTAGTACCAACTAGCAAGTATTCTTGATTTTTTTTTATAAGTCACTTGCAAGTTTTCAAGGTGCATTTAATTTATCTTTCTATGTCTACCCGTATTTAATGAGGGCAGTGGGAGGGAATAACAATTAATATGATATTTGAGTTCAATGTATTAGTAAGGACAATATTGAAAATCACATTAATATTTAGAAAAATTTAATACTTTTAACTGGTTTTATTGGTTTATGGGAATTGATAATTGGTGTTTTATAATAAGAAATAGAGAGAGTATAGCGTAAAGAGAAATGCTAAAAATGGATATTATATATTTATTTTAAAAAAAAAAGGATTAGTTAACCAGTCATCTTATGACGCATATATATAAACACGTGAAGGAAGCACATAATTAATAATTAAGAGAACTTTGAGATGGAATGTGAATAGATACTCCTCTGAATATGAAAGGAAGCACACTTATAAAATAACTGGTAGAATCTTTTTTTTGCTCGAAGAAGGTATTCTATTACCCTTTAAGAAAATTGACAAGTACAGAAAACGTGTCCATAAGCATACAACAAAAGATACAATAAAAGGAACAACAGGCCGAAGCCACCGAAAGCAACATTAACTAAAATAATCAAGTCACAAGTACAGAAAACGTGTCCGGCCATAAGCATACAACAAAAGATACAATAAAAGGAACAACAGGCCGAAGCCACCAAAACGTATTGAATTCGAGACGTGTGAATGCAGAAAGGCGTGGGTGGAGAGGCTTCGAAAGAGACCAATCCGGCCTCGATCCGACTAGTCCTGACCGTTGATACGCCTCGAAAAATGCCATTCATTCTGTGATATCTGACGCTCTAAGAAAAAAAAAAAGCAACATTAACTAAAATAATCAACCCCACTTCAGCGCCGCTGAGGTGAAGAGCACACTATCCATGACCGGAGAAGTCTGTTGAGCATCCAAAGTTAGAAGAGGAATCAAACAGGGTGTTGGTTGAGACACCCACCCAACAGGTACACCCTTATTAGTAATTGCTGCAAGATAATCAGCAACACAGTTACCCCACAAGGAATAAATGAAATCAAAAACCCCACTGGTAGAATCTCAAACAATGGGAATATCCAGGAAAGTACGAATAAGTTGAACCTGCTGGAAAATTAAATGATGCAATATGCTCCATGCGGTTCTAATTATAAAATAAAGTTAACTTTTTGTAGAAGTTAAGGAAGTTTAATTAAATTACTTTAAAGTATTTTTATTTTTATTTTGTTCTTCAAACTAATTAATTCGACTAATAAATTAATATACTACCTCCGATCCTAATTATAGGAACATTTTTGTAGTGCAAGTTGCATTAAAAAAGTGTTCCTATAATTAAGACCGAGAGGAGATAATCTAAGGATACGAACATATGATATGATTAAGAACTTATTTAGCTTCCTTAATCTCTCCACAGAAAATCAATTCTGTCATACAATTAAGACCAGAAGTGTATTAAGGAGACTACTAGCAGTCTGAATTCAATTGTGAGTGGTCATCAGGTCAACGAGGTCAATATGGCTCAGGAAATTGCTGGGTGGGTTCATCGGAGTAGTTATACACTCTTGGTCAACGATTCCATTCCAATTTACCTGGTCAAGTTCCGACTCCCACGTGGGGCCGCTACTTCCCATATTTTTATATTTTTCTTTCTCTTCCCACTTAAATCACGATTTCAATTTTGTTTTTGTCGTAAATAAAAAACACTATCGTCTAAAACTTAATCCAAGTAGTACTAAATTGAAGTTTGAACATCCCACCTCATTCTCGTGCTTATTTAAGAAGCAACACGTACGCCTCCCCTGCACCCAACTCCATTCGAATATTTTCTTCCTTGTTCGCCTCATTAGTCCAAAAATGGCCTTCTTCTCTTCCACTTCTGCTGAAAACAACCTTGCTACCGCAAAGACGGTGGTTTCGACGGCCGCCTCTGTCATAGCCACCACTATGCTTGTTCGATCTTTGGCGCAAGACTTCCTGCCCAGTGACATTCAGGACTATTTCTTCGGCGGCATCCGTGGAATCTTCCATCGTTTCTCTTCTCAGCTCACTATGGTGATCGATGAGTCCGATGGTCTTGTTGGCAACAAAATCTATGACGCGGCACACACTTATTTGGGTAAAAATCTCCCCCTCCACTCGCAGAATCAAAGTTAGCAAGCCTGATGCTGAAAAGGACTTTGTGATCACAGTGGAACGGGACGAAGTCATCGTGGACGTGTTCGATGGCTTCAAATTCAAATGGGTCCTTATATGCAGGGAGGTTGAGTCCAAAAAATTTCACAATCCCAGAGACTTGAATTCGACGCTGCGATCGGAAGTCCGATCGTTGGAATTAAGTTTCCATAAGAAGCACAAGGAGTTGGTGCTAAAGTCATACCTTCCCTTCATTCTGCAAGAAGCGAATTTGATAAAGCAAGAAGCGAGGGCCCTCAGGATCTTTACGGTGGATTACGAGAGCATGTATGAGAATCTGAACGACGCGTGGGTCCCAACAAATCTGGACCATCCATCTACATTTGAGACGTTGGCGTTGGACCCTGACATAAAGAAATTTGTGATGGAGGATCTGGAGAGGTTTGTGAGAAGGAAGGAGTATTACAGGAAAGTAGGGAAGGCGTGGAAGAGAGGGTATCTATTGTATGGCCCACCTGGAACAGGAAAATCGAGCTTGATCGCTGCAATGGCAAATTACTTGCATTTTGACGTGTATGATTTGGAGTTGACAGAACTACGGCACAACTCAGAACTCCGGCGGTTACTAATTGCTTTGGCGAATAGGTCCATTCTTGTTGTTGAAGACATTGACTGCAGCATTGAATTCCAAGATCGCATGGCGAAATCAACAAGCACTTCAGGATCTGAATCCACACAGCCACAGGTTATTTAATAATGTACCCTCTATTTTTACCTCCATTTTTTAACAATATTAACTCCTGCGTCAAGACTCCTTATAATTTAAAAAAGTAATTATACTGTAGCAACATGTATAGTTGTATATATATTATATTGACATTTTCAATATATCTGTTGGTCGTGGTGATTGACTTTAATTTATTACCAGGTGACATTGTCGGGGTTGCTTAACTTTATTGACGGTTTGTGGTCAAGTTGTGGGGACGAGAGAATTATAGTGTTCACAACCAACCACAAAGAGAAGCTTGACCCGGCATTGCTACGTCCAGGCCGTATGGACGTTCACATCCTCATGTCCTATTGCACTCCATATGTGTTTAGGCAGCTTGCTTTTAATTATCTTGAACTTGAGCAGCACTCTCTTTTCCCACAAATTGAAGAAGCCATTCTTGTTACCCACGTCACTCCTGCTGAGGTGGCTGAGCAGCTCTTGAAGATGAAGAATAGTGATCATCACTCTACTCTTCAAGACCTTCTGCACTTTCTTGCACAAAAAAAGATCGAAAATGAAGAGCTGGAGGCTAAAAAGAGGGAAACAGAACTGCTGTCTCATGACCAAGAAAAGCAGCCTGGTGATGATGCCCAAAAACTAGTGGATGAGGACCAAAAAGAAAGTAATGCAGTGTAGTTTAGTAAACCATTTCACTATCAGCTTGAATTATAGATTCTGGGTATATGGTTATGGCCAATAAAACCAATCAATGACACAATGTGGACACTTTTGAGGAGAATTTACCATATATTGTTTATCCGAACGAAGCCAGGTTAATGGTTGATGGTTGCAGAAGGATATTGGTGACCTTTTTTTATACAAGAATATTTGTGACTTTAGGCAGCTCGTTTATCGAGTTATGCTGTAAGTCAAACTTTATTTTTGAATTCTGTAACTTGTTGATCAAGTTTGTTAGGGAAAGCAAAGGGGACTGTGAACAAGTTGAACAGCGAAAATATTGTAAAATTAAGGACGCTAAAGGCAAACTAGTGTTGATGGACGTTATACTTTTCGGACGCGGCTTTCGTCAATACACCTTTCCTCCGCGCGCTCCTTTGCAAGGAAAACGGCGCCGTTTGGCTCAAAATCACACTGTTACCCTTTTTTTTTGAAAACAGCAATAATCTGTAGTGCTTTTTAAGTACCAAGTGTGTGCCTGAAATATTTTTCAAGATCCTAAAATTATTTTAGGATCTTGAAAAATATTTCAGATACTGATCTCAGTACTTAGAAGATATTTCGGATACTAATTAGTATTGAAAAATATTTCAGGGTATCGAATGGTACTTAAATACTACCGGATGATGAATGCTATTTTTGTCAAGATCGTAAAACAATTTTTAAAGATCATGAAGTATTTTTAAGTAGTTGAAAAATATTTCAGAGATTGACGGTATTAAGAAGATACTACAAGATACCGAAAAAATATTTTAGAGTAATGAATGGTACTTAAAAAATACTGTATGATGGTGAATGCTATTTTTTTTTTTAAGATCATAAAATAATTTTTAAAGATCATGAAGTATTTTTAAGTATTAATCAGTACCCTGAAATATTTTTTAATACCAATCAGTATCTTGAAGTATCTTCTAAGTACCAGTATCCTGAAATATTTTTTCAAGATCCTAAAATTATTTTATGATCTTAAAAAAATATTTCAGGATACCGACGGGTACTTAAAAAGTACTACAGATTATTGGTGTTTTTCAGAAAAAAAAGGTAACAGTGTGATTTTGAGCCAAACGGGTGTTTTCCCTGCAAAGGAGCGCAATGGGATTTTGGTGGGAGTGGTATCTTCACTTATATATGATGGGATCACAATGAGATAGATTATAAATATGAACTTATATTATTCACTACTACAAAAATGGCTTTTACTTCCCTATTTGGTGTCTTATTTTAAAAACAAGTAAAAAGGAAGATGGTGACATTTTTGTAATTATATGTAAAAAGTTAACTTTTGACGTCTAATTTTTGTACTTAGACGCCAAAAGAAAAATTTTGGCGTCTAAGTTTAAAAGTTAGACGTTAAAAGTGGACCCTAACGTCCGAATATGTCAAAAATTAGTCTCGTGACACTTTTGACGTCTAAATTTAAAAATTAAACGCCAAAAGTGATGCTTTTCGCGTCTAAGTTTTAAACTTGACGCAAAAATGGATCCTAAATTCTCAAGAAACTTAAGAGCCCATTCACGCGTTTTGTCCGAAAAAAACAAGGCAGACTTAGTCACTTCCTCATTTTCAAACAGAGCATCTAGTCATGCGATTTCCTTCATCCTCTCTCGCTCTCGTCAATCTACTCCCTTTAGTCAATCTCCTCTCGCTCTCATCGATCCGCGCTTGATTTCATTCACCGTCTCTGCCTTCAATCGCCGGAATCTCTTCGATTCCTTCGCCACCATTCCAAGAAGTCGTTCCTCCTCCTCGTCGGTGATTTTCAAGTCGATGCGTTCTTGGCTTCGGGCCGTCGGATCGACGCGTGCTCCGAATCTCCTCCATGTTCGCGTGCTCCAGATCCAGAGCATCCGCGACCCACAAGCCCACCAAGAATAGCGACGGTCACGGCCTCCCTCTCCATCCTTACGGCGCGGCGTCTCGGGTTGTGGATCTACGATATGGTTTTTTGTTTCTTCGATCCGAAACGCGTTTTTACCTTCGATTCAAGCATACGTTAGTGGAGGAACGAAAGGGTAAGCGATTTATAATCCCGAGCAGGAGAAGGTCGTGATCAATATATGCCATGTCTTCCATTTGGCCTTGAATTTTCAATCTGTCATTTATTCTATTTGCTTCATCTTCCATTCTTTTATGAGTGATTCTCAATCTTAGTTACATGGAATCTCCCGTTAAAGCTATGTATTATTCCGCCTTACCGTTGTCCCATGTGCATTCTGTTTATGATATTTCAGCTGCCTTTGGATCTTCTATTATGGGTCTAAAACCTTTTTCTATTGTTTGGATGTCCTATAACAATAATTGAAGAGAGCAAGACTTAACTAGGAGAACAAGACAAAAACTAGCAAGAGCTAGCCGTACTTTTTGCATACTGTTACATGATAAAGAAACCCAAGGCCCTCCAAATATTTGTTCAACATCACTAACCTCACCTATTTCCCTGTCTGGCCCTTCTCTAAATGTCGTTCACAACCCAGTTATCAACTCCAAAATATCTGCCCCAACCGCATCAATACCTCAAAACCTTGTAATAACCATCTTATGACTACCGAGAGCAAACTGGATTTCCAAACCTAAAGTATTTTCCGTGTCCACCTCTCCTATTCCTCCTACCACAATAAATGAAGCTCTTGCCAATCCTCGTGGAAACAAGCTACTCTTGATGAGTACAATGCCTTACAAAATTTTCACACATGGGATGTTGTTCCACTACCTTCTCATAGACATCCTATTGGCCGCAAGTGGATTATGAAAACAAAAACCAATGCTGATGGTTCTTTAGCCAAACGAAAATCAAGGCTAGTGGCCAAAGGGTTCTCACAAGCTGCCGGTATTGATTATCTTGATACCTTCAGTCCGGTTGTAAAATCAGCTACTATTCGAATATTATTAACTGTTGTTGTCACATTTAAATGGAAGTTAAGATAACTTGACTTTAATAATGCTTTCCTAAATGGTGATCTCACGTAAGAGGTTTATATGACTGCTCCATGAGGTTTTTCTTTTGGTCATTCTTCGATGGTAGGCCTATGGTTTGCAAATTGCGAAAGGCTATATATGGTCTCAAGCAAGCTCCTCGTGCTTGGTTTCAAAAATTGCAATTGGCTCTCAATTCCTTGGGTTTTGTCGCCTGTGTCCGATCCTTGCTTATTCATTAAAAACTCAACCCGATGTTGTTTATCCGATTCTCTATGTGGATGATATTATTATAATCTGGTTCAAACCAAGATGTGATACAAAAACCGATTGAAGACATGGGTGAACTCTTTTCCTTAAAGGACCTTGGTCCTTTATCTTACTTCTTGGGCATAGAATTCTATCCTACAAAACATGGCATTCTCTTGTCTCAACGCAAGAAAATTCTTTCCCTTCTTCAAGATGTTAAATTCCTCAATGCCAAATCATGTCCTACACCTATGGCAACTAATTTACAACTCTCTTCTACCGTTGGTAATCGTTATTCCAACTCCAAACTATATAGAAGTGTGCTTGGTAAACTTCGACTTGTGTTATACTAGGCCGTAAATTTCTTTCTCTCAATCGCCCGAGAAGGTTCCTTCAGATCCTCGTGACTCTCATTGGATTGATGTCAAGCGTATACTTCGCTACCTTGTTGGCACCGTTGATTATGGTCTTCATATTCGCTCGTTACCTCTGATCCATATGCAAGGCTTTGCTGATTCGATTAGGCGTCCAATAAGGAAGATCGTCGGCCTCGTAAGTGGGTATTGCACCTATGTTGGCACTAATCCAAGAATGTGGGTCTCCAAGTGTCAACCAGTGGTATCTAGATCAACTACAGAGGCGTAATATAGGAGTCTCGGAAGATGCTTCTTCGATGTCGTCTGGGTTGTAAAGCTACTTCAAGAGATGCATATTCCACTACTTGAGCCTCCTATGTTTGGTGTGATAACTAAGGGCCATCTCTCTTGCATCCAATCCAGTTCTTCACTCGAAACCAAACATGTGAAGACCGATCTTCATTTTCTTCGGGAAAAGGTTGCAATGGTCAACTACAAATTGTCTATGTACCATCACATGATCAAGTTGCTTATGTATTAACAAAACCGTTGGGAAAAACCTTGTTCACCCCTTTCGTGATCGCTTGAATGTTCGCTATCAGTCACAACAACAAAACAAGTAGTATAGAGAATATTAGCATATACTGATATATCTAATGTACAAGAAGCCCAATACTTGTTATACATGGATAGCGTGCCCAATAGTGGTTAAGCACAACTGTCAATCTGTTACTAATCTGTTGCTTAGCTTAGTTAGTTGTAGTGCATATGTACACTAGAAGATGCTAGAACCCAATGGCGGATTTAGGGGGCTAGGGGTGGCCCCCGCCCCTAATATTTTTTTAAAAAAAATATGTGTGTGTATGTATGTATATATGTAAATAAGGAGATATTTTTCTTTGCCTGCGGTTTGTTTTAATATTTTGACTACATGCAAGAGAAACTTATTATGTATAACTTGCTTACTTTTTGATCTCAATATATAGTAGTTTCACATAATCTTGATTGCGTTTGATCCTTAACTTTTGAGTTTGAAATTGTCATACCTTAATAAAATATAAGGAGATATCTACATGTATATACAAGCTTAATAAGCTAAGCCTGTTTGATTCTATTGTCTTTTATCATTTGTATTTTAAAAGTCTAGTTAATACTCCTTTGATTTTAAATATAAGATATATTTACCTAATTTAGATAGATTAAGGAAGTTGGTTAAATAAGTTAATTTGACATGTATTTTCTAAAATATCCTAGTCATCATCTTCCCTAATTTTTCATTCACCATCTTCCTTGATTATTGTTAACAAATATGAAAACTATGTCTTATATTTAAGACAAAATCAACTTCCTAAATATTTCTTATATTATGGATAGGAGGGAGTAATTTGTTGGAACCATAGTCCATTATTGGTAGATTAGGCGCCCAAACCCAATGTAAGTGGAGCTAGCTATTTTATGATAAATTTCTTTTTATTTTTTATATATTAGGCCTGTATTGTATTTTTAAATACTTTTATTTATGATATAACAGTTTTTATTTTCGCCCTCCTTAAAATTCCCGACTCCGCCCCTGCGAACCTGGACTCACTTCACATGTGTAAAGTCTATATATATATGCACAGCTCTGTAATACATTTTCATATATGAATCCAGTATACTTTTCTCTTCGTTCTTCCATCTGTTCAATCTGGTTTCCATTACAAAGTCAAGGTTAGTAAGCAGCTCGACGCTGAAAAAGGCTTTGCAATCACCATAGAACGTGACGAGGTTATTGTGGATGTGTTTAATGACATCAAATTCAACTGGATATTTACATGCAAGAAGGTTGAGTCCAAAAATGTCCTCAATCCTCGACACTTGAATTCAACGTAACGTTGCGATCAGAAGTCCGATCATTGGAGCTGAGGTTCCACAGGAAGCACAAGGAGTTGGTGTTCAGGTCATATCTTCCCTTAATTATCTTGGAAGAAGCAAAATTGATGAAGCAAGAAGCAAGGACCCTAAGGATCTTTATGGCAGATTTTGCAAACATCTACAGGAATCTAAATGACGCGTGGCTGGCGACGAACTTGGACCATCCGACAACATTTGAGACGCTGGCATTGGACCCGGATATAAAGAGATTTATGGTTGAGGATTTGGAGAGGTTTATGAGTAGGAAAGAGTATTACAAGAAGGTAGGAAAACCATGGAAGAGAGGATATTTGTTGCATGGCCCTCCTGGAACAGGAAAATCGAGCTTGATTGCGGCAATGGCAAATTATTTATTTGCGTTTTGACATATATGATTTGGAGCTGACAGAGGTGCATGACAACTCGGAACTTCGCCGGTTACTGATGGCTCTGCTGAATATATCTATTCTCATTGTGGAAGACATAGATTGCACCATCAAATTTCAGGACCGTAGAGCTAAGTCAATGGTTGGATACTTGGATTCCCAGGAAGAGAGGTTATTTAATAATTTACCCTTCTTTGTAAATTTTTACCATTCCACTTTTATTGAGGCCTAACATTTGGAAAAATAATAAAATCCAGATCGGGTAACTGTATTTTGCTAAACTTGTAACAAACAGGTGACACTGTCGGGGCTCCTAAATTTCATTGATGGCTTGTGGTCAAACTGTGGAGAGGAGAGGATTATGGTGTTCACAACTAACCATAAAGAGAAGCTTGACCCTGCATTGTTGCGTCCAGGTCGCATGGACATTCACATCCATATGTCATATTGCACTCCCTCTGTTTTTAGGCAGCTTGCTTTTAATTAACTTGGATTGAAGCATCACCAGCTTTTCAAGCAGATTGAAGACGCCATTGTTGCCTGCCACGTCACTCCAGGCCAGGTGGCTGAACAGCTCTTGAAAAGTGGTGATCATCGTTCTGCTCTTCAAGACCTTGGGCGCTTTTTAGGGGCTTGTTAAGCCTAGTACTCAGACCACATATTAGAGGACCAATAAAGTCTGGATTAGCTGCAATGTGAATCGCCGCTTGACTATCACAAAATACATTTACTGGAGCATGATGCTCAATCTTCAAATCTCTCAACAGACCGCAAACCCATACAATCTCAGATACAGCCATGCTTAAAGCCCTGTATTCCGCTTCAGCAGAAGATTTTGACACAGTATGTTGTTTCTTGCTCTTCCACATTATGAGAGATCCTCCAAGCTTGAGCACATATCCAGTTATCGACCTCCTCGTTACCGCACATGACGCCCAATCAGAGTCACAGAAACATTCCAATCGGAGTGGACCCTCTGAGCTGATCAATATCCCCAAACCGGGACTCCCTTTGAGGTAACGAACCACCTTAAGAGTTGCTGCCATGTGTGCCTTGGTAGGTAATTGCATAAATTGAGACAAGTTCTGCACAGAAAAACATATGTCAGCCCTTGTCATTGTTAAATACAACAACTTACCCACAAGTCGTCTATATCTATCTGGATTCTTAAGCAAAATGTCAGGCTTGTCCTTCCCTTCTCGATAGGGCAGCAGCTTCAAGTTCTGTGCCATAGGCACACTCAATGGTTTACATCCACTTAAACCTGTTTCAGACAAGAGATCAAGAGTATATTTTCTTTGGGACAATGTAATACCCTTATAAGACCTTGCAACTTCTATTCCTAAGAAATATTTCATCATGCCAAGATCTTTAATCTTAAAACTATTATGAAGAAATTGCTTTGTTTCTGCAATTCCTTGTTCTGAACTACCTGTCACAAGCAAATCATCAACATAAATGTTTAAAATCTCCTTTCATAAGTGCTTCAGTCAGCTTTTGATTTCATTGCCGTGAGGCTTGTTTAAGGCCATAGAGGGACTTATTTAGTTTACACACCAAGTGCTCCCCCTTACCATTGAACCCTTGAGGAATGTGCATATATACTTCCTCATCAAGGTCACCCTGTAAGAAAGCGTTATAAACATCCATTTGATGTAATTTCCAGTTATTCAAGGCTGCTAGTTTTAAAACAGTCCTAACAGTGATCATTTTTACTACTGGGGAGAAAGTTTCGTGATAATCTATCCTCCCGTTGAATATACCCTTTAGCAACTAAACGTGCTTTGTATTTGTCCACACTACCATCAGATTTGAATTTTACCTTATAAACCCATTTGCACCCTATGGGTCTTTTACCTTTTGGCAAGGGAACCAAATCCCATGTATTGTTTGCTGCCAAGGCCGGGCTCTTTGCTACCTCTACATAAGAGGCTGGCTCTGCAATGGCATCAATAGGACAAAGAAAACCCATATGCTGTGCAGAAACATGCGTATAATCTAGATAATTTGTAATGGGATATAAGCATCTCTCATTCTTCTTTTGTTCATATTCAGACAACAACAAGGAACAAACATAATCATTAGACCATATTGGAGGTCGTCGCTCCCTTGTAGATCTAACACTTACTTGTTCAGAAAGCTGTTCTGTTTCACAATGTGTAGGACCAGATTCATGTATGTCAACATTTGGATCAGTAATGCCACTTACAGGATCAGTGATGCCACTTACAGGATGTGCATTCCTATTAGATACAACAGGTCAATCAAATCATACCAAAACATATTGATAAGGTCCGTATGAACTTCCTTTGGACAGAAACGAAACATGTTTAAAGGGGTAATTATCTTCAACAAAACGTACATGTCTACTTACAAACACAATTTTATCCTTAGAATTAAGCAACAAATATCCCTTCTGGTTATCAGGATATCCCAAAAATATGCTAGGAATAGATCTAGACTAAAACTTGTCATTAATTCTCAAATCTGTAGCATAAGCCATACACCCAAAACTTCTTAAACAAGTGAGATCAGGTGCAGTACCATAGACTATTTCATAGGGACTCTTATAATCTAATATTTTGGAAGGAAGCCTATTGACCAAATATACTGCCATCTTAACACTTTCTCCCCAAAATTCAATTGGAATACAAGAATCCAACAGTAAACTACGAGTGATTTGAATGATAGTCCGATGCTTACGTTCAACCACCCCGTTTTGCTCCGGAGTGTAAGGACAGGAAGTTTCATGAACAATGCCCTTTTGGAGGAAAAACTCCTTAGAAGTATTGTTCACAAACTCGGTCCCATTATCACTTCAATTCTTTTAACAGTAGCTGAAAATTGAGTAGAAACATGTGCAACAAAATGCTTAAGATGCATAATAGTTTCAGATTTAGATCGCATAAGAAAAACCCAAGTTGCTCTGGAATAATCATCAACCAAAGTAAGGAAATACTGAAAACCATGATGCGTAGGAGTCTTATAAGGCCCCCAAACATCAGCATGTATTAATTCAAAAGTACCACGAGTTTTAATGCAACTGGAATGAAAAGGAAATTTTGTTTGCTTAGCTTGCACACAAACATCACAGGTTTTATTCAAAACAGTGTTATTACCGGGAACAACACTAATATGTCTCATAATGGAAACAGGTGCATGTCCTAATCTCCTATGCCACAAGGATACAGAGTGGCTAATGATTCATTTGAGGGACCCTTAACAACACATGCAGTATTACATTGAGGAAAAAACTTAAACATGTAAAGCCCTCCAGTGAGTTTACCAGTCAGCAGTATCCTCCCATCCTGAAGGTCCTGCAGGAAGCAAAAATCAGAAAAGAAGGATGCTAGACAGCGATGCTCCTTCGTCAATCAAGACACAGAGAGCAAATTAAATTTCAACAGAGGGGCATAAAGAACATTAGTGATGGTTAGGTCCTTGGTTAACCTAATATTGCCAACATGTGTAACTGGGAGACTCTCACCATTGGGAATCCTAATAGATTTAATGGGACCATCATACCTACAAGAATTATGTAGTAAATTTAAATTTCCTATCATATGAGTAGTAGCCCTGAATCTAAAATCCAACGTGTAAAATCATTAGAATAAGAACTAGGATCACCAAACCTGGGGTGAGGGCATGTACAGTGGGTTCAAGATCTTTCTTGAGTAAATCCAAGTCGTTGATATTGTGCTTGTGTAAAGTGGGTGCAACAGTAGTCACGTTGTCGCTGAACTGCCAATGGCTTGCAAGGAAGCTTCGACTCCTTGGTGAATTCCTTGTTTGGCCAACTATTTTTAGAGGAAGGTGGGTAGCCAATGAGCCGATAGCGACTATCTCGAGTATGACCCTTTTACGACAAGAGGTACACTGTGGGGCATTCTCTCCACGACCTTTGCCCCTACCAATGCCACCGCCACGACCCCGACCCTTCACAGCCATTGCAATGCCTTCGAACCAAGATTTCGATCATTAACAAAGAATGAATTTCGAGTTTCATCCCGAATGATCATCCCATAGGCCTCATTAATGAAGGAAGAGGCATCATGAGTAAAGTTGACTACGTGCCCGAGCGTATGACTCATTCAATCCCATTAAAAACTGAAAAAGCTTCTGTTGGTCAGAAAGTTCTGCATGGGCCTTAGAGGACGCACAGCTACACGTAGGAATAGCTATAAGAGCAGATTGCTCTTCCCAAAGCTCCTTGAGCTTAGAAAAATAGGTGGTGATGAAATGTAACCTTGACGGTGAGAAGAAAGGTCTCGATATAAAGCAAAAACTCTGAACTGTCTTCTTATCAAAACGGTCTCTGAGATCATTCCGTGCTTGAGAAGCATTATGAAAAATATCACCCCATTTGCCAATTCCTTTGAAATGGAATTGAGAATCCGGAAAGGACCACGGCATTACATCTTTCCCATTGTTCTCAGAACACGTAATCGAAACTCTCCTTCGGACATGTGCCATCAATAAAACCAAGTTTCTGCTTACCCCGGAGAGCGATCTTCATAGCACGGCTCCACACCGTGTAATTATCGACGCCGGAAAGCAAATGATGCACTATGGTAGAGCCTTGAGTGTCGGAGGGATGCAGAAAGAGAGGATGGGTGAACGACAATGACTCAGCAGTGAGCTTTGCAGCAGTGACCTTCTCAGAAACTCTTTCGCCACCATGAGTATACGGTTTGTCTAAGCGAGAACCAAAATAATAAGGAAGTCGGCACCGGAAAAACCAAAAAAATATCGCGAAATGAATATGCGACTCAATAACCAATCACCAAGGATGAAATAACAAATTGCAGATTCAAGAACCAAGTCCGTCAAAATGGAATAAACAATCACGAAGCGAGTAACCAAGTCCGTCAAGATGCAATAACCAATCACAGAGGCAAAATCATCGTAAAGTAATAACCAATTCCAAATTGCGATTCAAGAACTAAGTCCGTCAAAATGGAATAAGCAATCAAAATGCCCGATCGGCGTTCGATGGACTTCGCAGCCATGAACTAACCTCGTCTGAGATGTTGATTTTCGTGGGTCAAGAACCAGATCAGACTCGACGGCGGAACCTTCGTCGCCGTCAACTCGATGAACGGCGGGCGACTAGGGCTTCCCGCCTTCGTGACCTCGATTCTCTTGGCGGTGGTCGTTGCACGTTCGTCGGACCTCGCGGCTGGATTTTGAGGAATCAACCGGTCAAACTCCACGGGTGGGTCTTGAATTTCTGGCCGCTCGTGATTCAAAATGAAACACCGAACAAAAGAGAAAGAAAAAAATGCCGGATCTTGGGCTTGTCTTGACTTTGGGCTTGGATTAAGAGACAATTTTCCCGAATATTGGTTTTGGAATCTTGCGTCTTGGATTCCCGATAACTATCTTGGGCCTTTTTCTTGTTTTGTGGCCCGATAGACAATGAACCCGGATGGGATCTGGATGTCTAGGCTGCAGTTCTTGAAAAAGAACCCGGCTTATGATACCATGTTAAGCCTAGTACTGGACCACATATTAGAGGACCAATAAAGTCTCGTAGAAATTTGTATTCATTGAGAGAATATTTACAAGCATATAACAAGTATATAGAACTCTAGTCATCACAATACATGACCAACCTATTTATAGTAGTTTGTAATTACAATTATACACATTTACTAAAGTATCCCTTAACAGGGGCTAAAAGGAAGGAAGCACACTTCGGTCCCATGATAAAGATGAGCGGTGCCTAACGACGACGACTTTAAAGTCCGTGTGTGGCGCAATTTCACTCCCGTGACTAGGCGACTACGAGGACGAGGAGGCTGTGTGGTCATTAGAGTGTCAAAATGGGCCGGCCCATTCAACCCCATGTTTAGCCCTCTTATCTTTAGGCCCCATCATATCGGGCCCCCACCCTTGAGGGTTACCATAGGGCCAACCCGCGGGCCCAATTATAACCCTCAACTTCTTCCGTAGGCGAGACCTGAAGAAATATAGCTTTGGTTTCGATCGGCTCTTAGAAACGCTCCAAGACCCGCTGTCCCTGAGGCTACCATGCACTCCAAAAGACTCCTACTTGCTCTTTTTCTGCAGCTATGCTTCTCGATTTTCTTCTAATCCTTCGCTCACGCTACTGGGTACGATTTTTTTTTTTTAAATCTTAGATTCTAATGGATCATCAGTCCCCTAAATCCTTTTAATTCTTTATCTTCTACTCAATTCTCATTCTTTATCTTCGGGTCTGGGCAATTTTGCACATTAAAAAACAATTAGATAACAAATGTTAGTGAAATTATTTAATATACTGTTTCGCAATTTTGCACAATTTCGCACTTCTCCGATTCTGATTCGGAATCATGGGGAATCGTTCAAAGTCTTATTTAATATACTATTTTATTTTCTTAAAGTCTTATTTCTCAATCAGCAATTAGATATTCTAGGTAGGTACTTAATCTTCAAAGTCACCTTCCATGTTATCATCAATATTAGTAAAAAACTATCTATTTAACTCTCAACGTTTTTCTTTTGCACCAATGTATGAAATTTTTAGTTACTTTTACCCTAAAAAAACATTTGATTGACGCTAAATTCAATCTGCACTGATTTATATAGTTTCTAGTTAGTGGTGACAGATTTGTTAGCATCTCTAAATTCATTCATTGTTGTTGGATAGGTTTGATTGACGCTACTGACTATTGTATTAGGCTCTTGTTTGTTTTTAGATGTTCATAAAAGAATTGTATTTTGTGATTCGGGATATGTTTTGATTTTTGGTTGTATTTTTGATTTAATGTTAGGAACTAAAAGAATTGTATTATGGATGATGAAGTTCAATCTGAAACTCCACTTGAAGCGTCTGGAAGTTTTAAGATAAATAAAAAAGAAATCTCTAATGTGTGGAAGTATTTTACAAAAATTGGTAAGGACAAGGATGATTTTGAAAAGGTCGTGTGTAATTATTGTCTTCTTGAATATGTAGTTGGTAGACATCCTAAGACCTAAGTAGCTATGGAACTTCACATTTGGGTCGTCATATTCCCATTTGTAAGATTCTTACAAACTCTGAATTAAATGAGCAACATGGAAAGTCTAGTACAGTACAGATTAATCAAGTGGTCCATCGAGAAAAGCTTGCACGAGCCATATGTGATTCTTATTATGCCAGATATATGTGTTTTTAAGGCCGTATTGCCGGTATAATGTCTTAATCAAGTTGTTACAAGTTGGTCAAAACATGGCCCGCGGGTGACCCTAACCCCGAGGGTTATAAAAAATTTGGCCCGTGCGGGCTTCTTAAAATACGGGCTTTTTGGCCCTGTGGGCTTTTTGGCCCTAGCTCGCGCGGGCTAGGGCCTAACGAAAATACTCCTTCCGGTCTTAATATAGGATAAAGTTTGTAGTGCAAACTTTATTTTATATTTAGGATCGAAGGTAGTAACTATTATTTAGGACCAAATGAACACTTTTGTAATGCAAATTGCACTACAAAAATGTTCCTATAATTGCACTGGAGGTAGTACCAACTAACTAGTTTTATTAATTTATGAGAATTGATAATTGGTATTTTATAATAAGAAATAGATACTCCTCTGAATATGAAAGCAAGCACACTTATAAAATAACTGGTAGAATCTTTTTTTGCTTGAAGAAGGTATTCTATTACCCTTTCAGAAAAGTGACAAGTACAGAAAACGTGTCCATAAGCATACAACAAAAGATACAATAAAAGGAATAACAGGCCGAAGGCACCGAAAGCAACATTAACTAAAATAATCAACCCCACTTCCATGACCGGAGAAGTTTTTGAGCATTCAAAGTTAGAAGAGGAATCAAAAGGGTGTTGGTTGAGACACCCACCCTTAATTATAAGACAAAATTAACTTTTTTGGAGAAGTTAAGGAAGCTAATTACTTTAAAGTATTTTTATTTTTTTCTTCAAACTAATTAGTTTGACTAATAAACTAATATACTACTTCGATCCTAATTATAGGAACATTTTTGTAGTGCAAATTGCATTAAAAAGTGTTCCTATAATTAAAACCGGATGAGTATAATCAGAGATACAGAACATATGATATGATTAAGTAACTTATTTAACTTCCTTAATCTCTCCACAAAAATCAATTCTGTCTTACAATTAAGACCAAAGTGTATTAAGGAGACTACTAACAGTCTGAATTCAATTGTGAGTGGTCATCAGGTCAACGAGGTCAATATGGCTCAGGAAATTGCTGGGTGGGTTCATCGGAGTAGTTATACACTCTTGGTCAACGATTCCATTCCAATTTACCTGGTCAAGTTCCGACTCCACGTGGGGCCGCTACTTCCCATATTTTTATATTTTTCTTTCTCTTCCCACTTAAATCACGATTTCAATTTTGTTTTTGTCGTAAATAAAAAACACTATCGTCTAAAACTTAATCCAAGTAGTACTAAATTGAAGTTTGAACATCCCACCTCATTCTCGTGCTTATTTAAGAAGCAACACGTACGCCTCCCCTGCACCCAACTCCATTCGAATATTTTCTTCCTTGTTCGCCTCATTAGTCCAAAATGGCCTTCTTCTCTTCCACTTCTGCTGAAAACAACCTTGCTACCGCAAAGACGGTGGTTTCGACGGCCGCCTCTGTCATAGCCACCACTATGCTTGTTCGATCTTTGGCGCAAGACTTCCTGCCCAGTGACATTCAGGACTATTTCTTCGGCGGCATCCGTGGAATCTTCCATCGTTTCTCTTCTCAGCTCACTATGGTGATCGATGAGTCCGATGGTCTTGTTGGCAACAAAATCTATGACGCGGCACACACTTATTTGGGTAAAAAAATCTCCCCCTCCACTCGCAGAATCAAAGTTAGCAAGCCTGATGCTGAAAAGGACTTTGTGACCACAGTGGAACGGGACGAAGTCATCGTGGACGTGTTCGATGGCATCAAATTCAAATGGGTCCTTATATGCAGGGAGGTTGAGTCCAAAAAATTTCACAATCCCAGAGACTTGAATTCGACGCTGCGATCGGAAGTCCGATCGTTGGAATTAAGTTTCCATAAGAAGCACAAGGAGTTGGTGCTAAAGTCATACCTTCCCTTCATTCTGCAAGAAGCGAATTTGATAAAGCAAGAAGCGAGGGCCCTCAGGATCTTTACGGTGGATTACGACAGCATGTATGGGAATCTGAACGACGCGTGGGTCCCAACAAATCTGGACCATCCATCTACATTTGAGACGTTGGCGTTGGACCCTGACATAAAGAAATTTGTGATGGAGGATCTGGAGAGGTTTGTGAGAAGGAAGGAGTATTACAGGAAAGTAGGGAAGGCGTGGAAGAGAGGGTATCTATTGTATGGCCCACCTGGAACAGGAAAATCGAGCTTGATCGCTGCAATGGCAAATTACTTGCATTTTGACGTATATGATTTGGAGTTGACAGAACTACGATACAACTCAGAACTCCGGCGGTTACTAATTGCTTTGGCGAATAGGTCCATTCTTGTTGTTGAAGACATTGACTGCAGCATTGAATTCCAAGATCGCATGGCGAAATCAACAAGCACTTCAGAATCTGAATCCACACAGCCACAGGTTATTTAATAATGTACCCTCTATTTTTACCTCCATTTTTTTAACAATATTAACTCCTGCGTCAAGACTCCTTATAATTTAAAAAAGTAATTATACTGTAGCAACATGCTTGTATAGTTGTATATATATTATATTGACATTTTCAATATATCTGTTGGTCGTGGTGATTGACTTTATTACCAGGTGACATTGTCGGGGTTGCTTAACTTTATTGACGGTTTGTGGTCAAGTTGTGGGGATGAGAGAATTATAGTGTTCACAACCAACCACAAAGAGAAGCTTGACCCGGCATTGCTACGTCCAGGCCGTATGGACGTTCACATCCACATGTCCTATTGCACTCCAGATGTGTTTAGGCAGCTTGCTTTTAATTATCTTGAACTTGAGCAGCACTCTCTTTTCCCACAAATTGAAGAAGCCATTCTTGTTACCCACGTCACTCCTGCTGAGGTGGCTGAGCAGCTCTTGAAGATGGAGAATAGTGATAATCACTCTACTCTTCAAGACCTTCTGCACTTTCTTGCACAAAAAAAGATCGAAAATGAAGAGCTGGAGGCTAAAAAGAGGGAAACAGAACTGCTGTCTCATGACCAAGAAAAGCAGCCTGGTGATGATGCCCAAAAACTAGTGGATGAGGACCAAAAAGAAAGTAATGCAGTGTAGTTTAGTAAACCATTTCACTATCAGCTTGAATTATAGATTCTGGGTATATGGTTATGGCCAATAAAATCAATCAATGACACAATGTGGACACTTTTGAGGGAGAATTTACCATATATTGTTTATCCGAACGAAGCCAGGTTAATGGTGGCAGAAGGATATTGGTGACCTTTTTTTTATACAAGATTATTTGTGACTTTAGGCAGCTCGTTTATCGAGTTATGCTGTAAGTCAAACCTTTTTTTTTTGAATTCTGTAACTTGTTGAACAAGTTTGTTAGGGAAAGCAAATGGGAGTGAACCAGTTGAACAGCGAAAACTATTGTAAAATTAAGGACGCTAAAGGCAAACTAGTGTTGATGGACGTTATACTTTTCATGGATTAAAAAACGGTACTAAGTATGTATATCTTTTCACATAAAACCAAATATATATTTTTTTCCATCCAACCTATAAACAATAGGGAAAATACCTAATAAAGAACTTTACAAATCTTAAAAGACAAAAATGTATTTCGAATGTTCATAATCTCAAATAAATGCTAGTATCCGATTTGTCTTTTTTTAAAATTTAAAAGAAATAATACAAATGACCTCATTAAATCTCATTTTTACTTTCTCTTGTCCTCTCTCTCTGTCTCATTCTTTGAGTTTCATGCCGAGAGAGTCTAGCAACGATGGCTAAGACAACATCCTCCAACGATGGCTAAGACAACGTCCTCCAACAATGGCAATGGCGTCCTCGGCCTCCTCTAGTAACAATGAAAAGCAATGGTGGCCTCCTCTAGCAATGAAGAAGAAGAAGGGGCATGAAGATTTTGGTGGGGGTGGTACCTTCACTTATATATGGGATCTCAGTGAGATAGATTATAAATATGAACTTACATTATTCACTACTACAAAAGATGACTTTTACTTTCTTAATTGACATCCTATTTTAAAAAATGGAAGTAAAAAGAAGGCGGTGATATTTTTATAATTATATGTGAAAAAAGTTAACTTTTGACGTCTAACTTTTAAACTTAGACGCCAAAAGAAACACTTTTGACGTCGAAGTTTAAAAGTTAGACGTCAAAAGTAGAATCTAACACCGAAAATATGCCAAAAATTAGCCTAACAACACTTGATCTCCTCTCGCTCTCGTCAATCTGCGCTTGATTTCCTTCACTGTCTCTGCCTTCAATTGCCGGAATCTCTTCGATTCCTTCGCCACGTTCCAGTAAGTCGCTCCTCCTCCTCGTCGGTGATTTTCGGGTCGACGCGTTCTTGGCTTCAGTCGTCGGATCGACGCGTGCTCTAGAATCTCCTCCATGTTCGCGTGCTCCCGATCCGTAGCATCCGCGACCCACAAGCCCACCAGCAATAGCGACGGCCGCGGCCTCCCTCTCCATCCCTTACGGCGGCGGCGTCTCTGGGTTGTGGATCTACAAATCTGCTTTTTTGTTTCTTCAGATCTGAAAACGCGTTTTTACCTTCTGATTCAAGCATACGTTAGGTGGGAACGAAAGGGTAAGCATATTTATAATCCTGAGCAAGAGAAGGTCAGTGATCAATATATGCCATGTCTTCCATTTGGCCTTGAATTTTCAATCTGTCATTTATTCTATTTGCTTCATCTTCCATTCTTTTATGAGTGATTCTCAATCTTAGTCACATGGAATCTCCTGTTAAAGCTATGTATTATTCTGCCTTACTGTTGTCCCGTGTGCATTCTGTTTATGATATTTCAGCTGCCTTTGGATCTTCTATTATGGGTCTAAAACCTTTTTTCTGTTGTTTGGATGTCCTATAACAATAATTGAGGAGAGCAAGACAAAAACTAGCAAGAGCTAGCTGTACTTTTTGCAGTCTGTTACATGATAAAGAAACCTAAGGCCCTCCAAATATTTGTTCAACATCACTGTTTCCCCTGCTTTCTGCCTTTTCCATCTTATTCTCATAAGTCATAAGAAGAGGAATAAACATTCTTTATTGTCTTTAACTCGTTATACCTAGAAAATATCATGTCAGATGCTCAGATCTTTTGTAGAAATGCAATCATCACATACCTGCCTTTAGTGTCAGCTGTCAGGCTTATGAAAACAGCCATCACAGTGCACATGTAGTATGTAGATGCTTTAAAATGATCTGAGAAATAGCTTTCATTAAAATGCTGTCATCGTGTAGTTTGTAGAATTAGACAGAGCTATTGTCTTGCTGTATGAATCAAGATTTTTCCATTCACTGAGGCCTATATACAATCTTCGCCCTCATTTGTGTAGGACAGTAGGAGGAATATGAAGCAGCTCGAAAGGAATTGTTGGAGGAAGTAGCCAGGGGTATTTCTGTACAAGAATCCGTGCAAGGTTAACAAATAAAACTAGTTTCACTGAAGGAAAGGAGCCATCTGTTTCTCAAATAAAGATAATCCCTGGTGAACTTGTACAAATACAAGCATATATACGATGGGAAAAAGCTGGGAAGCCTAACTACTCTCCAGATCAACAATTGGTAACTTAATAAATATACTTTGGTTTCCCTTATCCTATTCAGTGTTGCTTAAGTCGACCAAATTCTATAACTTGTTTTTCTTCTTTTGTAATTATATCTGTTGTAGTGTTGTTATTTCTTTATTGACACTCCTGAGGTACTCTTCAATTTTTCTTTTCTGTTTTTTCTGTCATTTAGTTATTTTAATTTCTGTAGGTACCTTCTGATTCATCCCACTCCTGAGGTACTCTTGAAATTGTTGTTCGTTTTCTCTAAGGTTTTGATTATTAAGTTCTTAAATCAGAAGCGATTCTGGACTTGTGCTTTGATTGTAATCCTGTCATTTGGAAGGCTTTATCGTGTCATTATTATTTTGATTCTCTCTGTCTTTAATTTCTTTTTCTCCACAGGTTGTGGGAACTAGTGACCATTGCATCAGTCATTTTGGTTACAACAGATCATCTCGTAAGTTACATAAACCCTTAGTAGAAAATAGAGGCTTTGAGTAATACTGGATGCAATTCTATCTCTTTTATCCTCATAATTTAGTGCATTTTTTAGAACATGAGAAGTGGGATTTGACTATGTCAAAGTGTTGTAATCCAGGACCAATAGAAGCCATGTTTTTTATGATCTAGATCCTTCTGGAGTTCAACTTACGGTTCTTCTTTCATTCTGGAGAATGAGAAAAAAAAAATTAAAAAATTAAGCACTTATGGCGTCCTAATTTTTTTTAGACGCCGTAAGTTGTACCTTTACGCCCCCCAGACACGCGACCCGCAAAAAAAGAACGTTAAAAGTGCAAAAAATAGGACGTTGTAACCATTTTTGTAGTAGTGTATTGACAAGTGCATGTGGCTATAATGACAAGCCATAGAGTGGTCATTGACAAGATCATATATGTTAATCGAAGTAGCTCTTGTTGACAAGTGTATACCACTATATTGACAAGTGTAAGCCACTATATTATCAAGTCCTTAGGAATTTTTTAATAGATGAATATACACCGATAATTTTTGATACTTTCATCCTGAGGACCTAAGTGAGATTTTTCCTACTTAAAAATATATTTTTAACTAGAAAAAGTAATATGTATGTGTGTGTTATAGTAATAGATGAACCAACTCCCCTTCTTTTCTTCAAATTTTGTCCTTATATTTATATTTATATATAATCTTTGTGAAGTGGTAAACTCACGGGAAAAAAGATAAAGTGAAGAAAATACCATTTAAATTTTAAAATCTTAAATAAGTTTTATTATGTATAAGAGTATTGATATTGACTATAAAAATATAGCTACCAACAACTCATTTTAGTAGGAAAATACCGATTTAGGATACTAACATAGTCACAGCCAAGCTTTGGAAAGCGGTTAAAAAGAAAGAAATATTTAGTTGCATGAGGTTTCAGGGCTATCATTAATGTAAAGGCAGCTCTGCCCTGAATATATTTTGTTAGTAATGAGTTATGAATAAAAAAAATGATATTTTACAAACTTGAGTCTCACCATAGTTAAGAATAGCGATTGTATTAAAAACATGAATTAAGAAAACTAGAAAAGCAAAATGAAAAACACACAAGAAAATATCACTTGAAATTTAAAATATTAAATCAGTCTTGTTGCTTATAAAAGTATAGGTACTATTTATAAGAGTATAACAATTGACAATTCATTTTAGTAGAATTTACGAATTTATAATTTTAAAGTTCAAGTAATATTTTGTTATCTTTTTTTAAGAAGTTAATGTTTGTTGTGCCCTTAAACTAGAAAAGCAAATGTAGGTCTCTTGGTGATTAGAGGATTACATAAGTAAAACAACTTAAATTTTTGTTTTGTTAGAACAACAAGCATTTTTCAGGTAAAAAGAAAAAGAACAAGAAGCATTTTAGGGCCCGTTTGGTGCAAGAAACTTATGATGAAAGAAAAGAAAGGAAAGGAAAGGAAATGAATATTGGGAGGGAACTTAAAGAAGTGTGTTGTTTGGTGAAGGGAACATAGGTTGAGGGAAAATTAGATATTTGGTAGGAAGAAAAGGGAGTGGTGGAAGTGGGAAGAATTTGTGGAATACCCATAATACCCCTTAATGTAATGTAAAAAAGGGGGAAACATTTTTTTTATTCCAAAAGAAATCCGTGGGCATGGAATCGCATACCTAAAAGTTATTTGTGTTGGGAAAGAATGGAAATCGAAGAAGCGGTGGATGGGATCTTCGACGGTAATGAGCAGCATAGCAGGCGGAGGTGGGAAGGACAACGAAGATGGGGCAAATAATGAGAGCTGCATCATCACTTTTATTAGTTCCAAAGGTGTGTTTCAAGAGGAGCATGGTGGGAAAATTAATATGAGTTTCTAAGACACAAAGCTAGGCAAGTAATCACATAGGCATACACTATCTCGTCAGAGTGTCGGGGAAAGAGGGAAATCAAAGGATTAAATAAAAGATAAAAAATAATAATATAAATTATATTGTGTTTTACAGTCGGCATGCAAACATGGGGTATGTAGACCAAGTGATTAAATTTTTTTAAAATAAATAATAATATAAATTACAACAAAATATTATATTGTGTTTTGTTAATTAAGATATTGAATAAAATCCATTCTATTTCAAAACTCATGGCATTATAGTGGTAATTAACAATAATAAAATGAAATAATTAATAAAAATATCTAAATTGATCAAGCAAGTTTTGTGGCTTCAACTAGGATGAGCGTATCCAAACTAACAACTCTCTACCCACTTTGCAACTACTTTCAAAGATTTTAAATAATAATAAATAATTAAATAAATGTGAATATTCAGTATAAACATTAAAAAAAACTATAGATATTATACAATAAAAAGTGAGTTTATCCCAAGTCTCCCTTATTCTTGTGTCCTAATTCTGTCCAAGTTCAAAAACCCATTGTACATTTTGTTAAGATATTGAATCAAATTTATTTTGATAATTAATGAAATTAATATTTTTTTATTAAGAAAATATGAATTTATTAATTAAATTCAACTTTGAATTTACTCTGCCACGAGGTTAACAAAATTCGAATTTGAGAATCTAATTTTGTTCACCTCTGTTTTACCATTACTAAATCGGAGCAATCCGAAGCAGGGCATACGAGTCATAAGCTTTCATCGTTCTCTGCTTTTGACACTTTAATTAGTGTCAACAGAAATGCTGCAGTTCATGCTTCTCTATTCAAGACGTTGTACACCTCCACGTCGAAGAAACCTGGCAATTTCTTCTCCTTTTGTTCATCGTTTCTCATCATACAAAATGACTCAAACTCATGCTTTATATTCATCTCCTACTTCTTAATCTTTCTAAAGTAGTTGAGAAGATTGCTCCATCTCTTTCGACAATGAACATGTCATTTTTTTAACATTGCCTTCATCATTTTTTCCTCGATACATAGGTACTTTTTTCCAATACATAAATTGTTCATCTCTACTCTTCTTGCTTTCTTCATTTCATCAGCAGACCGGAGGAGCGTGAACGAACAAGAGTTTGTTTTTGATTCGTTGGAATCAAAAGTGGTATTTTAATTGGTGAAGATGCCCTTAACTTTCTCCATCTAGGAGGCATGGACCTATGCTGAGGAGAAGATTGAGCAGCACTAGGATTTGCTTAAGATGCCATCCATCCTCGATTGCTTGATTTCCTAGACTTTGTTTGATTTTGACGCTTTAATTTAAATTTTCAAGGGGCAAATTTGTATTTTGTATTTCCCACATGTAAGGAAAGATGAGTTACACCAATTTTGGTGGGAACTGATCTTCCCATATTTAAGGGAACTTTGGAGTAGGTAGGAACTTGAGTTTCGGGAATATTTGACAGCCAAACATATTTTCACCAAGAGAACTTGCTCATCTTCCCTTCCTTTTCCTCCTTTTTCTTTACGAGCTCTTAAGGCTTGTTTGGTACACAAAAGATTTGGGGAGGAAAAAGAAGATTTAATATCTTCCATTGCAGATGACGTTTGGTTGCATTATCTTAGGAAAGCAAGTTCGGTGGCTAGAAATGTTCTCATGTTTAAGGGAATATGCAATCCCTCACATATAGGTGGGATTTGATCTTCCTTCCTGCAAAATTCACATTGGATCTCTTATCTTCTTTCTCCTTTCTCATCGATCCACACACAGAACACCCAAAGAAGCATTTTCTGAGTTGGGCACCGCGAGTTGAGAATTGATACCTTCCTTCACCTTTGACTCTTCCTCGCTAGCGAAAACTTCTACCTTCACCATCGTCAGCAAGCTTCGCATATCATCTCACTCGCACCACGTCGGACGACGTCGCTATTACGAGAGGATGTTCAATCACGATTTATAGTTAAGCTTAAAGAAGCCACAACATTAATAGTGGGAGAGAGGGAAACCGTCAGGAACCACACACTGTCACCACTAGACCACCACCATCGTTCCTTCCTATGTTTCCTGACTATTTCACCTTTGTCGGAATACACTAGCACCCTCCATAGACAAACTCTCTTCGCAGCTCCTTCTGAAGCTCGCATCCTTGGATCCCTTCAAATGATGAGTCGTGGTGGTATTACCGATGACAGGCTCAACCCTCTCACTTTGCCTCTCTTCCAAATTTGATCTATTTTAAAAAAAAAAAAAATTGTGTTGTGTCGACAATGGTAAGGGAGAAGAAGGAGGGAGGAGTTTTTTATTTTATTTTAAGAGGTATTTTGGAGATTTCAAATCTTATATTTTATTTTTATTTTCTTAAAAGGGTTAAGGTGCAAAAATACACATGTGCTTTTGTCAGAGGAGCGCCCAGTAGCAAGTGTTTTTTTAGGTGCAAAAGTTACTATGTGGTTACAAAATAGGAGCAAAAGTCACAATGACCGTTAAGGGGGTGGATGTTGATGTTAAGTTGGAAGATTTGACTTATATATATGACATGGACGCTGACTAGGAGTGTGTAGCAGACAAGTGGAATCTGAGTAATTGATGACTTGGAAAAAGAATGATTTATTTATCTTTTATTCCCAAAAATTGATTAATCCCCAAAATCTAACACATAATATAATTATAATTATCAGCTTCTCATCTGCATCTCGTCTCCAACCCTGGGCATCGATTTATTAGCTTCTCATCTTCATCTCGTCTGCAATGATCTAGATTTAGCTTTGCGTCTGCGTATAGCTTCTCGTCTACAACCCTCTCGTCGATTTAGGTGTCAATACTCACCGATATAGCTTCTCGTCGCAACCCCTATTCTTGTCTGCAACCTGACAGAACACAACGTCAAGCATGATGTGAGGTGTGAGGAACGAGGAATCGAGTGGGAGCTCGATGCAGTCATCTTCAACATCAACGAGAGGGAGAAAGGAGAAATCGTGAAGGAAAGTAGTTTTCCTCAAACGGCCCAGTCACAAGGAGCACTACGAAGGTTCCATTCGTTATTGCCATCACAATTTGTTGGCTCCCTGGTGGACGTCTTGGTCAGAAGGAAACCCAAGCAGGAGGTTTTACGGGTTCCAGAATTACTACCAGGTAAGATTTGGTTGATGTGGAATTAATTTAAATGGAATGGGTGCATGAATTTTAATGGTGGGTTTATATGTTGAATCATAGGATGGAGGTTGTGGATATTTTGAATGGCACGATGGTGTGTTTGGGGATAGGGAAAATGAAGTTATCAAAGATTTACTCACAGACATAGACAAGTTATACGAGGAGAACAATCAACTTCGAAGAGGGAATGCGTGCGCGAGGTTTTACGAAGAGCTTGTTCAAGTTGAAGGTGAGGTGATGAAGCTAAAAACTGGATATGAAGTGAAAGAAAGTGAAGTGAAGAAGGTGCAATTGAGGTTGAAACTTGCATTAGCAACATTGATACTTACTTGGGTGGTGTTAGTGCTAATGAAAATGTAAGGGTTTATGTGTATTTTAATTGTTAATGTTAGGGATTAGACCATTGTTAAAATTTAAGGGTTTAAGTGTATTTTATTTCAGTGTTAGGGATTAGACCATGGTTAAATGTTGTAATGTATTGTTTATGTGTTGTTTAGTTCAATCTTTGTAATACCCCGAAATTTGAATTAGGGAATTTAAGGGCCAAAGTGCCAAAATGACGAAAATGCCCCTAAGGGACATAAATGACTTAGAAAAATTATGAAATAATTATGTAAAGCTCAAAAATTAGTGATAAATGGCTAAAAATTAGCATAAATATATTGGTTAATTAATTGGAAAATTTGAAGGAAAAATGATGAGTTTAGGTATTTTTAAGCCTAAATGCAAGAAGGAACCAATAGGAAGATTTTGTGAAAAGATTATATAAAATAATTATTAAATAATTATTTTATATAAATATTAATTAATAATAATAAAAAACAAAAAAATAAATAATAAGGATCAGAAATTGTTGACCGAAATTGTGCAAGAAATGAGGATAAGAATTCAACAAAAATATCATGATATTTCAATGCAACTTGTATTATTTTATATTATAATTAAATTGAGTGAATAGTGATTTAATAATTAGGAAACGGATCCTATCTAGAGATCTAGGAATGAGATTTCCAAAGTCAGGGAAAAACAATGATCGGTGGAATTTTGTCTTCCGTTATACTCTTCCGGGAGAAAATTCTGAAGTCGTTTGTGCATTTCCTAATAAAACAAAATAGGGAAAATGCATATAGGTATATTTTTAGATATAAGGAAAATAAATTCTAACTCAACATCTAGGCATGAGTTTGAATTTATTTTGACATATTTGGAATCGTGAATTTTTCAAGAAGTTGGTGATTTCGAAATGCGTTCAAACCGGACGCGTTCGGACACGTTTTCGAGAAACTTAATGGACAGTTGGAACCCTGTCTAAAGTCAAAATTCAAGTTTAAATAGATATTATTGATGAGGAAGAGAAGGTCTTCAAAGTTGTAAATCCATAATTTTGAGATTTTTCCGAAATTACGCGAATCGGGTGCACCGATCGAGGTTTATCTGCACGAAACCTTCCTTAACCTTGCTGCCACATCAGCTGCTGCATGTCGACCAAGAGAGGGAAAGGAGAGAGAAAAACTTGTTCAAGAAGTTTTCTAAAATGAAAAGGGAAAATTACAACTTTGGACCCAAAATTTGAGAAGGGAAAATTACACTTTAGGACCCAAAATTTGCCTATAAAAAGGCAAGAGCTCTCTTCATTTTTCTCACCCCATTCTCAAGTGAAAACCGAAATCCTTGAGTGAGAAAGAAGAGAGAGAAGCTCGGGGGAAGTTCTCGCCGAGGTCTTCAACGGGTAAGTCTTTCGGCCTTTAGTTTAATAGTTAGTAAGGCTAGAATAGTCTTTATTTTTATGATTTGGGTATCATATGGGAGGGCTATTTTAGTCTTTATTTTCAAGAATCATGATGGCGTCGAAGTTCGGCAAAATTTTGGGAAGAAAATAGCCTATGTAGTGGTAAGCGCCTGGCGAAATTCCGCCAAGTAGGGTATAGGGGCAAAATGGTAATTTTACCGAAAATGCCGATTATTGTGTCAAATCACTAATGAAAGTGATATTACTCCTATAGGACGTCGAAATCCTAATCACTGCCGTTATTCTGTGCCGAAGTGCCGCTATTGGACGTTTTCACGTTTTCCGTAGAAAAAGTACGATTTCGACGGAAGTGCCGCTCTACCGTCAACGAAGGTACGTTCGCGTCATCGTAACCTTAACTCGATGTTTATTGTATGCATATGTGTATATTGTCTGTCATGCCAATTGTCTGTCATGCCTCGTACTCGATTGTACTATTATCGTACTCGATTGTACTATTGCTCGTACTTTGATTGTACTATTGTTCTCGTACATCCGATCGTACTATTGTCTGTACATCCGATCAGTACTATTGTCTGTACATCCGACAGTACTGTTGTCTATCATCCGATCAGTATGATTGTCTGTCATCCATTGTATTGTTATTGTTATACATATCTCATTATGTATATCCTATGTCCGACCATAGTAAATGTTGCCAAGAGTCTATGAATGTCTCGTTGTACATATATGATGTATGTAATCATGAGGTTAATAACCATCGAGTTAGTGTTACGAAGACGCGAACGTACCTTTGTCTCGTACTCCGATTGTACCGTTGTATGCATTACGACCGTATCTTGTTATGCATTATACATCCGATTGTATTATTCTGTCATGTCATACATCCGATCAGTATCACTATCCATTATGCCTTAACCTTACATCCGATTGTATTGTTACGCCGTGCATATCCGATTATGTACATTCCTCATTGTGCTTTAACCTTACATCCGATTGTATTGTTATTGCCATACATATCGATTATGTATTCCCTATGTCCGATCATAGTAAATGTTGCCAAGATATTTGAATGTCTCGTACATATATGTTGTATATAAACATGAGGTTAACCGTTACCCGAGATCCAATGTGGTAAATTGGATCTCGCTCTAACATAGCGTCGAGTTCGGGAGGACCGAGGATCGAGGAGAAGGACAAGCAAGACGCCTAGGAGTAGCGGTGAAGACTCCTTTCGTTATACTTTTGAAACACTCTTGTACCGCTGTTTAAACAACAAGACATGCTACCATGGGTATTTAAATATATATATCGCTTACTCAATCGCTCCGGTGCACTACTCTGATCATTTTGAAATGATGTTTTAAAAAAAAAAAAATTTATACTGCTTTAGAAAAGTCGGGATGTTACATTTGGTATCAGAGCAGTAGTCCTGGCATGAATTTAACTATGTTATTACGGACAGTTTGGTGCCGAAGGCAAGGCTAGTCTACGTGGGTGTGCCAATCAGTCGCCGTGAACTCGGTGAGGCCCCATGGTAGACACTTACCTGGCCATTCTGTTCGGTTAACGAAGTTAGGTTCTACGCCTTTTCAAAAATTTTGGAGCATATTTTGAAAATGAGTACTGATATAGCCTAAGGTCGGTGTACCACCATACCTCGGTGTACTAGTACAGATTGGTATACCACCTTGAACCGGTGTACCACTTTCGCCGGTACATCAATTCGATAATCTTGATATCGGTTCGATAACCCCGATATCGTCTCCGATAGCTCGATAGCTCGATATTAGTCTCCGATAACTCGATATCGGTCTCGATCACTCGATAACCGCCGTTTGTCTTTGGACGGTGATTCTTTCCTAGCATCGAGCTTACATGCGATGATAGGCCACGCCGGATGAAACCCGAGACCAATAAAGATAAGTACATGCGATTTGACTCATGTAGAGGAACTTCCGATACGTTTCCCATACCCGTTTCTAAGAAGAACGAACCAACGAAATTCGAACGAGGGACATGTTGTTGGTGTCTATTTGTTAGTAGTATAGATATGAAGTGCGATAGAAATTGTGATATGATCATCGTTGTACTTGAGTATAACTAGTGTTTCCCTAATAAAGGAAAAAGAACGCGACATGGCGAATGTAAGAGGAGCCGGAGCTCCCAGAGGCCGAGGTAGAGGCCAAGGTAGAGGCCGAGGTAGGGGACGAGGTAGACAACCTCAAGTAAGAGCGATACTTGAACTCAAGCACAACCAAGTTCGAACCAACCTAATGCAACGAGATGCGGGAGATGCGGAGAACTCGATTTCGAATCGTTAACCCACGAGTCCCAGGATCAGAACCTGGCTCTGTCGGATTTTAGATAACTTTACCAAACCTCCTTAACGTTTTCTACGTTTCTTAGTAATTCGACCGTGATCATGTCATTGAGTAGGAGGTATCTTGTGTTGCCATGGTGTATGGGCGCCATGGTGACATGTATGATATCTTGTGTTGTCATGGTGTATGGGCGCCATGGAGACATTTTGGTATTTGTGGTGTTGACCGCGGTGTATGGGCGCCTCGGGAGACACTATATATCAAAGTACAATATGACAAGATCTTTATGGTCAAACCAAAGCGAATTCTCGATCACCAGGAAGAGCAGCTGACAAATAAAGCGAAGATCTGACGCGTATAGTCCGAGATCGGGATAGTACAAAGTTTAGTGGGTAGAATACAAATTTCGAGGACGAAATTTTGTTTAACGGGGAGAAATGTAATACCCGAAATTTGAATTAGGGAATTTAAGGGCCAAAGTGCCAAAATGACGAAAATGCCCCTAAGGGACATAAATGACTTAGAAAAATTATGAAATAATTATGTAAAGCTCAAAAATTAGTGATAAATGGCTAAAAATTAGCATAAATATATTGGTTAATTAATTGGAAAATTTGAAGGAAAAATGATGAGTTTAGGTATTTTTGAGCCTAAATGCAAGAAGGAACCAATAGGAAGATTTTGTGAAAAAATTATATAAAATAATTATTAAATAATTATTTTTATAAATATTAATTAATAATAATAAAAAACAAAAAAAAAAATAAATAATAAGGATCAGAAATTGTTGACCGAAATTGTGCAAGAAATGAGGATAAGAATTCAACAAAAATATCATGATATTTCAATGCAACTTGTATTATTTTATATTATAATTAAATTGAGTGAATAGTGATTTAATAATTAGGAAACGGATCCTATCTAGAGATCTAGGAATGAGATTTCCAAAGTCAGGGAAAAACAATGATCAGTGGAATTTTGTCTTCCGTTATACTCTCCCGGGAGAAAATTCTGAAGTCGTTTGTGCATTTCCTAATAAAACAAAATAGGGAAAAATGCATATAGGTATATTTTTAGATATAAGGAAAATAAATTCTAACTCAACATCTAGGCATGAGTTTGAATTTATTTTGACATATTGGAATCAGTGAATTTTTTCAAGAAGTTGGTGATTTCGAAATGCGTTCAAACCTAGGACGCGTTCGGACACGTTTTCGAGAAACTTCAATGGACAGGTTGGAACCCTGTCTAAAGTCAAAATTCAAGTTTAAATAGATATTATTGATGAGGAAGAGAAGGTCTTCAAAGTTGTAAATCCATAATTTTGAGATTTTTCCGAAATTACGCGAATCGGTCACCGATCGAGGTTTATCGACACGAAACCTTCCTTAACAAGTTAATTACATCATCAAGATGATGCAATTTTGGTGCCACATCAGCTGCTGCATGTCGACCAAGAGAGGGAAAGGAGAGAGAAAAACTTGTTCAAGAAGTTTTCTAAAATGAAAAGGAAAATTACAACTTTGGACCCAAAATTTGAGAAGGAAAATTACACTTTAGGACCCAAAATTTGCCTATAAAAAGGCAAGAGCTCTCTTCATTTTTCTCACCCCATTCTCAAGTGAAAACCGAAATCCTTGAGTGAGAAAGAAGAGAGAGAAGCTCGGGGAAGTTCTCGCCGAGGTCTTCAACGGGTAAGTCTTTCGGTCTTTAGTTTAATAGTTAGTAAGGCTAGAATAGTCTTTATTTTTATGATTTGGGTATCATATGGGAGGGCTATTTTAGTCTTTATTTTCAAGAATCATGATGGCGTCGAAGTTCGGCAAAATTTTGGGAAGAAAATAGCCTATGTAGCGAAGTTACTGGCGAAATTCCGCCGATTAGGGGCATCAGGGGCAAAATGGTAATTTTTACCTAAAATGTCAGTTATTGTGTCAAATCACTAATGAAAGTGATATTGCTGCCGTTACGCTGCCGAAGTGCCGCTATTGGACGTTTTCACGTTTTTCCGTAGAAAAGTACGATTTCCGACGGAAGTGCCGTCTACCGTCAACGAAGGTACGTTCGCGTACTGGTAACCTTAACTCTGATGTTTATTGTATGCATATGTGTATATTGTCTGTCATGCCAATTGTCTGTCATGCACGTACTCGATTGTACTATTGTCGTACTCCGATTGTACTATTGCTCGTACTTTGATTGTACTATTGTTCGTACATCCATTGTACATCCGAATGTACTATTGTCTGTACATCCGACTGTACTGTTGTCTATCATCCGACTGTATGATTGTCTGTCATCCGACTGAATTGTTATTGCTGTACATATCTGATATGTATATCCTATGTCTGACCATAGTAAATGTTGCCAAGAGTCTAAGAATGTCTGTTGTACATATATGATGTATGTAATCATGAGGTTAACCGTTACCTGAGATCCAATGTGGTAAATTGGATCTCAGCTCTTAACATAGCGTCAGGTTCGGGAGGACCGAGGATCGAGGAGAAGGACAAGCAGCACGCCTAGGAGTCCCAGCTGAAGACTCCTTTCTGTCATTTCTTTTGAAACACTTCTGTATCGCTGTTTAAACAAAGAAGACATGCTACCATGGGTATTTTAATATATATATCGTTACTCAATCGCTCCGGTGCACTACTCGATCATTTTGAAATGATGATATTTAAAAAAAAAAAAATTTATCTTGCTTTAGAAAAGTCGGGTTGTTTCAATCTTGCACACTGTACTGTAATGCATTGTACTGAAAAATTCAAATCATTCCTTCTTTGTATATTATAGTAAGACATCGATTGTTGACAAGAAGCATGATCAAAAAGCAAGCATATCTTACCATTTGATGATGATGATAAGATATGCTTGCTTTTTGATCATGCTATATATATATATATATATATATAGGCATTAATGACCAAAATAAGCAAGCATTTGATCCGGTGGTCTTATCAGGGGCCTACACTTTTTCTAATGACAGGAAGCATGATGAATTACCAACAAACTAAAACCAAAACCAAAACCAACTTCCTAGAAAACTCGGTGGGATCCTTCAAGTGGGTCCCATTTGATCACAAAATCAAGAACCATCTGTAAGCATTGAAGGGCAATATAAATGCATCCATAAATTAATTATTGTTCACCGTAAGTGCGCTGGCTACATATATAAACAGAATCCAATGGCCTAAATAATGACCATGCATCCATTGTATTAATAACACCTAGTGCACTTTACACAAAAGGTGACAATGTATTGGACAAGAAAGCAACCTAGCTTGTTTACAGTAATGACCACATTTGTTCCAAAATATGACAAAAAGTCATAGTGTATTAGGTCAGCATACAGAAGGCTACCAAGCCTCTTTACACCAAAATACAACCAAAATGAAACCAAAATATACTGAAGGCTACCAAGCCTCTTTACACCAAAATGCAACCAAAATAATGAACTGGTGATAGAGACATTTAAGTAGGCTTCCTTGGTTTGAATTTGTTCCTCTGAATTTGCGTTTGGGTCTGCGCTAAGAGTTGTGAGGTTGTCACATAAGGGTGTCCTCTCCATTGTAGACCTGGAGGTTGGAATGGAAGGTCAGAAGGCACAATGACACTGATTAGTTGGGGTTTAAATTGAATTAATCTTGAACTCTCCATTCCTTGTGTAGAGTTAGAGCCCCTTGTCTTTCGCAATTCTCTTTCATTTGGGACTGCAAATCTAGTTTCTGGATCAACAGTGTGGTACATCCCTTATCTACGGTGCCTTCTTCTATAACCACCTGAGAAGGTTGTCCAGGCTGCAAGAAAAATTACGGTAAAGACATTACAGTAAATAATAAGTGTAAATAATGATAAATTACATTATATTAAGTGTAAATAAGTACCTTACATTGTAAAGAAGATCCTGTGGTCTCGTCATATCTTACCCCAAACCCATATTCGACTTTCTTACGTGTTGCTCTCCTGTGTGTTGAATTAGATGGACGTGGTTGGGTGACTTGTGCTTCTTGGGTGACTTGTGTTGGTTCAGGTGGCTGTTGAGAGGTTTGTAAATTAAGAGGATCAAGTGGCTGTTGCGATGACTGGGAATTTTGAGGTTCAGGTGGCTATTGTGATGACTGCCGCCTGCCTTTCCTTGCATTGTGGCGTTCGTTTCCCATGGGTGGCTGACATGGACCAAGTAAAAATTGCAAGTAAATTAATGTTACAATATCACATAAAGACATGACAAGGAAATTAGTTTAAAAGGCAGAATTAGTACAAAATCACTTACCTCCTTACAAGTAGATTTATTGTGCCCTGGTTGCTTGCAACGGGTGCATTTGTGACTCTTACCACGCCTGGTCAACCTTTCAAGACCAACTTGGTCAGGATTATTCGGAGGAGCTGACCCACTTGGGTCTCTTTCATGAGGACCAACATTGATATTTTCCTCCTCCTAGTAGCTTCATCGGTTTTGTTTCTTTTCTTCGGAGGTCGTTCAGGCAAGTTAGCAAGTGGTGGTGGTAGCATGGGTAGGAAATTTTCAATGTCCCAAAATTTCTTTCCTCTAACCGGTTCAAGTTTTGTTCTATATGCTGAAAGATATGTTTCCTTGTGATAGTAGTGTGAGATTTGGGATTTGGGATCAATCTTAGCGTGATACATAGCGCAAATAGCATGTTAACAAGGTATTCCGGTCAAATCTCAGGCTCTACATGTACACATTCCTTTAGAAAGATAAACAAAGTGCATATCTTGTCCCTCAACTACTTCATATCCCTCATCTCCATTGAAGAAGACTCTACAATCAACTGTTAGAAACCTATTACACTCAAATAGATCCATATATTTAGGACTGAATTCAGTATGCCAGCCACTCACATTTGCCTCACTTTCGGCCCACTTTTCCATCATCTTCAATCTTATGCCATCTAACATCCTAATCACAGGTAAGAACCTATACTCATCTATTGATGCATTGAACGACTCACTAATGTTGTTATCCACCATCCACGACTTACATCTTGGTGTAAAATAGGCTCTTACCCATGCGTTAACGTTGTAACTGATCGCATCCTCTGCTTCCTCCTTCTTCAACAAACCTAGAGTTGAGAGATTGTCTTTGAACTCTTGAGGATATGAACTCCACGCACAAGTAAAGAATTTCTTCTTCAAATCATGCCCCCTCCACTTCTTACTCCAGTTAGCGTAAATATGGCGTGCGCAAAATCTGTGTTCAACATGATGAAGCACCTCACTTACTACATTAGCCAGTCCCTATCATACAAGACAAAGTAAACTCTTCAACCAACAATTACGTCTCGCAATACTCATCATCTTTCAGCAATGTATATCATTAAATAGAAACCATGTTCAATGACAAAAATAAGAGAAATATGCAATCCATATAACAGGTCTATGTAACTTTTTCATAGCTACATCTAACTTGTTCATGAGTCTATTGCAATTATAAATGCAAATTTAAATATGATAAGAACCTGTGCAAATATTGTTCACAGATGGTAGACATTAAAAGATAACCAGAAGATTGAGGGAAATTCTGGGATTTTGAAACTAATGTCTGGAAAATAGAATCAGAGAACAAAGGAGGATTCAATGATTCTAATCAAAATCTTATTCCCTGTTACAATGATGAAATGCAGAGAGCTAAAGAAAATAATGCATAAGCTCATCACAATATAAGTCACGTCTTACATTTGTGTTATGATTCTTGTAAGGCCAATTCATTATATGATTAATTTTTTAATGTATTTTATTCATTCAAACCATTAAACTTATAATTGTTATCTGCTTTGTCTGTATCTTCATTAATCAACATGCAAATCAGACTCAAATAAAAGAATTTTTACCTCGGATTCTTCAAGGCAAGCAGAAGGGATTAATACAGATACCGGGGGAAGAATGAAATTAATTAGACATCATGAAGCCTAATGGATCCAGAAGTGAATACAGAACATACTTTGTCCTTAAAGTTCAGCAAAAATAGTAGATTCCATTTATTCAGTCATCTCAGCAAATTTCAACAACCACAAGCAAACTAATTTGAGAATTACATGAACTTCAGACTCAAACATCAATTGTTTGAGAATCTAAGAAGCATTATCAATTATAACTTCAGTTTTCATGGTTCTTATAACAAATCTGTTTTAACCATATCACAAACACACTTGCATATGTTTAACTCCGTAAAAGAAGTGAAGTCAACAAGTTCATATCATAGATGCAATTTACCATATCAACCAAGTAAACACTATTCAATGTGTCATATATGTAATTACCTTTTGCATATCGAGATGAAGGTTACTGTCTCGCCATTTCCTAAGTCCAGAGAGTGTCTGAGCCATTGCAAGAACCAAGACCAGTGATGCGCATTCTCCTTCTCAACCAAAACAAGCGCCAAAAGGTGCACAGAGTCGTTGCCATCAATACCCACAATTGTTAACATTATCCTCTTGCCTTTCCTTTCGGGAATGTCCCTCCACACCAATAAGGGGGCCTACACCCTTCTTTCCAGCCAACATTAAAAAAATAAAAATATATAACAGATACAATTACTACTTTCAACAACTACATTAAATACATATAACATATGCAATTACTACTTTCAACAACTACATTACAAATTTACAAAATCACCTTCGCTGCATTAAAGCATACATACATCCTCTTAAACACTCTTCTTCCTTGTTCCAAAGCCTCTTCGCTCACCTCCACATACACATCAGAACTAGGGTTCGATAGTTTTAACTCATCACAGTATGCTTCTAACTTTCTGAATTCATCTTTGAAACTATCGTCCATTTCTTCCATAATCTTCTTTTTTGCCCGCTTACATTTATGTACACTAACACAGACCTTCTAATCTCTTTGAACCTCGTTCTTCATGTCTTTTGACTTGAAATTAGGAGCTTCTTGCACCCTCTCTTTGAAATGTTGAGCCAACCACATAGTAGAAGCTCTTTGATTTTTATAAACACGTGCACACTTATGGTCATACGCCAATGACTTAACTTGCCACCCTATACTTACTGTAACATCCCAAATTTTGAGATTTTAAAATTTGAATATTTTGTGGGAAATTGAATTGTGAAATTTGGTCTAAAATAATTATGAAATTAATTATGGGAATTTAAGGCATATTTTCTCATAAATTAAGGATAAATAATTAGGGAAAAAAATTTTTGGCATAAATATTTTAGGGATAATCTTTTAAGGCCAAAAGAAATTTAATTGAGAGAGAATAAAAAATAATAATAATAAAATCCAAGTGACTCATATATACATGTTCATTGAACAAACCCAACGGTACAGCCCATATGTTTTAAAACCCAGAACCATTGTTTTCATTTTTTTTTCTTAACACCTTCAACCCATTTAAATCTTCAAACCCATATTTGTTCTTTATTTCTTCATCCTCCAGACCATACGTTTAAGACTAGATATCATTGGCCTAATATACTACTCCAATCTATTTAAACTCCTCCAGCCCATATCATTCCAATTTATCATCTTTTATAATATACAGAAAAGACAAAAATGCCTTTTCCAGCTACAAACGCAAACAACACCGCGCTGCCAAGGAAAAGATTTAGCACAGGTACTATTCATCATTAGCTTACTTTCTTCCTCACTGCACACTCATCCAGACCATGCCATACCTCCTTTCGGCGTTAAACAACACACGCAAGAAAAAGGCAATCAGAAACACCTACCCCCCCTCTGATTGAATAATATGTCGGACCGTTAGTTATTGGACAAGCGTCTTCACGTCGGACTGAATCATTAGCTTCTATTTAAGCATCGCCTTGTAGTTTCCTCCATTCACGTTGCCTCAATCTGAGCCAAGTCCAAAACTAAGCTGAAACTGAGAGGGAACGAGAGAGAGTTTATGTAATCTTTTCCCTCTGCAAAGCACACCGAGAACAGGGGAGCTAGGCATCGTTGAGAATCATAACGTTCAGGCCAGAAATTGAAGGTAAGTGATCAAGCTTTTTCTCCCTCTAGTTACCGTCATTTCCCAACGAAAAGCATGAGTATGAAGCTGTAGGAAATAATAAAAATAAACCCATGCGTTGCTACTAAAGGAAAACTGAAAACAAGGACCATTTTCTAGCTTGCATTTGCGTCTTCGAACTCATTCTTTCACTGTTCAGTGTTTATATATATATATAGGTGTCTTTGGATTAAAGGAATATGGGATGAGGTTATTGCTTATATATATAACGCTGCAGAAAGTTACTGTCTCATGAAACAAGGAACCTTGAGACTTACTTGTTGACGTCGCTGCACACATATATTCATCTTAGGAAGTTTTTCTGATATGTATGGGCTGCACACTCACACACACACACACAGATATATATATATCCATAGTTTTGAGTTGCTGCTCCTGTAACTGTAAGGTAAAAGAAAAGAAACGTTGCTGTGTTTTTTTTCTGTTTACTGATATAAAAGATATAGATTAGGGGTGCTGCACTATATATATATATAAAGAAAAGAAAGGAAAAGCTTAATATATGAGTGTACTCATTTAAATGATAATAATTTAAAACTGTCAGTTATCTTTTCTTGGTGAAATAGTTTCGGATAAGTGGGTTTTGTGGTTTTGTATATACATGTACTTTCATTTTTGTATATATACAATTAGGAGCCCAAAACTGTACTCTGTGTGTATATATATATAATGAAATGTATTTTTATATTGTTAATATTATTTAAATTCCTAATTTAAAGGCTTAGGATAGGCCCGAAGAGTTTAAAATAATTATAGATAAATAATAATAATAATTATTATTATTAGTAATAATGGAATAAATAATTTAGGAAATTACTAATAATTAATAAATAGAAAAGGGAGTTATTAATTAATAGTGAATTGTGAAATATATATACATATATTTATTTATGAATCTTGGAAAAATTCTTGTTGAGTTATTTATTATGATAACTATGGAAAGGGATTGGGAAGAGACGGAGTAGTTTATTCCACCACGTGGTGAGGCCTCCATTGGTGCACGATGGTTGGCTTGTTATTGTCCCACTTGTTCAATGAGGGACTTGCCCACTTGTTCAATGAGGGCTTACGACACCCCACTAGTTCAATGAGGGGAAAAGACCCATGGTCTGGGACATGTGCTCTGAAGATTTTGGCCGAATCTCATCACATGACCAGTGAGCTTTTTGCTAAAAGTAGTGCTTTTGTCTTTTTGGTTGATGTTGGATGATTGTATATTGCCACGTTAGGGCTCATTTTTGCATACTCTGATTTATTTTGTATATTTTGGCAAGTGATGACGCATTACTTAGTTGTTCATCAACCCTTAAATCAGTGATTATGTTAAGTAAAATGGAGGAAGTTACAATTCGGTATCGAGCCTAGTTTAGTTTACTCGATTTATTTTGTATATTTTGGCAAGTGATGACGCATTACTTAGTTGTTCATCAACCCTTAAATCGATGATTATGTTGAGTAAAATGGAGGACGTTACACTTAACCTATAGGTGGATAAATATAGTGAAAATGGACATCCCTCTTCACAAACCACCTGGTATGTCCTCTTATCACTTCGCACAACTTTCAAGCTAACGCCACGCGTGATTGCATACTTGTTGATGGCTCTCTTAACCTCTTGTTTATCTTGAAAAGTCATGCCAACAAAAAATGAGGCCTTGTAGCTGTTGCCTCCATCTCTTGAAGGACATTCGACTCTTGCATAGGCCCATCATCACTTTCGCGGCCCAACCCATCTTCCTCATTATCTCTCAAAGGGTCCACATCCACCTCCCTGCCTTCAAAGTCATCATAAACACTTTCCTCCGTATCTGAGCTAGAACTTAGCCCCACATAAGTGTCGTCATCACTATCATCATCGTAGACCTATTACGTATTCATCACTACAATGCCCCTCTTCATCATCCTCTTCAACGTTGACAATTTCTTTCCCTTTTTCAATTATGTTATCACAACCCACTTGGTTAACTCTATTTGTTTCCTCACTTACATTATCCACGTTGGCACCAAGGAACTCTATATCATCATAATTATCATAATCATCAACCCATTCCATTTCCTCAATCGGACCTTCCACATTTCCTTTCACCGTGGTCTCATCTACTTTTTTTTCGGGGTTAAGGACCAAAAATACCAACGAACTATTGGGACAGACCACCCAAACATTGAAAAACACAACGCCATTAACACCGTTAACTAAAAAGTTAACCTCCGTTATTTAAGGTGCAGATTGGCCAACGAACTCTTATTCCAGAGCGCCAAAGACAAAATTCTAAATTTGACTAAATTAAATAATTTTTCTCAATTGTCATTATTCAAAACTACTTGTATAGATGTCTATGGACAAAAATTATTCATTATTTAATTTTTTTCAAAAGTATAATTTGCTAAAATAAACAAAAGTTTTAATTAAAAATATAATTATATGATTTAAATAAAACTCAAGGTGTTTTATATTCTTTTCTTTCGATTTTTCCGTTAACTTAATATCATTATATTCAAGATATATAATGTATCGTTGGGAATAAGTTATACGGCAATTGACACAATTGAGCTTTAAGAACTACTAACCTAAATTTCTTGCTATAATTTAAAGAGGGAAACAAATTATACTTATAAATTTAGATTAATAAGACTTATATTTAGAAATAAAATAAAAATAAAAATCATGATAGAGTAAAAATACATACATAAATTTACTCTAATTTATTTGATTAATAAGTTCACTTTTACATATTTTACTCTAATTCTCTCATATCATTTATCATACATTATTTTTCTCATAAAAATTATTATTTTATTTTAGAAGAAATTTATGTGAGTTTTATTATAAAAATAAATCATATAATTTTTTGTTTAACATATATAATAAATTATAAAACACCTTGAGTTTTATTTAAATCATATAATTATATTTTTAATTAAAATTTTTGTTTATTTTAGCAAATTATAATTTTGACAAAATTAAAGAATGAATAATTTTTGTCCATAGATATCTATACAAGTAGTTTTGAATAATGACAATTGAGAAAAAATTATTTAATTTAGTAAAATTTAGAATTTTGTCTTTGGCGCTCCCGGAATAAGAGTTCGTTGCTAATCTGCACCTTAGATAACGGATGTTAACTTTTAGTTAACGGTGTTAATGGCGTTGTCTTGGAGCTCCTCTTTAAAATGTTTGTTGGTATTTTTGGTCCAAAAATAGTTTGTCATCTGGGTGGTCCTGCCCAATAGTTCGTTAGTATTTTTGGTCCTTAACCCTTTTTTTTAGCATATTCTCTCACTGTATTGTCACTTTCCTGACCCCCAACAGCATTTAAAATGCTTTCTTTTACAGACTTATGCCCTCCCCGCAACCTAGTCTTAGTTTCTTCCCACCCGTTTATTGTAGATTCATACTTTCCAAGCACACTTTGTACTAATCTTTGGCCCATGTTTGTGTCTAGCTTCATCCTCGATTACCACTTTCTCATTTCCATTTGATGCCATTATCACTACACAGTACATAATAAATTTTATATCAGGGGCCTCCACGTCATTTCACCATAAGCGAAAGCAAACAAACAAGCAAAAATGTATGGGTCCCAATCATTGCTTACTTGGATAAACTTGTTGTCGCTTCCTCGCCTACACGTTCTTTTCAAAAATGTGTGGGTGCTCCTCCGACAAAAACACATGTGTATTTTGTACCTTAAACTTTTTAAAATTATCATCTTCTATTTTTATTTTCATATCTACCAAATAAAACATTCTTTTAAATTCGCTTCCCTCATTCCCTCTCCAAACTTTCCTTATAGCAAACGGCCTAAGTTGTATTGGGAGGAGTAGGGTGGGAAGTCCTCAAACAGTACGAGCACTGTTTTGCTAAGGAAACACGAGATTTCTGCAATGGGATCGCCACGGCGAGTTCTGCTGATGTCATAGACATCGGCCAACTACCCAAGAAAACTAAGGGCCTGTTTGGTTCAGGGAATATTTAAAGAGGGAAATGAACTTAAAGGAGGAAAGGAACTTAGAGGAAGGGAAAGGAAGATTTGAAAGATGAGGGAAGATGACTTGAGTTGTTTGGTTGGAAGAAAATGAATGGGTGGTAGTTGGTAAAGAATTAGGAAAAGTCTATTTTACCCTCAAAAGAAATTAATTCAAAATAAAAAGGAAAATATTTTTTTACTAAAATATATTTAAAAAAATATATTCTTGTTAAGTTCGAGCCTGGGTAAAAAAAAATTTCGCCAAATTCGAACTTTCCGGCCAAGTTTAAATTTCAGGGGCAAATTTGTCCAAAATTGTGAATAGTAACGTGGGAACTTGAGATCCCATCAATTTTGGTGGGATCTCAAGTTCCCACAAATGAGGAAAGAGTGGTGGGCCCGGTGTGGGCCCGGAAACTTGGGTTCCTGGGCACTTGGTACACCAAACATGTTTGAGGAGGGAACTCTATTGAGTTCTAATTCCCTCTCCCAAGTTCTTTGAAGCAAACGGGCCCTAAGAGACGAAATTACCCTCAGTTGTAATGTGGACTTACACTTTGGTCATTGCTTCACATATGCCTCTTCTTGTTCCTCCTCTTCTTGTTCAAGAAGCATAACCCCACGCTTGTGTGTCCAACTCCATTCCAACTTCTTCTCTGCTCCGTTCATTAGCTCAGAAATGGCCTTCTTCTCTTCCTCTTCTGGTGAAACCAACCTTGCCGCCGCCAAGGCGTTCTTTCCAAAGGCCATATCCATCGTTGCCACTGCAATGCTTATCCGATCAGTGGCTCGGGACCTCTTTCCTAGGGGAGTTAGAGACTATTTCTTTGGTGCTATCCGTGGAATCTTCCATCGCTTCTCTTCTCAACTCACCATGGTCATCCATGAGTTCGATGGTCTTATCAGCAATGAAATTTACGCCGCCGCACACACCTATTTGGGCAAGAAAATCTCCTCCTCCACTCGCAGGCTCAGAGTCAGTAAGCCTGACGCTGAAAAGGGCTTTGCCATTACCGTGGAACGCGATGAGGTCCTCATGGACACGTTTAATGGCGTCAAATTCAAATGGGCCTTTGTATGTAAGGAGGTTGAATCCCAAAGTTTTCACGGATCAGAATTCCGATCTTTGGAGCTGAGTTTCCCTAAGAAGCACAAGGAGTTGGTGTCAACGTCATACCTTCCTCCATTCTGCAAGAAGCCAAATTGATGAAGCAAGAATTGAGGGCCTTGAGGATCTTCATGGCTAGAAACGTCCACCGGAATTTGAATTATGCTAAGCTGGACCATTCGGCAACATTTGAGACGCTGGCATTGGACCCGGACATCAAGAAATTCGTGATGGAGGATCTAGACAGGTTTGTGAGGAGAAAAGAGTATTATAGGAAGGTAGGGAAGGCATGGAAGAGAGGGTATTTGTTGTATGGCCCACCTGGAACGGGGAAGTCAAGCTTGATCGCCGCAATGGCCAATTACTTGCATTTTGATATAAACGATTTGGATCTGACGGAAGTAGAATTCAATTCGAACCTCCGCCGATCGCTGATAGCTATGGCAAATCGGTCCATTCTTGTTGTGGAAGACATTGACTGCACCATTGAATTACAGGACCGCGAGGCTGAATCAAATGGGGCTTCAGAATCTGGATCCTTACGGCGACAGGTTATTTAATAATCTTCCATTCTCTTTGCAATTTGGCTTATGACCGTGTGAACTTCTTGCTAGGTTCATTACTTACCAGTTAGTAGGAAATACGGACTAGCATTTTGAAATTTTTCCTTGAGTTTGACAAGAGTCTCTATGTTTGCTTTATTTTGTTTTAAAAAGATAATCTAATCTGTCTAGGTTCCAGTGTCATGTTGGTATTGAGGCTGAAAATACTCTCACATGTCACTCTCGAATCGGACATTAAGAAGTTATGCTTCATACTTACCAATCCCTAGGCCTAAATTCATTGTACTTACTTATTTATACGTGTTTGTCTTTTGGACGTAGCAGGTGACCCTGTCGAAGTTATTGAACTTCATTGATGGGCTATGGTCAAGTTGTGGGGATGAAAGGATTATAGTGTTCACAACCAATCACAAAGAGAAGCTTGACCCTGCATTGCTCCGTCCTGGTCGCATGGATGTTCACATCCACATGTCATATTGCACTCCCTCTGTGTTTAGGCAGCTTGCTTTTATTTACCTTGAACTTGAGCAACATCCTCTTTTCCCACAAATTGAAGATGCCATTCTTGCCACCCACGTTACTCCTGCAGAAGTGGCTGAGCAGCTTTTAAAGATGAAGGATGATGATCATAACTCTACTTTTCAAGACCTTCTGCATTTTCTTGCTCAGAAGAAAAAGATGGAGGATGAAGAGCTTCAGGCTAAAATGAGAATGGCAGAACTTTTGTCCCGTTATGAGAGAACGCAACCAGCTGATGATCACGGTGAACTGGTGGACAAGGACCAAGAGGAAAGTGACATTCTGGAAGCAGCAAATAGTTTAACTGAGTTGAGCCAGTAAGATTGAACACTAGCATAATTTGAACCCTTTCTTATTTTTTTAGGAATATTTTGAAACATCGACTGGGCTTATGAGACTCCTTTCCTGCATAGGAAAAAGAGGATATTAGTGGCTTATGGAGGCTCCTTTCTGGGTCTGTTGGAAATCAAACTTGGTTTGTCCTGCATCAAAGCAGACAAGCTTCTTAGATATCTTGTCAGAATATAATCAATATATGTAAAATTCCAGGAAAGTTCAGGACCTTCTTCACAGTTCTATTTCTCTTCCTCTTCCTGCTTGAGCATTTCTGATTTATTAGGGTCGCATGGTGAATTCGGGGATTTTTCTTTCAAGGGAAGATTTCTCTGTTCCGAGTCATTGTCAAAATGAAAGCGAAACTATAAGTGAGGTAGCGTGGTTGAGAAAACCGTTTATTTGCTTTCCATGACGGTTATTTCGAAAATATTTCCATTAAGTGATATTATTAATAGGTTATGTATATATTTACGAGGGAAAAGGATTAAGGAAGAATAATATTTATTGTAAAGTATTTTAGAAAATGTAATTATTTAGAAGTGTCGAATTTTAAAATATTAAATTGCTCTTGGTCAAACATCATGTGATCTCTCATTTAACTTTTCCCACATTCTATTTTGAAACTAATATGAATCTTATTTTCACCAAAATAAAAAACGCCAAAACCAAGATCCTTTTTTTAACTTTTATGTTTCACCACATTATCATAGGATCAATATATCATTTTGATTATTAAATTGATATCGATTCACTTATATCATTAAGTTTTGAAAGAAATTATATTTCACTCAAAAGAATTACGACAAATGGCATACCCCTGCCAAATGATAGTGAAAACAAGGATCTCGCTTTTGATAATTTTAATTTTGGTAGAAAATAAAATTTATTGGTTTTAAAATAGAATGTAAGAGAGCCAGTAAGGAATTTGATTAATGGTAATTTATTATTTTTCAATTAATATTTCAAAATTTAGTCCTTCCAAATAATTATATTTTTCTAAGATCATTTACACTTAATATTTTTCTTTGATCTTTCTCCCTAATTTTTTCTATTCATAAATATATTTTATGAATAAGAAAATGATGATATTTTACAACATCAAATTTTAAAAATCTCACTAGAATTAAGAAGGGCAAATGTTCGCTTATGTGCATAGAGAATTCAGTATCGAATATTAAATAAGCAAAAATACTTAAGATTTGAGTTTTGCACAAGCATTTTATAAATTTGAGTTTTGCTTGGACAACAAGCACGTTGAATTGGGATCAGTGGCGTGGGAAGTCCTAGAAAAAGACTCGAGTTAAAATACGAGCCACGTTTGATTAGTAATAAATGTGTGTAAGAATTTTTTTTAATTATATTATATGCATAATTTAAAGGTAATATAATGGCGGTTATGGTGAAAAGCTAAAAGACGAAATTATCCTCAGCTCTAATGGCGGTCATTTCTCAAGTGAAGGCATGATCAATGAGGGTAATTTTGCGATTGCGTGGCTATCAATTCAACTGTGTCTCGTCAGCTCTGTGGTCAAGTCGTGAAGGGCTCAGGAAATATCCTGGTGGGGAGCATTCCCTCCTCTTCTAGTTCATTTCGTTTAAAATCTCGTCCTCATCCTCAAGAAGCACAACCAACATCTTCCAAGATCTTCTCTGCTCAATTCTTTAGCTCAGAAATGGCCTTCTTCTCTTCCTCTTCGGAAACCAACATTGCCACTGCCAAGACGTTCGTTTCAACCGCTGCCTCCGTCGTTGCCACTGCGATGCTCGTCCGATCAGTGGCTCGGGACCTCTTCCCTTGGGAAATTCAGGTCTATTTCTTTGGTGGTATCCGTGGAATCTTGCATCGCTTCTCTTCTCAACTTACCATAGTGATCGATGAGTTTGATGGTCTCGTTAGCAATCGAATCTACGACGCCGCACATACTTATTTGAGCAAATTAATCTCCCCCTCCACCCGCAGGCTCAAAGTTAGCAAGCCCGACGCCGAAAAGGGTTTTATAATAACCGTGGAACGTGACGAGGTCCTCATGGATGAGTTCAAGGGCGTCAAATTCAAATGGGTCTTTATGTCCAAGGAGGTTCAATCGACAAGCAGTTTTCACAATCCTAGAGATCTGAATTCCACGCTGGGATCAGAAGTCCGATCTTTAGAGTTGAGTTTCCATAAGAAACACAAAGAATTAGTGTTAACGTCGTATCTTCCCTTCATTCTGCAAGAAGCGAACATAATGAAGCAAGAAGCGAAGGCCCTGAAGATCTTTATGGTGGACTATGATAACATGTATGGGAATCTGAACGACGCGTGGATACCGATAAACCTCGAGCATCCGGCGACATTTGAGACATTGGCATTAGACCCGGACATCAAGAAATTCGTTATGGAGGATCTGCAGAGGTTTGTGAGGAGGAAAGAGTATTACAGGAAGGTAGGGAAGGCGTGGAAGAGAGGTTATCTGTTGTATGGCCCACCTGGAACGGGCAAGTCAAGCCTTATCGCGGCAATGGCGAATTACTTGCATTTTGACATATATGATTTAGAGCTAACCGAACTCCGATGCAATTCGGATCTCCGGCGATTATTGATAGCTATGGCGAATCGATCCGTTCTTGTTGTGGAAGACATTGACTGTACCATTGAATTCCAGGATCGCATGGCAGGATCAAAGGGGGCTTCAGGATCTGGATCCTCACAGTCACAGCCACAGGTTATTTAATAATTTACCCTTCTCTTTACAATTTGTTTTATGACCGGGTCAACTTCCTGATGGTTTCATTGGTTTATGACTACTATAAGTAAGAAATCCGGACTTGCGTTTTGAGATTTGTCATTGAGTTTCACAAGAGTCTCTGTTTTTATTCTCTGTAAATAATGTAATCCAACTCCTTGGGCCTAAATTCATTGTATAATACTACCTCCCTACCTTAATATAAGATCTTGTTGGTAGAGCAATTTGTACTCCGAGCGGACCAGACGGGGTACTAATTATACAGTAAGAACCCACTTGTATACTTGGATTAATTTATTCATGTTTTCTTGGACATAGCAGGTGACGTTGTCGGGACTATTGAACTTCATTGACGGGCTGTGGTCAAGTTGTGGGGACGAAAGGATTATAGTGTTTACAACTAATCACAAAGAAAAGCTTGACCCGGCATTGCTACGTCCAGGTCGTATGGATGTTCACATCCACATGTCATATTGCAACCCCTCTGTTTTTAGGCAGCTTGCTTTTAATTACCTTGAACTTGAGCAACACTCTCTTTTCCCACAAATTGAAGAAGCCATTATTGACACACGAGTCACTCCAGCTGAAGTGGCCGAGCAGCTCTTAAAGATGAAGGGTAGTGATCATAACTCTGCTCTTCAAGACCTTCTGCATTTTATTGCGCAGAAAAAGATTGAGAATGAAGAGCTTGAGGCCAAAAAGAGAGAAGCGGAACTTTTGTCCAATGATGATAAAACACAATCAGATGAGATCACGACAATCTAGTTTTTTTATATGAACGACAATCTAGTTGACAAGGACCAAAAAGAAAGTGATGTAGTGGTTTTTTTTGTCCAATAATTTTGACTGAGTTGGTCCAATAAGTCGGAGCATTAGCATGTTCTGGACCCTTTCTAGTTTTTTTAGGAATATATCATTTTGAAACATCGACTGGGCTTCTAAGGTTCTTTTCCTGAATTTGCTTTTTTTGGAGAGAGGGCCCATTTATTGTTCAACAACAGGTCGAAACCAGTTTTTTTTTTTTTTTGTTCAAACCAGTTTAATAGATGGCATTGGAGAAAAAGGACATTCGTGACTTACGGAGGCTACTTTTCGGATTTGCTGGAAATCAAACTTGATTTTCCCTGCATCAAAGCAGATGAGCTTCTTGTATATCTTGTCAGAATGTATATAAAATTCTTTTCCTCTTTCCGCTTGAGCATTTTGCGCTGATTTATTAGGCCGCATGGTAAAATCTGGGATTTGCTTTGGAGAGAAGATTTATCTGTTCCAAGTCATTGTCAAAATGATAGCGAAACCAAAGGTGATTCATCCTCTGTGGCTTCTAATTAAGGATTGAAATGGGACATTTAACAAAGAGGTTAAGAACAAAAGGATGGGCCCTACTCATTAGCCATCACCACTAACCTATTTAGTGAAGTCAATAGAAAATTAAAAACACAGAGAGACGAAATGAAATTTGGTTCTCACCTAATATCTGGATCCTGGATACGTTGCGGGCTATCTCTACGGTGTTTCCACTTTTTCTGTTTCAATTTTGATCGCGTGATGTACACATCGATCAGCAAGCACCATTCTTGTTGATAGCAAAAAAGACACAAGACTTTACTTACCCCCGAGTTTCTTTAGCTTCCCTATTTATGTGGCTTTTGTGTGAAGTCGCCACCTCGATGACGAAGTCGTTTTTTTCTTAATTAGGTCACGTTTGAGTAAGAAACCATAGCCCATATTAAAATCAATGGAAGCCAGACTTTCTTTGGGTCTTTAATTAATATTTGGGAACAAGGTCCCAAAAAAAAAGATTTAATATTTGGGAACGCCGAAAGCTACTCTTCGTGGGCAATTCGATAAGCGTAACACCATGCGAGCCAGAAAAATAATGGTTTTATTTGTCCTCGGCTTCATGCACACTATATAGAAGGGGGTATAATTGGCAGGAGATTTGGCGGTGCTGCCCCGAAATTTTTTTTTTAAACAAACTTTTAAATGCATTAAAAAACAAAAAATATAAACAAGAAAAAAAAATTTATGAAATCAATTGAATATTGATGATGTAATAAGAGAGACAATTATTTTACAAATCTGTTATTTAGAAAAGTAAGGCTAAGTAATGTTAGAAATAAATGAAGCTACATAAATAACAATGAAGAGTGGGACTTAATAAGTTAAAGTACATATATTTTAATAAAAAAGTATAGTACAATAAAAAAATTATAATATCATTCTAAGCCTTATTTTTTGGAATTTCATCATAATTGTCTTATTATCAATGCTATCAAATACATCTTTTTTCAATATAAGGCACTAAACAATCATTCAACCATTCACCCCTCATCTCATTGCAAAGTGTAACCTTGATGTATTAAGTGTGAACACCTAATTTAATGGTGGACAATCATTCAAACATGTATTAATTTTTTTTTAAAAAAAAATCCCAAATAATTGGGGGCACTTGCCCCCCCCCCCAACCTATAACCTAGGTCCGCCTCTAGACTTGACCATATGTGTCTGTTTGGATTGACACTGGATGCTATGTTTTTAAGGTGATTTATGGTGTAGGAAATAAATATGTAAGAGGCAGCAGCGGAACCATAAAATATTTTTAGCCTAGGCTAAAAATAAATATAATGAACTATTTACTAAATAGTATTACATAACATTGAAAATACAAATAAATAATAACTTGACAATTATAAATCAAAACAAGATATAAGGTGATATTAACATTTTCAGTATGTATTTCAAACAAGAATTTTACTTTTCTTTCACAACTTAATGAATAATGAACCAAACATTGTCATTATAGAAAAAAATAAGATATTAGCTCGGGTCAAATTATTGACAAAAATAAAATATCATATATATATAGAGGTTATCGTTTGTCATGTTACTTGACATAAGGTTATGTCAAGTCATTTCAAAACTACGTCGTTTTGAGATTAAAGGAATTAATGAACTCTCAAAACGACGTAGTTTTGGGTCGGGAATTAATGAATGATCTTTTAGTAAAACTCATATAATAAATTCTACAACAAAAATATAAAAACACCCTTCATTAATTTCCTTAACTCCCAAAACGACGTAGTTTTGGGCTCACTGATATAATCTTATATCAAGTGACATGACAAACGATAAACCTTTTATATATATATATATATATATATATATATATATATATAAACAAATTTTAGAAGGTCGGTTGGAGTCAAGGCCCCATTGTGGCCAACAAGTGGTCCCACAATTATTGAAAGGATTTTTGTCTCGATTTACGTAAACATACTTCTAACAACTAACTCAAACAGACCCTAAGAATTTGATTATGCAAAGTTAAAGTCTTTGCAAAAACTCTCACACAGATTTTATTAGGGAAAATTACTGTTTATTCATATGTAAGAGAAATAACCACAAAAAATTCCTTGAAAATCTCCAAATAGCTAAAAAGTCCCATGGGATTTTGGTGCAAAATATTCTAATAGATAATATACTACTAATAAATATACATTTGTATGCATTATATTCAATTATCTCTCTCTCTCTCTTTCTCTCTCACAGATATATATATATATATATATATATATATATATATATATATATATATATATATATTATTCAATAAAATTCATGTCATTTTCTCATTTTTCATCTTAAATAATTATCCAAACAAAAGCTTATTTGGAAAAAAGTCACTTATGTCATTGTCAAACACAAATCACATCTACGATATGATTTTTATCCCATCTTCTATTTGCAAAAGCCCATATGGACAAAGGTAACTTCTGCCACCGCTATCCCAAAGGGGTTCTTATCCTAATCCTATGTTATGGCCTTGTTAGGGCGTTTGGATTGACTTAAAAAAATGTTTTTTTGCCCCATGTAGTGCTTTTTTAAGCTCAAAATTAGAGCTTTTGAAAAAGCAACATTTTAACTTTTTTTGTGACTTTTACTTTTTAAAAAATATCATATAAACACATAAATTAATTTTTTTGAATTAAAAAGTGCTTTTTTATGAAAAAGCCCATCCAAAAGGACCCTAAGAGCTATTTTTCATGCTCTCCTAGAATTTGACTTTTAACGTATATTTGCTCACCAACAAAACGTAGCATCAGATAACTTTTATTAAATGAAATTATTGATATATTGCTGCCAGTGAAATACAAAGAGACAAAAACCAATAAGCATCAGAAATACATCGGCTAAGAAATCTATTCTGCATAATCTAAACTTTGACTTATTCATTTTTTGCCAGAGGGAAAAACTATGATTTATCATGTGAGAACAATGCAGGTAAAAAAAATCGCTTTGCTCTATAAAAAATGAAGGTGCAACCGGGCAAAGAATATTCCAACTTGTTTGGGCAACCATAACCACCATATTACTGCATACATGTCATTTTATATAGAAGGAAAATTTTCATTGATAAGTAATGTGGGTGCATGACGAGTCGTGGACCTAAGAAAGACAAATCTGTCTTATGTCAAAATATTATGTACATATTACATGAAATTATAATAAAAAAATGTAGTACCTAACCTTATTTAATGGTGAAAAAATACACAAATTAACTTAAATGAAATTATTCATAACTAGAGTGGAGGGGAATGCAATAACAAGTGTAAGCGTTGACACCCATAAGTATCATACCAAATCCTATCAATTAAATCGATTTTTCAAGAAATACGAGACATCTTCATAGAGCTAAGAATGACAAATCTATCATTAGTAAAAATATTAGGTCCATGTTCCATGAAATTATAACAAAAAATGTAGTACCTAACCTTATTTGATTGTGAGAAGAATATGTAAATTAAACCTAAGTGAAATTATTCACAAGTGCATGTGAATGCAATGACAAGTATAAGGACTTTGTTGACAAGTCATATAATAAAGAATGACAACTCTACCTTTTGACAAGTGCAGAGAAATGCACCGTTGACAAGTGTAGGTTTCATTGTATGCACCTTTGCTTGTCATTGAAGGCACCATAATTTGTCAATGCTTGCTTCTTAACTTATCATTTTTTGTCTACCAAAAGTTTGATATAAGTTATAATTCTTGTATAAATAACAATTCGCTTGTACTCTATGACTTGCCATTTCCATAACATATTTTAGACATCTATCTCTTCTTCATGCTTTGGTTGTGACCTGATAGCACATACAACACTTTATCATCATGTAAGTTGTTTTGATGTCAGTATCTGGAAATCAATTTCCTCCAGGAACTAGTTCTTTGTGTATTTGCACAGTAAAAGAGAGGCAATCATCTGTTGCTTAAGCTCAATCTTCGAGTAAGGGATGACAATCGTCAATAGCCTTTATCCTAGAATATCTAACAGATCGCCATCTAAGGCGACCGATTGCAGCTTAAGAGAATCATTGAGACATTTTGCAAGATCGGCAAAGAACTGAAAAAAGAAAGAACGATTCAATTCATTAGATGTGACACAAAGGTTAGTACATTAAATTAATTACTAAAGGTATGTTCAACCAATATTCTCATAGATTAGGATAACCTTTTCCAAGTTTTGAGGCCCCTTGTTAGAGCGCGAGCCCTTTCCTTCTTCCTTTGGATTTCCCTTCAAATGACTAAGGGCAATTTGATAATATCACAATTAGAATATTTTACACCAAAGTCTCACAGGACTTTTAGCTATTTAGAGATTTCCAGGACCTTTTAACGGTAATTTTCCCTTTTTATTATTTGTTCCCTTTTATTATTATTATTTTTATTTTTATACACAAAAGAAAGATACCTCAACCAATACCTTTGGAAACATAATCCCCATTACAATCCTGACAAAGTATCCTCAAAAGATCCTCAGGAGGGAGGGTAGTACACTGCCCTTTTTATTATTTTTACCAAGAGAGAAAAGTGAGTAATAACCAGCAGCCACGTATCTCGAGATTATCCCCTTCAACGACCATATCTGACAAATTCACCGCCTTCTAGTATATGATTAGATTGTCATGTTTTAATCTGATGTCAAAAGAAACCAATAGATGTACTGGTTGTTTCACTAGTTAGGGTCATCTTCATTATAAAAATTCTCCCTTCAATTAAGTATAAAGCCACTTTCTGACGCCATTTTATTAAAAAGAGAAAGAAAGGAAGAAAAGTGGGTTCAGAGGTGTCAACTTTTGACAGGCGCTCTGCCTATCAAAAAAGAAAGTTTAGCTAAATATTGATGTCGACTTTTCATTGACCAGTATTATATAATGAAGCAAGAGGTTGGAACTTTGAGCTGATCTCCGGTGCAATAATGTTTGTGTCACATGATTCAATTACAGGCGTAAGGTTTTCTGAGAACCATCATAAAAGCGCTCGAATTTTAAGGTTTCCAGAGATTCTTTCCCAGCATCGTCCAAAGAAACAGGGCCGGCCCTTCCAAACAGGAACATCAGTTTTTTATTTTATTTTATTTTATTGGTAACTATGAATCAAGCAGAGAAAATACCCTAAACTAATATGGGATCACGGAATATTCTGGGGCATCAGTAAACTGCACACAAGGACCAAAAGGCCACAAACACTGTTCTGCCAAACGGGGAAACTGTGTCAATATCGTTTGAAAAGGATGGAGGGGCCCATCAAATATTCCCAATATCTCATTAAACTTTACTCATTGCGTTCAGTTTATTCTTTTCTAACTCTATCCCATTTTTGTGAGTCCACCGGTATCTGAACGACACGTTTTTAAATGCTTCTTGTGTGAAACTGAAAAGATAATATTCAGTTATCACAGAAGCTTAGGTTATACTCTGTATAATTTACAGTGGAGGGAAGCCTAAGTGACATCTGAAGCTCTATGAATTGAAACCATAATTTTGCAGCCAATTCTTGTTCAAAAATCAGTCCTCAAGAATATATGAAAGTAAAACGGTATAATACAGAAGGAAGTAACAGCAATAGGGAAGAGGGGAAACTTCCCTTGAATTTCGAAAGAGACGAGAGAAGCAAGCTGAGTAAGAAAAAGTTGCGGCTTCCATAGAAATTGCAAAGAAAGAAAGAAAGAAGCAAGTTGATAATAAATTAATAATTGCATTTGCGTGCTTGCCAAGCGAAGAATTACTGAAGATGCATGTATAGATGTAGCTTTCACATGTGGTTGGTGGAAAGTTTCCAACGCTCTGCTTTTGGGAAATAATTAATTGACCAACAAACACAACTGGACTCGATTTCACTAAGGAGGAGGAGCTTTCAAAAGATAGGAAGAAATCGAGTGAGATAGTGAAGTTTGAAGAGAATGACAAAGGGGCACAAAGCATAATATAATATATGTATATATCACAATATAATAATAGACATGTGTCGAGTTCAGTGGCTCTTGTCTTGTCCACTAGCTCCAATTTTATATGTATGTGTTGTCACTCAACCATTTGCAAACTAAATTGATGTGGGTTGCAAACAAATGTTACTTTAATTAGTAAAGGGATTGACTTATCATATTCTTCCGGTCTAATAACAAGATCAAATTGATTTTTTGAGAATTTAAGAAAGTTAATTAAATTATTTTAGAGTATTTTTATTTTTTTAATTAATTAATTTGATTAATAAGCTAATATATAATCTAAGGATACACAATGCAACCTATAATATGATTAAGTAACTTATTTAGCTTCATTGATTTCTCCAAAAAATTAAATCGGTCTTATAATTAGAACTAAAAGAAATAATAAGATTATGAGTTCGAATCTCACCGATATAAAAATCTAGCTTGTTGGTAGACAATTACCTATATACCACTCTGGTCCTATTTATAAGTCTATTTTGACCAAAACACACATACCAAGGAGAGTTAGTTAACTCAATGATTATGGGATAAATTTTCAACTTTACCCTCATTTATAAATGAGTATATTTCAACTTTTTCTTCTCTCTCTATTTTCATTGAGTATCTTTCAACTCTTTTGTCTCTCTCTATTTTCATTTGTACAATTAATATGAGCAAAATTGTTACAATCTCATTTATTACCTTAAAAAAGACTTATAAATAAAACCAAATTTTTTGATCAAAAGAGACTTATAAATAACACCAAAGTGATAAGGTTTTTTCAAAAATAAAGGCATATCTCGTTCTAGTTAGCTCCTCACAACCTAGGTACTCATGAAACCAGTCCTAGGTACAGTAAACGAAGCTAGATTTTTATCAGTACCCACGAAACCATGGACTGGTTTCATCAGTACTCACTTAAACTTGTCTGTGAAAAATGGATTTGGCTACAGTCCACTTCTCTTTCCATCATCTTTCCGTCATTTTCCTCATCTCAGCCGTTGGATTGAAATCTTAACGGTTCAGATTTAATGTTTTATAAAAATATTATTATTATATTAATAAAATATTAAATTATTAAAAAATATAAAAAAATATTTTTATAAAATATTAAATCGAAGCAGTTAATATTTTAATCCAACGGTTGAGATGAGGAAGAGGACGAGAAGATGATGGGAAGAGAAGTGGATCATGCCAACCCCATGAAAAATGGTTCCTTATTCTCTTCTCATCTCTCAATATCTTTACATTTTAATCGTCTAAAAAATGATCTAAGCGTTTAAGAAGAGACACATCATCAATTTAAAAACCGCATGCAGTAAAAATTACTACATACGGTAAATATAAAATTTTTAAAAGTACTCTCTCTAGTCATTAGATCTATTTTTAGACGGTTTAAATGAAAAGATATCGAAGAAAGAAGAGGAAGTGATTCTAAGATAATGCTTCGTGAAAATATGTGGTACTGAAGAAACCAGTCCTAGGTACAGAACGAAGCCATAATTGAAGGATGCTGCTTTCCTCCGATGAAGACGGTCCACTGCACTTTTTGCCTAAAAATTTGTACCGCATGCGTGTGTGTGTACGCATATAGTATATTATTAAGTGTAAAAAAGTAACGGACGGTCCACACGACTGAGTAAACGAATCCATAATTGAACGCACCATTATTTCTCACGAGAGCAAATCAATCATACTCCACTTGTGGTGTCAGTTGAAGCGGGCCTTTTGTGTACGCCACATGTTACCATTTGTAGCATAAAAGAAGCTTTTTTGGTGCTTTTGGGGTCATTCATAACCATAGATCTACCCCCAATCCAACATAAATAAATTAAATTTAGAAGAACAAGTACGCTTATTTATATGGCAAAAGTAAATCTTGGTCTTGCTGTCCCAAATGATTAAAATTGTGATCATCATTGATATGTTATGTTTTTAGGTTAGGGGTAATTTTACAGGGACAATTTTTGCTTTGAAAGTTTTTTGTTAGGTAATTTTGTCTCGAAAATGTAAAAATGAAGTAATTATGTCCAAGTGTTATCCAGTTAGTTTTTACCATTAGTTTACTAAATATACTAAGTGACGATCACATGTCATCCATCTTATTTTTGTTAAGATGCAAATTTACCTTAGAAGTTTGAAATATAAATTTGAAAAAAATGAAGTAGATAACCCATGGACTTCAGGAGTAAATTGACACCTTAACAAAAAAGACATGGATAAAATGTGTATTGTTAACTCAGCATATTTGGTTAACTAACTGTCAAAATTAACTGGGATAACGGCTAGTGTAAAATTGCTACACCTTAACACGCTTTTTTTTTTTACTTAAAATAATATATCAATACAAAGTCATAATATCTGAATATTTTTTAATAAATATGTTAATATCCTAAAATATCTTCTAAAATAATATGCATAACCTATTAGATTAAGTGTATGACTTTTGAATATATTTTAATCATCTAAAAAAGATACAAATAAAAAAAAAGAGGAAAAATTCTTTATTATTTATTCCTTAATGACTAAACTACATTTACCCAATTAATCATATTTTTATAATTTTTCTTGATGACTCAAAATCACATTTCCTACGGGTATCTAATCATCATCAACTAGATTTTTATATTTTTTACTCTTTAATGACTCAAAACCACGATTCCTATTTAGAATCCAATTATCTTCAATGAGATTACCATTATTATTACTATTCATTAACATTACCATTATTATTATTTCAATTTTTTATTTCTGTAGACATAAGAAAGGAAATAGAAGCTATACTACGGTGATTACGCTAATTAAAAAACGAAAACTAGAATTTATGGCAAATGGATATTTTTCAAATTGCAAGAAAGAATCAATTTTAATTTCATAATCATCACCAAAAAAACAAAATAATTTTTTACGCTATCATAAAATCTATAAATAATTATTTTAACCTCGCTTGAAATTAGCTCAAAAGAAAGTAATACCATTCCTGGGCCTTGTGGGGGAGTTATAAGAAATGCTGAGGGAGAATTGTTAATGTGCTTCTACAAATTCTTAGGCCTTCATACTGTTATTGAAGCGAAATTATACGCTATTATAATAGGGTTAAAAGTCGGCCTTCGTACGGGTTTTCAAAGAATAGTTCTTTATTTTGATTAGCTAGACGCCGTCAATATCTTTATGAGAGACCGCCCTATTAATCACCCCTCTAAGAGACATTATTAGGGAGACTCAAGACCTTTTGTTTTGGAATTGGGATGTAGAGTTATATCATACTCAAAGAGAAAACATCTCATGTGTGGATTATATGGCCAAAGAAAGTCATGGCCTGGTGTTGCTATTGATGCTAAGGTGGTTGTTCTGCCTCCAAGAGTTCCCAAAAATTGCCTTGATATGATTTTGAAGGACTAACCGTCTTACCACTTCTAGTTTATTTTCTACTTTGTTGTATTATGGACTAGATTTTCATAGACTAATTCTTGAATTATCTCTTCAAGCTTCGGGTTGCCTATATCATTCATATATATATATATATATATATATCATCACCACTATACAGTTAGATAAAGTAGAAGATAGATCGGACCAGCGCCTAGAGAGCGCAGTGGTATGGATGCTGGTCTTTGTCAGCCTTTATCAGGGTTTGATCCCTGACTGAACCACTAGGTCCCATTAAAAAAGAAGAAGCGATTCCGCGTATTACGTGCCGTTCTAACGTATTTAGCGGGTAAAAAAAGCGTGCAACCTACCGCACAGGATCCTCCACCCACACATGCACGAGCATAAATGAATAAATAACCCAAGAACATGTTCCTTCTTCTTCTTATGTGAAACTCATAATTCTCTCACAGTCTCAGAATCTCTGCTTTCGGTACTATTCCACAATCATGTTTTCCGCCAGAGAGATGCCTTCTCCATCCTCAATTTTCTCAGCTTATGCCTCCATGGCTACTTCTGTCATGCTGTTTCGTTCCATGGCCAACGACCTCATACCCCATCCGGTACGAAGTTATCTCCATAATACTTTTCGCTACCTCATCAAAACTTCCTCCCCTGTACTCACTCTCGTCATAGAAGAATTCTGTGGGATTTCTCGTAACCAAGTGTTCGAGGCTGCAGAGGTTTACTTATCTTCCAAAGTCAGTCCCCAAAACAGGAGGCTCAAGATCAGCAAGACTCCCAAAGACAAGTCTTTGAAGATTCGGTTGGAAAAGAATGAGCAGCTGGTTGATTCATATAATGGGATTGAGCTCAAATGGATACTCACCTATGCAGAGTCAGGCAACAACAATAATCATATGAGTGATATAAACATTAAGCGATACTTCGAGTTGAGTTTTAACAAGAAGCATAGGGAGACAATTGTAAATTCTTATCTTCCCTTCGTCCTCCAGAAAGCCAAGTCCATTAAAGACGAGGAAAGGATGTTGAAGATGTATACCTTAAGCAGCAACTCCTATGGTCATCCGGGGGTCAAGTGGGATTCTATCAATCTCGAACATCCATCCACCTTTGAGACTCTGGCTATGGAACCAGACCTGAAGAATGCTGTGATGGAGGATTTGAATAGGTTCGTGAGGAGGAAGGACTATTACAAGAAAGTCGGGAGGGCTTGGAAACGAGGGTACTTGCTTTATGGGCCTCCGGGTACTGGGAAATCAAGCTTGGTTGCAGCCATAGCTAATTACTTGAAGTTTGATATCTATGACCTTCAGCTTGAAAATATCACCCGAGATGCGGAACTCAGAAGGCTTCTCCTGAGCACTGCAAATAGGTCCATTCTAGTCATCGAAGACATTGATTGCAGCGTTGATCTGTCGGACCGCCGCCATCATGTAGAAGGACGTAAGCACGCCGAGCCACCACACAAGGTTAGTACATATTTACCTAAAGGAAGTAATTAACTTAGTTAATATTTAATATGACATATATTTTACCTTAATCATCTTTTTTATTTTCCTGATTCTATTTCTTCCCTTCCTTGATTGTTGAAGGGGTATGATAGAGGTAAATTATGAAAAGATTAATAAATAATAAAAAATAGGTATTATGTTTGGGAGCAAGATCCACCCTCTCTAAATGGTAAATATTGAATTATCATAGACCCCAGGAACTGAACTTATATTTTAATTACAAGTTGTTTAGATTAGAGTTCACTGACTTATATATCATGATGCAGGGGTAAAGAGTTCTTGGCCTGAAGTGAGAGTTTTTCTTTTCCTTCCAAAACCCCAAAAAAACCCAGGCACATCCACATGATGTGGGTTCTGGTTTTGAAACTCCTTTACTAACGTCTTTAGAGCCATTTATGAACAAAGCTTTTTTTTTTCTTCCTCCGGGCAAATGGAAACATCAAACATGAAGGGTCGTGTGTGTGGGGCACGGTGGCGTTCCGTACAACACATAATTGGGGTGAGAAAATTTATGTCTTTGATTAGTTAGGTATGGGCCAATATTGGATTCAAGCTGTATAAAAAGCCATCACCATATATAGTCTATAGCATCACCGTGCTATTAATAGGAATGCTTTGACATTGTTTGTTTCCTCTTGACTGAAATGGTGAGAGAATTTATGAACAGGTGTTTGGTTAGAGGGTCGTTGTTATTCGATGGTGGACACCACGAAAAAAGGATAGTCCTTTGTGTAAAGCATCAAACATGACCATGCTCTTCCAATATAGAATATTAAAATATTAAAACCCATCACTCACAAAAAAGGAAGAAAGAAAGAAAGAACACTGCTTTAAGATCCACATGTTGACAATGTAGTGTTATGTGTGTTTGTGCAGCTGACGTTGTCTGGGTTACTGAACTTCATAGATGGCCTTTGGTCAACCTGTGGAGATGAGAGGATTATAATATTCACCACCAACCACAAAGAAAGACTAGACCCAGCTCTGTTACGCCCAGGAAGAATGGATATGCACATTCACATGTCCTATTGCTCTTTCCATGGCTTCAAGCTTTTGGCATCAAATTACTTGGGAACTTCCAGTGAGCAACACCCGGATCTGTTTACAGAAATAGAAGGTCTCATAGAAGACACAAACGTAACCCCTGCTCAAGTGGCAGAGGAGCTAATGAAGAGTGAAGAAGCTAAAGAAGCTCTTGAAGGCTTTGTGGGGCTGCTCAAGCGCAAGAAGATGGAAGGCGATGTGTGCGAGAATGATGAAACAGAGAAAGCTTTGATTCCAGAAGCCAAAAGGGCAAGAGTTAATAATGGCAAACAGGGCAAAACTAAGAGGAAGAATAGTTTGAGGACCCCACCAAGAAGGACAAGAGGAGGAAAAAGCTTGTAAAGAGCCAGCTATGTAGATGGAAAGTAATAATCCCAACAATGAAAAAAGAGAAGCTTGACCCGGCATTGCTACGTCCGGGTCGTATGGATGTTCACATCCACATGTCATACTGCAGCCCCTCTGTTTTTAGGCAGCTTGCTTTTAATTACCTTGAACTTAAGCAACACTCTCTTTTCCCACAAATTGAAGAAGCCATTCTTGCCACCAGGGACGGACCTTGAAAGAAATTTTTGGGGACCAAATGTATACTCATTAACTAATTTTTAAGAAAAAATATTTTGGGGGGCCAAATGTATAAATTTTTAAGCTTAATATATAAATTTTTGGGTTAAATGTATAGAAAAATCCAATTGGTATTAAAAATTTAGGATAATTCTTTTTTTGGGGGGGCCATGGCCCTCCCTTGTATACAAGAAGATCCGTCCTTGCTTGCCACACAAACACAAGTCACTCCAGCTGAAGTGGCCGAGCAGCTCTTAAAGATGAAGGGCGGTGATCATAACTCTGCTCTTCAAGACCTTCTGCATTTTATTGCACAGAAAAAGATTGAGAATGAAGAGCTTGAGGCCTAAAAGAGAAAAGCGGAACTTTTGTCCAATGATGATAAAACGCAATCAGATGAGATCACGACAATCTAGTGGATAAGGACCAAAAAGAAAGTGATGTAGTAGTTCAGAAAATAGTTTAACTATGAGCTTGTAATTTTGACTGAGTTGGTCCAATTAATCGGGGCATTAGCATGATCTGGACCCTTTCTTGTTTTTTTAGGAATATCATTTTGAAACATCGACTGGGCTTCTAAGGTTCTTTTCCTGAATTTACTTTTTTGGAGAGAGGGTCCATTTATTGTTCAACAACAGATCGAAACCAGTTTTTTTTTTTTTCCAAACCAGTTTAATAGATGGCATAGGAGAAAAAGGACATTAGTGACTTACGGAGGCTACTTTTTGGATTTGCTGGAAATCAAACTTGATTTTCCCTGCATCAAAGCAGATGAGCTTCTTATATATCTTGTCAGAATGTATATAAAATTCTTTTCCTCTTTCTGCTTGAGCATTTTGCGCTGATTTATTAGGCCGCATGGTAAATTCTGGGATTTGCTTTGGTGAGAAGATTTATCTGTTCCAAGTCATTGTCAAAATGATAGCGAAACCAAAGGTGATTCATCCTCTGTGGCTTCTAATTAAGGATTGAAATGGGACATTTAACAAAGAGGTTAAGAACAAAAGGATGGGCCCTACTCATTAGCCATCACCACTAACCTATTTAGTGAAGTCAATAGAAAATAAAAACAAAGACAGAGGACGAAACGAAATTTGGTTGTCTCTCCTAATATCTGGATTCTGGAGCCTTAATGAGAGGACTGCTTGCGTGAAGCTGCTAGGAGAAGTGAATCTTGAAGATTATCAGGTACCTACCATTCCAGTTGATATTCAAGTCAATAATAGTTTTTGCTGGGATGGTAGGAACAACCTAGACCCCATTTAGACTCCCCATTTCTCATGTTTATTTTTTTGTTTTTTTATTTTAGGGGGCCTATTCCGCCATTGGGTATAACAAGCAACAATTCCCCCGCGCTTTACGCGGTTGCAACATCTACCACATGTAAAAACAAATGATGCCTTTTAATTGATCAATTTACCCTCTTCAATTTTATCTTGCAATCATATATATATATATCTTGCAACATTTTGTGAAATCATGAACTTCTTAACTCACAAACTCACGAACCAATATGTGCAACTCTAAGATAATTTATAAAAGAAAGGTTTTATAAAATGAATGATACTCCTCTGGTCATAATTATGAGACTAAATTGACTTTTTAGAAAAATTAAGGAATGTAATTAAATTACTTTAGAGTACTTATATTTTTATTTTTTTCTAAATTAATTAATTTGACTAATAAACTAATATATAATATAAGGATACATAATATATTATATGATTATGTAACTTATTTAGCTTCCTTAATCTCTTTAAAAAATATCAACCCGGTCTTATAATTAAGACTGGAAGTAATACCATTTACAAAATACACATCGCAAATATCGACGTTGAAGTAGTTTGATCATCTTTCGCACCATATGTATTTCAATAAAATTGTTAAAGTAAAAGCATCGGTTATCATTTACCATACCTTTGGTTTTATACTTCATCATGTAACTATGCACTTTGTTACTCCAATAATTTTATTATTACCAAGTATGTACTAAATTCGGACAAATTATACAAAATAAGATTTGAAAATTGTCACTCAATTCACTTTTCAATAAAACTTGTTTATCACTCAACATATCTCTTTAAAATCCCTGCAATGACCACCAACTTGAAACTAAATTTATATTCTACAATGTCGACTTCTCCATTGTCTCTGAAAAAAAAATTAGTCACCCCTACATCATGATCTAGATCATGAATCCTTACAACCATATCTTCATATTTCATTATGACCAAAACTAAACAATTACCACACTACCACTATAACATAAAAAATCTATAAATCTATAATAAACGAATACGTTCCTTTTTATCATCCTCAACTATAGCATATTCCATTCGAATTTTTTTAATAAAAATTGAATCCTTACTCCCACCACAAGCCTGGTCAAAATGATCTATTTATCTCCCTCAATATATGGAAAAAAGAATAATCAACCCTTTCATGTTTAGATATTTAAAGCATAAATATAACTGTGATCACGATTATAATAATTCACTTTCTACTTGTCACATCCAATAATATAATTAAAGCCAACACTTTATTAGGAATTATATTAACTTCATCACATTCATAGTAATAAATATATATATTGTCACATCCAAAAGACAAGGTCCCTACCGACATTGAAGAAAAAGGGGCCTAAACATACTCCAGACTCCGAGTTCTCACTAACGGGCTTCTTATGGGAAATAGAAACTTCCTCGAGTTCCACATATGCGGAGTTGTCGGCAATTCTTGTGACAATAGTCTCGTACTCACTGGACTCATAGCTTCAACAATTGCATTTTTCACATATACAATGTACGTATTCTCCCCAATAGCTAATGCACTGGTCCTCCGATTGCTCAAAATATAGAGAAATCACTATTAAAAACAACAAATACATTGATCAACCTAACTAAACATAAAATGAAATTACTCAACTTGAACCTCATAAGCAACTTCATTAAAATCATCATTTAGATCAAGACATTCAACATATGTGGCAACCAAACACTCGAGTTTGGGTGATTATTATTATATCTATTCAACTTTATCTTCAAAAGCATCTTCCTCTCAACCAACTGTTCCACCTCTTTAGGAAATGCTAAACATAAATCTTCCTAGATATAAGAAAGAAACACTATATAAGCAACCTCAAAGAAACCATCGAATATAACTAAACTCAATATCCATACGTCAGGAATATCAACTTTCAATCCAAAGAAGACTTTTCTTGAATACCTCAACCGCATTCTTTAAAAAGGACTGATGCAATGCCAACAATCATATAATTCAACCTGAATTTGTTTGACAAAAATGTGACATTTACTAAACTTAAAACACACAAAGTATTTATATGGAACTTAACACACCTAAGGAACCATAGTTCTATATAAGCAACCTTAAAGAAACCATCAAATATAACTAAACTCAATATCCATACCTCGGGATAATTAATTTCCACTTTAGCAGTACTTTTCTTGAATAGCTCAATTGCATTCTTAAAAAAATGACTAATGCAATGCTAGCAATCCTATAATTCAACTTGAAGCTATTTGACAAATAAAAATGCGACATTTACTAAACTTAAAACACATGAAGCATTTATATAAAACTTAACACACTTATGGAACCATAGTTTGATTGGATCGTTATGAGGTTTCCCTTGCAATAATTATTGTTACATGGAACATTTCCATTTTCAACCTTTGGTATAGTTCAACATCTTGAGCAGCCCTCATATACCCAACCGTGACGGGTTTCAAACTTCTTGATCTAACATAATACATCAAAGTATTTATCCTACACAAAATTGCATTCATAATTAAAATAGCGCAAAAAGTAATTTAAAAGTAACATCGAAACTGGAAGACCATATGTAAATGCGAAAGTGTTTCTTCAATGGTCTTACTTGCACCAAGAAGGAAGCTCTGAAACAAAACCAAACAAAAATGTCAAAGTAGTAGATACAATTGATTATCACCATATGCAACACCGTAAGAGGTATCAAATTCTCATGAGTCAATCATCGCAACGACAAAATAGGCATGAATATGTTGATCCAACCATTCAATATTGTGGTAATCATCGTATTTCATTACTTTGTTATTATTATTGACCAATTCTAATTATTTGTGAATGCTAAAGTTCCTATAAGTACACTTGACTAAAGTTATCATGTAACCAATCATTATTACTATGCGAGTGTGTTAGAAAGGGACACGATGATAAATAAGAGATGCCAAGAAAAGAAATATGTCCTTTTTTAAGAAAAATATCTCATGGAAGCAAGACAATTGCTAAGGATGAATTAGGCGCAAACTTTCACATTTTAAATTACTTGTTGTGAAATATTAAACTTGTAGCAGAGGCCCTTCATAAGAAATATTCGTGATCCTAGCCCGAGATTCTTTTTCAAAATGCGGTTTAACTATGCACATGAATACACAGCAATGATATTGTCACTCGTACACAAGATTGACCAAGGCCAAGAAAATCAAAAAATAATCGGAACGATGTCTAGAAAATAATCCGTAAAGCAAACAAACCACGCAACCAAGGAATTTAAAGTACGAACTGAAAAAGGCACCAAAGAAGATTGACCACGCTAGCAAGCCAAAGGTATACGTAATAAGATATAATAATGTAAGAATGACCATGCGATAGCTTCGAAACTACTTGTTTTTTCCTGGGCTCTGTGAAAAGAAATGGAATACCAACAATATACATAAAAAAAAAAAATTCAAACTCCAAGTAAGGACCTGAAGACCTGTTGGAATTAAATATGCCAATCAAGTTCATTATAAAAAATCAAAATAGAGTTCACACTAATGCCACACATTTAAAGGAATCTAAGTAAGCCTGAAACCATCTTAAGCCAAGACTTATAAATAGGACCAGTGGTAAATATTTTTCCTTTTCATTTCATTATATTTTGCATACCAAACAGCCACAAATCTATTCAGTTTCACAATTTCATGTATAAGACAAACACAACCAAAAGTTCCCCTCCTCCTTTTGTTTCTACTTTTCTTTGCTTTCTTTCCCTTTCGTTTTGCTCATGCATTGGCGAAGTGTTTGTGCATGAAGCATGTTACAACACAAAAGAAAGAAAATCACGTGAAGGCCGAAAAGACTTGAGGAATGAAACTATTTGTTTTTTTTTCTAGGCTTTGGTGATAAGAAATGTAACTAAATGGAATACCAACAATAAAGATAAAAAAAAAAATTCAAACTCCATGTAAGGACTGAAGAGCCGTTGGAATTATCAAAGTTTCCTTTGTCATTAACAGCAGCGACATCTTCAAAGTCTCATTCAAAACTACAAGATCAAGTGGTTTTGGGATCGGTGGTGCCTTTAGCGGTTATAGTGGTTAGTTGTTATGGATAGGTAATCATTTACACCCAAAAAAACAGATTATATAATCATTTTGTTCCTATTTCACCGATTAAATCTTTATCATTTGCAGCCTTTAAATCTTTACAATTCGTTTGTCGATGTGTGAAAACCGGCTTTGATAAATATAAGCCAACATTTTGTGAAGATTGAAGTAAAAATGTAACGTCCTATATGTGTGAAAACGGCTTTGATAAACAACTCCCCACGCTTTGCGTGGATGCAACATCTACAACACTTAAAAACAAATAATGCCCTTCAATTCATCAACATACCCAACTTCAACACCATGCAACATTTTCGGTTGCACGTTTTCTCCCATACCCATCCGTCTATTGTGTCAAACATCAATAGTAACCTTAATAAATACACCAACCATCTCTGCTGGGATTGTTAAATGTCCATGAAGGCAACACACCAACGATATTTACATGAAAAACAAGTAAAATCCTACTTCTAAAAGTATATGCTTCTAAAAAAAGTTTGCATACTAACAATTGATATATGATTTTGTCCCGAAATGTCAATCTTGAAAACCAAAAATGAGTGATAAGAATACATTGACTTGAGATATAAAAATACCTTCCAAAATGCAATTCATCCGGACCAAGAATCTCTCCCTACTCGTGTAGTTGTAATCTTATATGTTTAGCAACGTCTCGCTTGACTCAAAAGCAACCGAAGATGAATCGAAAATTTGGTAGAAAGCTGTTAATTAAAAACTAACACCACATTAGTTCAAGTCCATTTCGGAAAAAGAGCTTAAATATGAAAGAAACAAATAGGCATTCATATTTCATTACTTTCTATCGAAACTAAATGCAACAAAGGAGGAAGAAAAGATCATCCACTTGTGGAGTTAAAGTTAGAGTTTTAAAATTTGGTTCGTTGACTATAAATATTAGCTTAATTTGTGATTTATTTTCTTTGTTTTCACAAAAAGTCAGATAGGGAATGAAACTTGTAATGATGTCAATGTGCTCGAACATGTTGATAGACCACAACCTCTATACAAAAACCGTATTAAACCCATAAAAACAACCACTACTAAGGCAACAAATTTGGGAGAAGGAAAGGAAACCATTGAGACAGGACATAATAGACAGCAAAAATAATCACAATTAAAAAATCATAGATAACGAAATAATAACGATAGATAATAGAAGCGAGTTCTAACCTATGGCCAATGAAGACATGATATTGAAGGTTTATATACAATCGAAGTGAGTAGATAACAATTAATGAATGAGTCCATTTGACTATCAATATAAACAGCAAAAGCCTGCATACTTAATTTAAAAGAAAGGTTAGGCAAAAATATCTACGAAATAAAGCTTTGAATAACAATTGACAACCCAAAAAGAGTTGGACCTATAACATTATTCTAATAGTATTTAAAAGCTTCAAAGTAAAGGAAGTCATAATGATAAAGGAACATCAAATTCACTCATACAAGAAGAATTTAAATAAGCATGTTTTGCTCCACAATTTTTTTTTTTAAATGGCAAAGTGAAAAAGGGATACAATAAAAATGCCTAACCCAATTACGGTAGCAAGCATAAGAACTAATAAGTAGAGGATGAAGGGCAAAAATGAGGAAGCTGGTGCTTCGGCGTCTAATTTTCACTCAACCGCTACAATAAATTCAGCAATTGTGTCTCGCAATAAAATTAACTAAACATAATTGAATATCGTTAGTTTTTGTTTGATGGCACAATTTTTGTACACCTAAAACATAAATGAAGGGAAAAATGAGGATACATGCAAAAGATATAATTGCATTGGTGGAAGCTATAGGGAAATGATTGCTTTCTCTTCCTTCCACAAACATATTGGAAGCTACCGAAAGCAAGCCATGACATAATCGAAGTGTAAGAATTGTCTATAATCACATATCTCTTTAAGTTTCGCAAAGGAAAATCAATTCAAAAATAGAAGACCACAACTCCATGCCTCACACTATGAAGGAAACCATTAAAAATAAATTCCTTGGCGTAATTAACTGCACAAAGTGGGTCCACAATAGAGTAACTCTTGTTTTGACTGTTTTTTTTCAGCGGCCTTGAGGATTTGATCCATCGGTACCGAACATGTTGTATCGGACATACCAACTTCCTATCATATGGTTGTGATAGGGTTAAAAATAAATTTAGGAAACTAACTTGTTTATTGAGGAAATTTACCGCGAAGTCATAAGTGGTTGGACAACACAATTTTCATGTCCATATAAAGTGAAGTTGCCATTCAGGTTTGTTATAGCATGTTCCTCAGTCCTTGAAGGTTGTGATATATCACAAATACTGCTGTCTATTGTAACATTTGAGGGCAAGAAAAAAAGACAATACGATTTAACAATGTCCAAAAGTATCATTATAAAACGGACCACATATGTGGGAGTGAATTAAAACATTCAAGTCTTATCAAAGATCAAACTCATCAACAATTTACTTGGACAAGAGAGACAGAGATAAAAAAGAAAGAAAAAGAGATTGTAAAATGATTTTAGGTGGAAAACAATTTGAATCATTTATTGCATTTACAAGAGAAATGGACTGTAAAAACAGTATGACCAAAGGCAATGTCTAGGAGTTTTGAAAGACTATCATACCAAAATATAAGGGATCTAGGAAACTTGTTAAGTCGATGAAATGAAATTCGATTGATAAATAACCACAACATACCTATGGCTTTTTGTCGTCGACCACACCAGTGACTCCAACCTTAATGCAGTATATAATCCGCCAAATCCACCACCCAATATGCACACCCTAGGCTTCGTAAATGAAGAGTTTCCGTTGATTAATATAAATGAACTTAAAAATGTTTCATCATTTTAGCCGGAGAAAAGGGTTGTATAAAAATGCTTATGGACTAACAATCATGCGTGCATAAGGAAACCTTAAAAGGAAGGTAGGTAGACTTAAGACGCGGCTCCTAGTTGAGCTAATAACATCCCATCCCGCATCCCCGCCAATTCTCGAAGCATGCAATATTATGATTTGTTGATGGATAGTTTTATAAGTTCTTTTTCTTTTTTTTTTTTTTATTTTAAAAAATCTTATCAACAATCTAAACGGAGCTGAATGATGCTAAATTACCACTAAATTAATAAAGAAGAGACCCACAAATTGTTTCTTTCGTTTAAATATATGGGATGTATGTATGAAATTTCAAAGTCCCAACCCTTGAATCGGGCCAAGCATAGTTAATGAGTTTCTTTTCACTCTCGGATATCTCCACAAGATCCCCATTGGTGCGATTTGTCCCGAAGAAGACAATCGTAGTTGCAACCGTTTTCTCGGAGAATTTGTAAATAAGAATGGATGAATTCCCTACTTCTCGAAAAGCCGGAAAATTTTTACTCTGTTGCCTTGTCCCCTTTGAAAGCGCCAACCAAAGAAATCACAATAAATATGAACTTTTAACATTATTATTTCCAACAATCCAAAAAGAAACCACCAATAAACCGGTGAAGTCTTCTTTATAGACACAGTGATCGAGCAAAGACTTGAGGAGGTCATGGAAAATAGCGAGAAATTTGAACTTTAACTTTTCAAATCGAATCCGAGCTTCTTGAAGCTGAGATCCTTCACCGTAGATAGGCTCCAGTGTGTCGTAAACCGGATGGAAATTCTTCGTGATAACCGTCATCACTTCCAGAGCAAAGCTATGGAATGAAAAAGAAGAATGGAAAGGGTAGAGAGATTGTGAGCTCGACGATCGGAAAGCTTTGAAATAATAAGCGGAGGAGGAGAGAGAGGTATTTTGAAATTCAAAATTCAAAATTGCAGGAATTGGGAGATATGATACCGGCTTATTAAAACGGCTTGAAGAATGAGCCGATACTGTTTAAAGCAATAGTAAAATGAGTCACAAGCTACAGTGAATAGCTTAAAGTGCTATTGTTATTAAGTGTATATTGATGATGATGATGATGATACAGAATGAAGTAACAGCAATAGGGAAGCGGGAAACTTCCCTTCAATTTCGAAAGAGACGAGAGCAGCAAGCTGAGTCAAAAAAGTTGCGGCTTCCATAGACGAAATTGCAAAGAAAGAAAGAAGCAAGTTGATAATAATTGGATTTGCGTGCTTGCCAAGCGAAGACTTACTGAAGATGCACGTATACATGTAGCTTTCACGTGTGGTTACGTTGGTGGAAAGCTTTCAACGCTCTGCTTTTGGGAAATAATTAATTGACCAACAAAAACAACTTATTCACTAAGGAGGAGGAGCTTTTAAAGATAGCAAGAAATCCAGTGGAAGAGAATGACAAAAGAGCATAAAGCAGAATATATATGTATATCACAATATAATAATAGACATGTGTCAAGTTCAGTGGCTCTTGTCTTGTCCACTGGCTCAAATTTCATGTGTATGCGTTGTCACTCAACCAGAGATGGAGCTTTTATAGGACGGGCCCAAAAAAATTGTTTAGAATTTTTTTAAAAATTAATATAATGTAAAATTAAATTTTGGCCCTCCTCTTTTTATATCTTTGGGGCTTATAAATCAATTTGTGTTCCATGTGGGGTCTTATATGATTTATGTTAATCTTGTCATTTTTTTTCCTATATTTCATTCTAATTACCTGAAATTTTTAGCTTACTAGTGAAAATCACTTTTGTGGTGTATTCTTTAGTATGCTTTTACCAATTTTACACTACACCTGTGGATGAAGTTAATTGATTTTTCATTCTAAACCTCAGCCTCTTACCTTCTAATGTTGTGGTGTTCAATTACATGAAGTTTATGGTTGAACCAAAGATTCACAATCACATAAATTAAAGCCTCTTGCATTTCCAATGTTTGTGGTATATTTTTATATTCTTTTCTTTTCTTATTTATATTATTTTGTTTTTTAATGCATATAAAACTTTCTTAAAAAATTTGGGCGCTGCCTTTGAACCCCGAATCCCCACCAATATTTGCCCCCCAAATTTTTGTCCAAAGCTCCGCCCATGCACTCAACCATTGGCAAACTAAATTGCTTTGGGTTGCAAACAAATGTTAGTCCTATTAGTAAAATGATTCACTCATGAAGTTGTAAGTTCAAATCCTACCAATATAAAAATCTACCCGTTTGTCATAAAGAAGATTAGAGAAGGAAATGGAAGATCTCAAAGTTCCCATGGTTTTGGGTGTTTGGTAGAGAGAAGATCCAAGAAGCAACTTTCGGTGAGTGCTCATCTTTCCATATTTTAGGAAGACGTTTTCCATCCGAAAATGGAGGGAAAGTTGAAATCTTCCCAGGAAAGTAAAATTTTGTGACAAAATTAGCCTTGGTTTTTTTCCCCCACTTAACCAACACCCAATTCTTCATATCAAACATCTCATTTTCCCTCAACTTAAGTTTCATTTCCTAGTATACCAAACAAGCTCATTTTTAAAGTTTTCTCTCAATCTTCCTTTCCATTCATTTCCCTCCTTTAAGTTCATTTCCTTCTTTAAATCTTCCTTATAATAAATGGGCCTAACTTGTTGGTGAACAATTACTTGTGTAAGATCAGTTTTTTAAGAACATAGGTTTACCCCGGTTCTAATATGCCTCACAGCCTAACTCAAACTTGAAAAAATCGCTTCGTGTTCATGGGTACTGATGAAACCAATCCTAGGTACAGGAAACGAAGCCATGATTGAACGCACCATTATTTCTCACGAGAGCAAATCAATCATACTCCACTTGCGGTGTCAGTTGAAGCGGGCCTTTTGTGTACGCCACATGTTACCATTTGTAGCATAAAAAGAAGCATTTTTTTGTTGCTTTTGGGGTCATTCATAACCATAGATCTACCACAAATCCAACATAAATAAATTAAATTTAGAAGAACAAGTACGCTTATTTATATGGCAAAAGTAAATCTTGGTCTTGCTGTCCCAAAGGATTAGAGTTGTGATCATCATTGACATCTTATGTTTTTGGGTTAAGGGATGATTTTACTCTAAAGTTGTCACTGAGGGACAATATTTACCTCGTAAGTTTTTATAGGGCAATTTTGTTTTGAAAGTGTAAAAATGGAGCAATTTTGCTCAACTGTTATCCCAACTAATTTTGATCATTAGTTTACTAAACATACTAAGTGACAATAACATGTCATTCATTTTATTTTTGTTAAGATGCAAATTTGCCCTAAAAGTTTTAAAACTAACTTTGAAAAAAATGAAGTAACACATGGATTTTCGTGGTAAATTTACAGATTAATAAAAAGACGTGGATGAAATATCTATTATTAGCTCAACATATTTTATCAACTAATAGTCAAAATCAACTGGGATAACAACCATAGCAAAATTGCTACACCTAACTTATTTTTGTATTTTTACTTAAAATAATATATCAATGTAATGTCATAATATCTGAATCTTTTTAATAAATATGTTAATATCCTAAAATATCTTCTAAAATAATATACATAACCTATTAGATTAAGTGTATGACTTTTAAATATATTTTAATCATCTAAAAAAGACATAAATAAAAACAACAAAAGGAAACAATTCTTTATTATTTATTCCTTAATGACTAAACTACATTTACCCAATCATATTTTTTTAAATTTTTCTTGATGACTCAAAATCACATTTCCTACGGGTATCTAATCATCATCAACTAGAGATTTTTCTATTTTTTTACTCTTTAATGACTCAAAACCACACTTCCTATTTAGAATCCAATTATCAACAATGAGATTATCATTATTATAGTTATTACTTTTCATTAACATGATCATTATTATTATTTCAATTTTTTTTTATACATAAGAAAGGAAATAGAAACTATACTACGGTGATTACACTAATTAAAAAAGGAAAATTAGAATTTATTGCAAATGAAGATTTTTCAAATTGCTTGAAAGAATCAATTTTAATTTTATAATCATCACCAAAAAAAACAAAATAATTTTTTACACTATCATAAAATCTATTAATAATTATTTTAACCTCGATTGAAATTAGCTCAAAAGAAAGTAATACGTGAATTAGCTTCACGGTTTAATTTATCCTCATGCAACTAAATATTTTCATTATCACCACCATTATATACAGTTAAATAAACTAGAAGATAGATCCGCGATTCCGCGTATGACGTGCCGTTTTAACGTATTTAGCGGGTTAAAAAAGCGTGCACTCTACCGCACAGGATCCCTCCACCCACACATGCACCAGCATAAATAAATAAAGGGTTAAGGTGTAAAAATGTACGTGTTTTGGTTAGAGGAACTCCCAGCAGCAAGTGTTTTTTAGAGGTGTAAAAGTAATTACGTGGTTACAAATTAGGTATAAAAATACCGTTTGACCGTTACGTTTGATTTTGACCGTTAAGTTTGACTTTTTTCCTGATTGGACAATGACGTGGCTTTCAAAAGTGCCAAAAATACACTGTGGTTTGGCCAAAAGAGCGTCCAACACCAAGTGATTTTTTAGGTGCAAAAATACTGTTTGACTATTAGTTTGACTTTTTTTCCTGACGAGACGATGACGTGGCTTTCAAAGCAACTGTGTGGAAAAAAAATACCGACTGGTCGCAAGTCTGAGTTGTGAAGAATTAATATCACCATCTCTATCCCTCTAATCGTCCCTGTAACAACACTATACCTGAAAATCACAACATGTCCAATGCAGATATATCACCGTTCGCCCTGCTAAAAATGCCATCGATGACTATCGACATATTCTCCTGTTAGAAATCGGAGACCTTGCCCAGCTACTAGTGTTCTCAATGTTGTTGTCGCCTCCAATCCATTAAAATTGAATCGTCATGGCGTCGGCTAGAGCGAGTACGCATCAGACGACGCGTACCCGTCGTTGCCTCAGAAATAGCCCCATGAAACTCATACAGCTAAAGTGGCGTGTGGATGAAAAATATATCCGCATTGGACAAGTTGTAATTTTCAGGTACAATGTTGTTACAGGGGCGAATAGATGAATAGAGATAGTGATATTAATTCTTCCCAACTCAAACTTATGACCAGTCAACATGTTTTTTTTCACATAGTTGCTTTGAAAGCTATATCATCGTCCAATAAGCAAAAAAAGTCAAACTAACGGTCAAACGGTATTTTTACAACTAAAAAAACAATTGATGTTGTGCGTTCTTTTGGCCAAACCATATATGTATTTTTACACCTTTGAAAGCCACGTCATCGTCTAGTCAACAAAAAAAGTCAACCTAACGGTCAAACGATATTTTTGCACATAATTCATAACCACATAGTACTTTTACACCTCAAAAACACTTACGGTTGGACACTCCTCTAACAAAAATCACATACATTTTTACACCTTAGCCTATAAATAAATAACCCCAAGAACATGTTCCTTTTTCTTCTTATGTGAAAACCATAATTCTCTGAGTCTCAGAATCTCTGCTTTCCGTACTACTCCACAAACATGTTTTCCGCCAGAGAGATGCCTTCTCCATCCTCAGTTTTCTCAGCTTATGCCTGTACCCAACCGCACAGGATCCCTCCACCCACACAAGCACGAGCATAAATAAATAAATAACCCAAGAACATGTTCCTTTTTCTTCTTATGTGAAACTCATAATTCCCTCAGAGTCTCATCTGCTTTCCGTACTACTCCACAAACATGTTTTCCGCCAGGGAGATGCCTTCTCCATCCTCAGTTTTCTCAGCTTATGCCTGTACCCAACCGCACAGGATCCCTCCACCCACACAAGCACGAGCATAAATAAATAAATAACCCAAGAACATGTTCCTTTTTCTTCTTATGTGAAACTCATAATTCCCTCAGAGTCTCATCTGCTTTCCGTACTACTCCACAATCATGTTTTCCGCCAGAGAGATGCCTTCTCCATCCTCAATTTTCTCAGCTTATGCCTCCATGGCTGCTTCTGTCATGCTGTTTCGTTCCATGGCCAACGACCTCATACCTCATCCTGTCCGAAGTTATCTCCATAATACTTTTCGGTACTTCATCAAAACTTCCTCCCCTGTTCTCACTCTCGTCATCGAAGAATTCTGCGGAATGTCTCGCAACCAAGTGTTCGAGGCTGCAGAAGTTTACTTATCTTCCAAAGCCAGTCTCCAAAACAGGAGGCTCAAGATCAGCAAGACTCCCAAAGAGAAGTCTTTGAAGATTCGGCTAGAAAAGAATGAGCAGATGGTAGATTCATATAGTGGGATTGAGCTCAAATGGATACTCACCTATGCAGAGTCAGGCAACAACAATAATAATCAGAGTGATATAAACAGTAAGGGATACTTCGAGTTGAGTTTTAACAAGAAGCATAGGGAGACAATTGTAAATTCTTATCTTCCCTTCGTCCTCGAGAAAGCCAAGTCCATTAAAGACGAGGAAAGGATGTTGAAGATGCATACCTTAAGCTATCCGGGGGGCAAGTGGGATTCTATCAATCTCGAACATCCATCCACCTTTGAGACTCTGGCTATGGAACCAGACCTGAAGAATGCTGTGATGGAGGATTTGAATAGGTTCGTGAGGAGGAAGGACTTTTACAAGAAAGTCGGCAGGGCTTGGAAACGCGGGTACTTGCTGTACGGGCCTCCGGGTACTGGGAAATCAAGCTTGGTTGCAGCCATAGCTAATTACTTGAAGTTTGATATCTATGACCTTCAGCTTGAAAATATCACGAGAGATTCGGAACTCAGAAGGCTTCTTCTGAGCACTGCTAATAGGTCCATTCTAGTCATCGAAGACATTGATTGCAGCGTTGATCTGCCTGACCACCGCCATCATGTAGAGGGACGTAAGCACGCCGAGCCACCACATAAGGTTGGTTACTACCCCTTTCCATCCTTAAAGATATATTTATCTAAATTAGTTAACTTAGTAAATATAACCCTAAATTGATTAAATTAAGGAAACTAGTTAACTTAGTTAATATAACATGAATTATCTTAAATATCCTAATCATCTTTTTTACTTCTTTGATTCTATTCCTTTACTTGGCATAATGAGCTAATAGAGATAAATTATGAAAATATTGATAAATAATAAAAAACAGATATTATATTTAGAAGCAAGATTCACCCTCTAAATATATATTATATTAGTGACGTACAAAAGGGAGTAGTAAATATTGAATTATCATAGACCCCAGAAACTGAACTTATATTTTAATTACAAGTTGTTTATATTAGAGTTCACTGAATTATATATCATGACGAAGGGGTAAAGAATTCTTGGCCTGAAGTGGGGTTTTTCTTGTCCTTCCAAAATCCAAAAAGAGCCAGGCACATCCACTTGATGTGGGTTCTGAACCTCTGATTTTGAAAGCTTCAACTCCTTTACTAACGTCTTTAGAGCCATTTAGGAACAAGGCTTTTTCTTTTTCTTCTTCCTCCGGCAAATGGAAACATCAAACATGAAAGGGTCTTGTGTGTGGGGCAAGGTGAAGTTCCGTACAACAATAATTGGGGTGAGAAAAATTATGTCTTTGATTAGTTAGGTATGGGCCAATATTGGATTCAAGCTGTATAAAAAGCCATCACCATATATAGTCTATAGCATCACCGTGCTATTAATAGGAATGCTTTCACTATCATTGTTTGTTTCCTCTTTACTGAAATGGTGAGAGAATTATGAATAGGTGTTTGGTTAGAGGGTCGTTGTTATTCGATGGTGGACACCACGAAAAAAGGATAGTCCTTTGTGTAAAGCATAAAAATGACCATGTTCTTCCAATATAGAATAATAAAATATTAAAACCTATCACTCACAAAAAAAAGAAAGAAAGAAAGAACACTGCGTTAAAATCCAAATGTTGACAATGTAGTGTTATGTGTGTTTGTGCAGCTGACGTTGTCTGGGTTACTGAACTTCATAGATGGCCTTTGGTCGAGCTGTGGAGATGAGAGGATTATAATATTCACCACCAACCACAAAGAAAGACTAGACCCAGCTCTGTTACGCCCAGGAAGAATGGATATGCACATTCACATGTCCTATTGCTCTTACCATGGCTTCAAGCTTTTGGCCTCAAATTACTTGGGAACTTCCAGTGAGCAACACCCGGATCTGTTTACAGAAATAGAAGGTCTCATAGAAGACACAAACGTAACCCCTGCTCAAGTGGCAGAGGAGCTAATGAAGAGTGAAGAAGCTAAAGACGCTCTTGAAGACTTTGTGGGGCTGCTCAAGCGCAAGAAGATGGAAGGCGATGTGTGTGAGAATGATGAAACAGAGAAAGCTTTGATTCCAGAAGCCAAAAGGGCAAGAGTTAATAATGGCAAACAGGGCAAAACTAAGAGGAAGAATAGTTTGAGTACCCCACCAAGAAGGACAAGAGGAGGAAAAAGCTTGTAAAGAGCCAGCTATGTAGATGGAAAGCAATAATCCCAACAATGGAAAAATTGGTGATTTAGGTGTCGGCCTCTCGCTGGATGCTTTGCTGTGCTGCTTCCTTCTCTTAGCTTTCACATTATCATGTATTGTCCATATAAGGTCATGGTCACAACAATAGGAAATACATGTCCAAAACAGGTTTCCCTATTTAGAGTAATAGAACGTGTCAGATACTCGCTGCCTTTTTTCTTCTTCTCTTGTTTTAGTAATTTTTGTTTTCTTTTTAAATATCAATAGTCCTATTTGATCCAAAGGAAAGTTTCTTTTGCAGTCTGATCATCTCGTACATTTGCGCCTCGTACCTGTAGGTTTTCCTGGAACGGATGAGTAGACTGAAGCACAGCAAGAGGTTACAGATAAATAACAATGAGTGCGTATTTGGATTAGTGGTGAAAGCTGCTTTTTTGACTTGATTTACGATATATGAGGTAATTATGTGAGAGGAGTTTTATCTCGACTTGCGTCAACATACTTTTTAAATGTCAACTCAAACATACCTAATAATAGGATTATCGCCTAAATTTTCTCCGGAAATTGTCATGTAAAACAATGTTGCTCTAAAAATTTTCTGAAGAGCAATATTATCAGTCATTATTCTAGTTAAATTTGACAATTAGCTAACCAAATATATTGTCATTTTTCATCATCTATTATCTACGGGCAAAACTATACATTTTAGGGACATAATAACTTATGGAGGAAAATTAGACCTTAACCCATGATTATATCATAAAAAAATTCTAAGATCAAGGTACCCTTTTTATAAGGGTTAAGGTGTAAAAATAGACAAATGCTTTTCTCAAAAGAGCGTCAAGAAGAAATACTTTTTTTTGCGCAAAGTAGACACGTGGTTACGAAAGTGGAGCAAAATTAGCGTTTGATTGTTAGTTGACTTTTTCGAATTGAAAATAATGACGTGGACGATGACGTGGTGTTAATGCTTTATAAATTACGCTTCAAACCAGGATACATTTCAAAAATTTCAATTTAGTCCCTCTATAAACTTTTAAAATTTTCATTTAAGTCCCTGGTCAAAACTTGCATTTTGACCAGACCTTCTTCTTCCTGGTGATCCCCAACCCAGATTCCTGGTCCCCCCCAAACCCAGATCCGGTGATCCCCCCCACCCAGATTCTGGTAACCCCCCCCAAACCCAGATCCGGTGATCTCCCCCCAACCCAGATTCCGTAACCCCCAAACCCGGATCCGTGATCCCCCACCTGATTCGGTCACCCCCAACACCCAGATTCCGGTGATCTCCCCCCAACCCAGATCCGGTGATCCCCCCTAACACCCAGATCCGGTGATCCCCCCCAAAACCCAAATCGATCTTCGAACCCCCAAACCAGATTGATCTTCGAACACCCCCAAAACCCGGATCGATCTTGAACACCCCCAAAACCCAGATCCTTCGAACCCCCAACCCGGATCCTTCGAATCCCCCAACCCGGATCCTTCGACCGAAACCCCCAGATCTTCACCAAATCGAAACAAATCGAAAACAAATAAGAAATCCTCAGAAAATCAAACAAATCAAAAACAAATAAGAAATCCTCAGGAATCCCTCCCATTCAGAAATCCACGCAAAATCAGAAAACAAATAAGAACACGCAAAATCAGAAATCCTCAGGAATAATCGACGCAAAATCATCAGTCCGTGGGTCATCATCCACAATGAACTTGAACCCTCGATCCTCTGCTTCTCCCACGTCCAAAGGGTGGCAGATCGTTGGGGGGGCGGCGGATCGCGATTTTGGGGGGGGGTGGCAGATCGTGGGGGGGTGGCGGATCGCGATTTTGGGGGGGTGGGTTGTGGCGCATCGTTGGGGGCGGCGGATCGCGATTTTGGGGGTGGCGATCGTGGGGATGGCGGATCGCGATTTTGGGGGTGGGTTGTGGCAGCATCGTTGGGGGCGGTGGATCGCGATTTTGTGGGGGGTGGTGGCGGATCGTGTGGGGGCAAGAAGAAAGGATGTGGAATTTTGGAATTTTTTTTTAATTTCTTCTTTCTTTTTGCACTGCCAAGTAGGAAAACATTTGCTGAGTCAGCACCCATTTTAATGATTTTGATCAAACTAACAGTCAACTAACGGTCAAACGCTAATTTTGCTCCACTTTGTAACCACGTGTCTACTTTTGCGCCAAAAAAAAAGTATTTGCTATTTGACGCTCTTTTGAGAAAAGCATTTGTTTATTTTTGCACCTTAACCCTTTTTATAATTGTTCCTATGTAAAATCTCTGTATAATTAATAAAAATACTTTAAGAAAAATATAAATTTAGGGGTAAAATAGAGTGATAAAAAAATTCCTATCTAACTCCTATACTTACTATCCATGATTAGTAAAACATTTTAAAAGATGCAGGGTTTAATGAAGAATAACCTACGTCGCATCACCACTAGAGAGTAGATGTCCATAAAAATCTCCACATTATTGACACACTTGAAGTTTTGAGATTTGTATATCATGAACAAAGCAAACGTCCATTGTGATGGAGCCTTTTCACTTTATGAGAAAGATGTTGCTATTGGGGCGATTTGCCGCGATCATGTTTTGGATGTGCAAGGAGTGGTATGCATGAGAAATAATCTAAGTATATGGCATCACTGAAGCAATTTTAAACATTAATACAATTGATTATAAATCATCAACATATGAGAAAATGTCAGTGTTTATTTACTTCACCTTCTTTTGGCAGCGTGCTAAAGATAGTCTTTGGGTGACAAAATGAATTCTCATTTCCATGAGAAAGAGAAATTTGAAAAACAGGGAATTTTTTCCAAGTTATAATCTTGTAATAATATACAGGAGCTTAAAAACTTCAGTAAAGCTGCCAGGGAACTTGTTACTCACCTTCAGAAGATTGATGGCGACAATTATCCAGAGGTAAGTTTACCCTCTTTTCTATCTATATACTATATATATACTAAACAATGTTATTCTGAATATATCATGATATATTGATATCATCAAATTGGTTGCTTCACTGCAGACCTTGAATCGCATGTTCATCATCAATGCAGGTTCTGGATTCAGAATGTTGTGGAACACCGTGAAGTCATTCCTTGATCCTAAGACCACAGCAAAAATCAATGTGAGCATAAACTTTGTTCAAAATCTGATAGGCTTTTCAGGCAAGTAAATTAAATTTAATCATTTGAAACTTTTAATTAATCAGGTTCTTGGAAACAAGTTCCAGAGTAAATTGCTTGAAATAATTGATGCCAGGTGAGCTCATGGACAAGTTAATCGTTGAGCAGTAATTTTTTTCCTCATTGAATAATTACTTTATATTTATTATCCTTATGTCTCAAACTTGTACTCTACCACTTGGTTGCCAGCGAGTTGCCAGAGTTCTTAGGAGGTACTTGTACATGTGCTGATCAAGGAGACTGTATGAATTCTTATAAGGGCCCATGGAAAGATCCAGAAATACTGAGAGTAGGCTTTTAAGCTTGTTTTTTTTTTTTCCTTTCATTTTCCTCTTTTACTCCTCCTCTTTATTTGGTTTCAGCCCATATTTGTTGTGTCATTATGATTTAACAAACTTACAATATGAGATATATGGAATTGCTGATGGTTCAGAATGGTGATGATCACAAATGCTCAAGAAAAACTGAGTCTCTTTCTGTGGAAGACAAGACAGCTTCTCCTAAGGTCTTTACTAATCTCTGATGATTCATTTTGCCTTGTTTTTGTAAATGCTGCGGTTTTCTCTCTCTTATATTGTTTTTCTTTTATGATCCGTGCTGCTTTTCATCATTAATGGAGTTTCTTACTGTTTATTGCACATATGTAGAAGTCTTCCATCACGGACCGCTCTGATCACCCACAACCATCTCCTGTTTGTGATGAGGTATGCTATGTGTTTAATTTTGTTAGTGATAAAAAAAGTATCATGACTTTATGTCAGCTCTATGTTGAGCTTTAAGATTTACAAAAAGGGTGCTTACACTACTATGTTAAATGATGTTCTTATGGGTAAGTATGATTCTGAACACCAAGGACATTATGTTTCTATGTTGTTTGTTGACATCTGAGAATGCGCTTGTAGATCACCAAATATACCAATTTAGTATTTTCCCTGAATGGATGCTTGATTTATAAAATTTATGTTATTCATGTTTTAAGTAATTAGGTTTTAGATTCAAACTGTAAATTTTAGTAATCCTTCTGAACCTGCGTAGTTTGTAGGTCTTTGGGGTTCCTTCGTCATCAGTTGTCCTCCTTGTACTTTTTTTTTTTTGGCTACCCTTTCAGATATTTTTTTAGTGCATACCCTTTCACATTTTAACTTGCTAAAAAAATGCACAACTTCCTCAGGTCCCTGCGAAGCAAGCCGTCGAACAAGAGGCGATCATCCCAGTGAGTGATAAACATCCTTGGAAGAAAGTAGAGGATAATATTAAATTTGAAGCATCTAAAGGTACATCTGGATTGTTATATATTTCTTTTTCAACTCTATTGTATTACACATACCTTGTTAAGACCTAGTACTAGTTGAATGAATATTTAAGATAGCATGTAAATGCATGCTTACTCTGACCATCCCTTTGCGAACCACACCTTCCCCCAGCTGTTTAAATGATTTCCTTGTTCCATGGCAAAGAGGGACTTAAGACGAAGTTATCTTTTTGACCTGTTAGGAGAAAATTGTAGTCAGTTTGTTTGCGTCTCCCTATTTTCTGTGATGGAACTATCCATTTTCCCACTGTTCGGTTAGTTCCCCAGACAGAACCTATCTAACTGATCCTTGGGATAATCCCACCGGTGAGATGTCTGAAGCATACTTCTGTCTCTGCCAAAATATTTGTGTGGCCATCTTCATATCTTCCGCTCGCCTTGCCATTTGTGACATGAATTACCTATACCTTTCTTTAAATTATGGCTGGAGCAGATGTTAACACCATGGCTGATTCGTGCAAGGTTCACGAAAAAGTAAATTCCCAGATTTGGTCTGGCCTTATGGCCTTCCGTTTACTCTGCTGAGTCAATGTTTAAAAGGCAGGTCCCTTCTGACCAATTGCTTGGCCCCACCTTCTCTACTGCAGAGTTTATGACTGTGATGAAACGCATGGCTGAGTTGGAAGTGAAAAGGAGCACTATGAATAAACCGGCTGCCTTGCCCCCTGAGAAGGACGAAATGCTGATTGCTGCTATATCCCGAGCTGATGTTTTGGAGCAAGAACTCGATGCCACAAAGAAGGTCAGAATAGCAGGATTTCATGAAACTTTGTGTGACGTACATTATTTTGCAAGGGCTCTTTAAATTCAAATCCAAACAGATAAGCAGAATTGAAATAGCAATGAACTGCTCCTTTATTAGTCCGTCTACCTAATCCAAATATGGGAGATTGTTTTGTATTCTTTGGATTTCCGAAGAAGCACTGGGCCAAGGAAAACCATATTTTGATTCTTGTTGACTGCAGAACTTGTTCTATTTTCTTTCCTTAGAAGCTTCTGGTTTAATAGAGCTATTTTCTTCAGGCTTTGGAGAGCTCTCTTGCACGACAAGAGGAGCTTTCAGCTTATGAAGAAATTGGTACGCTGCCAATACCTCGACCTTTCTTTTGTTTACCAGCTATCAATACGGCAAGACCTTGACTTTGCTGTACTGTTATTCTGTGAATTGAATGTTCATTGAATTATCGTTTGGTTGGTGGAATTAATATTTGGTTCTCTTATGCTTCAGTTTGCTGTCTGGTGAAGGAGAAATGGTAAATGTTCATATGTATATGCGACACACACCAGGAACAGAAATTGGTCTGTTAATTTTTCATCAAGTGGACTGCTATGAAAATGATGCTCCCTTTGAATATACTTATATATGATACATATATAGAATCAAAATTTTGACCTCAAATATTGTTGTCTTTCATTTTTCTAGTAGTAGAAAACCTTGCAAAGCCCTTCCATTTTGTTGCTGGACAGCAGTTGCAACCTTATCTCAGGACGTTTCAAATAAACACATGAACATCCAACTGCCCATATAATTCATTTGCCGAGTAACCTTTTTAAATTAGCGGTTTACATGTTAAGTTATTTATAAGCCATGAACAATGCATTTCACTTTGGACTTGTGCGAGAAAGTGTCTAATTCAAATCTATAAATGAGCATGAAATGTTCATAAATATCACATCCGAAGATTCGATTGGCATGAAACAAGAGGCTAAAGGATGCATCAATCATTGATAGAAAGCAATTCTGCTAATTGATACTACCTCTGGTTTGTTCTATATTTAAGACCGGAGGGATTATATATGCAGAGAATGAATCAATGATAACTAGTCCAAATTGTAAACATATGAAGCGCAAGAAAGGGGCACGAGGCAGAGGCCTTTGCTTCTAAGGTCTGGCTTCGATTCCCTGCTGGTTTCCTCTCTAGAATGCTGTGACAGTGGCCAAAAATGACAATTTTAGATACGGCTCTTAAGGGTGATTTTCTCAGCCCTAACCTAACTTCTTCCTTTTATTATTTCTTTATTTTGTTTCTCTGTTTTAAGATAGTAGCTTTTGCAAATTATATACTACCTTCGGTCTTAATTATAAGAACACTTTTGTAATATTTTTACACTCGGTGACTTGATATACATAGAGAATAGAGATAATGTGCGTGAAACGAATCTAAATATGTCTTACCAACAGCACTGTTCCAAAGGTTTTGGTTTTCCACGACTTCTTCATGTAAGGGACGCTCAAAGTCTGCACTGATTGAAATATAGCTTTAGACTACTCTCAACAGCTCAGTAAATATTGCCTCATTCTCTTCTAGCTGACCATTATCAAGTTCATAAATGATAAAGTACTAACCTTAGTTGGCCAGAAAAAAACACTCAACACTATAATTAATTAATAATAACTACTTAAGGAACTCCTGGTTTGAAATTTCTATTTTCAGATTATAGAAAATGACATGAGAAACAAAAAATAAAATAATATGAATGTGTGTTTCAAAATACACGACGTCTCTAGAGATAAAACTAGAATTCTCTTAATTTGTCACGCATGCATGAACACACAAGCTAAGTTTCTGTATTTTAAAGTGTAAAGTTTAGTCGTTGGATGTTATTTTCCAGATTACCAGTATCATTTCGGTTATTGCGAAGGAGAAAATAAAGGGGGAGAGATATTGAAAACCTGAATTTGGTCATGAAGGAAGTGAATGTAGCCTATAGTTTCATTCAATACGGAGGCAGTATTGGTCTGTAAATAAAATAGACAAATTTAAAATGATCAAATTAAGCATATATATATATATATAGTTGAATTCATATATATGCATATGTATTTCAAACTAGACTCGTTGATCAGTGACGAGACGACATAGGGACGGCGTACCTTGCCAAAAGGTGCCACAAAACTCTGAAGGGTCTGAATCCTGTCTCCCAGCTTTTCCTTTCTGACCTGTTCAATGCCATTATTCCACCAACACGCCTTGTGATTCCATAATATATAAAACTAATAATGCATTAATTATTAGAATTATTGATCAGTTATGTATAATAATCAAAGTTAATTTGTCACCTTCAGGGTAGGGCATGAAGTCCTTGACTTCTTTGCTCTTGCTTCATGTTCCTTCTCTTGAGACGGCCGATTACGTGACGTTTTTGCCCGTGCAACTCCACTCCCACTTATAAATCCTGAAATCTATCATTTTACTTCATTCATTGATTAGCTCATATAATGGTAAGCTACTAGGAGGTACGTTAATTATTAATGATGACTTAATGCTCGACGAGAGGCCTGAGAATATAAGCACTAAAAATCAACCAAGAGGAAGCTTCTTCTCTGGCACGTACATGCATAATATGGGGCACAAAATTCAAGACGAAGAGGAAGATATATGCACACACTCACTTGATTTGAGCTGTTGGATGGACTATTTTCTTGCTGTTGCATGTCATGAAGACCAAAAGAATCGCAGGAAAGATGAAGGCCATCACCACAAGAATTGCCGCCCAGCAACATCTGAGAACTTAAGCCCAGAGAGCATGACAGTAACAAAGAAGGAGGCATCTCTAGGGCTGATAAATTGGAGCTTGACGAAGATGTAGCAGCTAAGGTGTTGCTACACGTCGTCTTATTGGCTAGGGCTATCCCTGCGGGCCAGATCTCTTTTCCAGTTACATGAGAATGTTCACTAATTGATGAGACTAGTGAATTGTTCACACAAGAACTAGAGAGGCGGCTGGATAAATAATTATCAGACACCTCGTCTTTTATTAGCATATCATCATCACCACCACATGAACGTCGAGGATCCAAATCATATTCTTCCCCTTTATCTCTTAGATTTATTCCAGTGCTTTGACTGCTTTCAGTAAACGAACTGCAAAAGAAGCCCACGCATACATACAAGCATATGAACCAACTAAAACATAAAAGTGATCATAAAATCATCATTTCGTGCAAAGCTGGCGACTTTTCCCCTTTCTGTATTATAGTATGATTTTTACTTACCAAAAGTTGCTGGAGTTCCATGCTTCACAAGTAAAGGAAGGTTTATAGTAGCGAGCATATTCTTCTTGGAGCTGATGCTGAAGGTTGAAATCCCTATACTCCATACTTGGTTTTAGAACTAGAAGATCCCAAGACAAGGGAGAAAAGAAATTGAACTGAAAGGGCTAGCCTCTCAACTGTCAGGCTTGACAAGTTTTTCACTTTGCACAAGGCGTAACAACTCAGATCAGAATCAAACCCTAAATAGCAACGCCTCTTGCTCTTAATTAAGTACTTGAGAAGTTAATACGATCTTCTGAGAAACCTAATAAAAGCAACTAAACATAGTCCTAGAAACACGCCCTGACGATATTAATTATACATCCTATATATATGGGGCATGAAGTTTTTGTTGCTACAGCATATTCCTAGTTTTCTCATGAACTCTTTGGTCAGAATGGGCTTTATATATATAATTAACGTTAACATGTCAGAAAAAGAAAATTCATGAATAACAGCATGTATCATTTCTCTTCATTCATTGGACCCCACTTTCATATAATGCACTAAGCACTATATATGTTTCGAATAACTTGCTTTTGGCGGTTTAGGAATAATAAAAAAAAACCATTTGACGAATCTTCTAGCTTTTATTATTTGACTCAACTCAACTCACACACACACATGCATGTATATATAGAAACATTACATGTACAACATACTACTGTTGCTTTAGTTAGTAACATCTGATTTATACTTAACTCCGTCGTCTCTTTGGGCCAGCTTCTGTGTATTTTTTGGATGGCCATTTATTAAAAATCACTGTGACTTAGTGAAACTGATGCTCAGGAAGTGTATTATATATTCGCATCACACCCTCGCGTAATGGAAGTGAACAGTAACTGTACTAAAATTTTATGATGATGATGCTGATAGTGCTGATATTTGATGATTATTATAAGAAGTGGAAGAAATTAAACTAGCTACATTATTTTTGATATTATTAAAGCAGCAAAAGCTAGTGTGAGGGTGGCTCTATTCAAATTCTTTAAATACTAGCTAGAGTGATATGGAGATCATATAATTAAAGAACCAAAAAATCCGTACTGCTATGAATATTATTCTAAAGTAAAGAATGTATCTGAAGATGCCATTCCTATGTTGGAAGGTCATCAGGGGATATTGTATTTCCAATAATGAGCCTAATCTCTCTCAGCCATATCGTAAAATTAATTAATTAGGTGGCCACTATGGGATCCACATCGGATACATTATATATATATATATAAAATCGGGTTGGGTTTCTTTTATCATGCTTCTCTCATCATTCTTTATAATTTTTAAATCATGTTCTGTCTGGTCGATCCGAAAGATCATAATACTACTTTGATTTTTTTCGCATCTTTCCAATCAACAGTTTAGATAGGCTAATGAGAGATATGAAAAAAAAAAATTGAGGAGAGGATCTGCTTCTGATGAAAATCATACATCACAAATAATACAGTATTAAATAACAATGCTAGTAATTAGATAAGAAAATAATTAGCGGTCGATCTCCAAGCTGTCTTCCACCCATAATATAATTATTCAATTATTGCTAGTCAACCATTAAATATTTTCCCACTAACGAGAGCGAGTATTGAAACCTTACTTGTTAAGAAAAAGTTATTCATTATTATAATTGTAATATAAAAATTTAAATACAAAATTTTCCATTATAATCATATATGATCAAATGAAATAAATATGTAAAACATGAATCATTAAAAAAAGGGAAGAGGCACTAAAATTTACAGCAATAAATAGCCAATGCCTAGTATGTAAAGTTCGTCCAACCATTGGACACTAGCAGGACAAGATTCCACAAGATTCCCCTTCTTTGTGTAGAGTGATTTTTTAATTAACTTGTTGACACGTTCATTATATTTAAATTGCAATTACCCATTCGGTGTCGCAAATTATTAAAGCGAATTTAAATTAAGAAAAAAGGGAAAAAACAAAAGGTGGGACTGAGACTTGCTGGGATTAAAGTGAGAATAAGACAAAGGCATTGCATGCCTGAGAATATGTGCTTTTCCCTAGACAAATTAATTTGATCTTGGGACCTTGTTCACTGAATGAAAGAGCTAGTTCCATCCATCACTTAATTTATTTATTGGTATAAAAGGAGGCATAGCCTTTAAATTAAAATAAGAGGAGTTGGGGAAATAATTCTCATATAATCATGAAGCACCAAAGTTCTTAAATGAGTAGGACACTGATGTAGGTAGGGGTGGGCGAGACCCCTGCCCGATGCCCAGCTCGAAGAATGAATGGGCTGCATTTTGCAGCCCGATGCCCCGCCCAATAAAAGCCCTAACCATTTTCAAGCTGGGCAAAGGCGAGCTGGGCAGGGCGGGCTTCCCCTGCCCAAGCAGTGATGCATTGCCCTTCTCCATAAAGATTATAGTTCACACTTCATGGAATTTCAAAGTTTTGGAGATACATGAAGTATAATATAATATATTTAGACATAATAATATAATATTTTTAAATAGAATAATATATATAGAATAATATTTATTTAAATATATTTAATTTTTCAGCGAGCGCAGACCCGGGCATCTGGGCACCATGCTCACCCCTAGATGTAGGAAAAGAGAATTGAAAAAACCTTTCCGCCTATCGGCAACCTGGTTTTGGTCTCGTGCAATATGATTAATTTTTAAATTCCATCCAAGTAACCCTTTAATCTGAAAAATTAGCAGGCTTTGATTATTGCCGCTTTCCATATATCATTCAGCAAGTCAACCAAATTTTTGGAGTCGGTTTCACTAATAACCTATTGAAATCCCATATCCCAGGCCAATTTCAATCCCTTTAAAAATGCCTATTCCTGTGCTTCGTGAGGGCTGCACAGGCCTAAAGGTGAGGCAAAACCAGCAATATCCAATTCCCATAAGAGTCTCTTAAGATTCCTCCACAACTCGCACTGCTTTTAGTTGATCACATCGCTCCATCTACATTAACATTAAGCTTAACCCAACCATGTGATTATGTGAAGGTGCCTGCCATATTCTGCTTTCTGTCGTTGCAGAAGAAACCACTGCCAACTGATCTCCTTTGCACATATATAAAAAATTGCCATGTTTGTAATATAGCCAGCGATGCAGGATTGTTTGGCCGATTGAATTGGTCATCGAAAATTGATTGATTCCTCTAATTCCATAACTTCCGGACTCCCACACCAAAAATCAGATGGCAAAATAAGTTAAGTGATAGATGTTCATTGCTGGCCGGAAAATGAACATCCATCATTTAATTTATTTTGCCATCAGCTCAACAAAACATTCCAGCATTTTTTTGGACACACACATGGATTTTTAAAATTTTACTATACAGTGGGTCCACGAAGCTAGATGGCTATGCACAGAAATTGAAATTCCCTCTTATATAGCGAAATGTTCAATATCAAGTAATATTTGAATAATCCCATTTTCCAAATAACCTAAATTAAGAGTATTAATATTTTATTAATCAATATCTGACATCAAAGTGGCTGTAGTTTAGTGGTAAGAATTCCACGTTGTGGCCGTGGAGACCTGGGCTCGAATCCCAGCAGCCACAATTTGTTACAATTCCTTTTTGGTATCCTTTGTTTTACTATTTCTGTCCATTTAAAGGAAAAGGCTTGAATAGAGGGTCAAAATCATAAATACGTAAGCATCTTCAAAGTCGGAGGGTCTCAAACTCAAGTGTTGCATACTGATAATGTGCAGTCAGATTAAATTTGACGAAAGGTTCAACTATGTAATAAGGTAAGGTTAGTAAATTACATCATGATAAGTATATATTTTTAAAATCTTATTCTTGTTACTTTTTTACTTTTATTTCCTTTTTTAAAAAACGAATTTGTGTGTGTGTGTGTGGGGGGCTCTGTGTCCATACATCCTGAAGTTATAAATTATCCAATTTTTAATTGCATATGATAACATCCAAGTAACTGTCATTGAATTCTTCTACCATCCTTCAACATTCCTTGTCTGAGAAAAACGATGACTTTGGGATGCACATACAGGATTTGAACAAATGGTTACATTTGTTTTTTTTTAAAGAATGAATTATTAAACCAAACTATGATGCTTAGTTTTCAAGGAAACCTACGAAGTATAGCACGTTGTGAGCCACTATTTCAAGTGCTAAAGCAATCGTAGACGCGTGGTTAATTAATCTTAACTTACTGATTCTACAAGGTGGCTAGTCTCTAAATCATCACTTAGCTCTCTTAGTGATGAATTATACCAGTTACTAAACAACAATACTATGATAGTTAAGCGTGCTATAGTATATATATGGGAGATCTTATCACCTAGCTCTCTTTTTTAATTTATTTTAATTTGCGCCACATAAATACACAATCCCTTATAATAATAAAGATGTTTAGGCTCATGGAAAATGATGGCCTAAGAAAAAGCATGGTGTGTCGGAAAACCCTACCCATTTCTAGTCAATTTTGGTACCCAATAATAAAATCACAATATGTCACTGCATTTTCCTTGCTATTAATGAAATGAAGCCAAGTGGGAACATATCAGTTATCTATGACCGAAATGTTCACATCATTGGTTTTCTTTAGGCCAAACATATATACCTATATATATGGATATATAATACAACAGTACATTATAACTCATCAACCAAGCATTCTCATGATATGCTATGCAATCCATGCACAAACCCAAAGTCAATTGCAAGACTCATCACCTATGTTGAGTGAGCCATTACCGAAGGAGGTTGGGTCTAGCGAAAGAAGATAGTCGTCCTTCACAACGTGACAAATCAAAATTTGAATCTCCGTTGGGAAATGTGTCCATATTTAGTGTCCGAAGATTCGGAATAAGATTGTCTCCAATATAATGATATATATCCTTGGCAAATATACACTACAAAAAAATCAATTTTTTTTGTGGACAAATTTCGTAGCAAAAAGTCTTTTCCGTAGCAAAATCGATTTGTGACGGAATTTGCTACGGATTTTTCCGTCGCAAAAACTACGTCGCAATTGCGACGGAAATGGGAAAATCCGTTGCAAATTTGAAAATTTGCGACAAAATATTTTCCGTCGCAAATTTGCTACGGAAATTCTGTCCAAAATATATATAATAATGTTGCAAAGAGAAAATACTAAAAAGTAGTCTAAACAGCAGCATTGTGATCATCATCATCACCAGGAGCCGACCCCGAACCCTTGTCTTTCATTAGGGACAGGAGTTGAAGCTGCATCTGCCTCATCATCTCCGCTTGCTGAGTCATCTGCTGCCGTATCATCTCCCATTCCTGATTCATCGCCTGCTTCATCATCTCTTGTTCTGAATCATCTCCCTGCTTCATCTGCTCTTGTTCTGAATCATCTCATCATCTGCGACTCTCTCTCCTGCGATAGCTTCTGAAAGGTTTCCTACAAGCACAAAAATACATAACAAATAAGACATGTAAAATGAAATAAATATGGTGGTGCATAAAACAAGTAATAAAGGCAATAAATGTCTAACCGCTACTTGCTGCGCCTTTTGGCTAATCCATTGTCTCTCACTCCCTTCAGACTGCCGGGAATGGGTCTGCTCAAAGGTAGCCCACTCAATCGATCTTGCAGGAACTTCCCCAGACTTTACCTGCAAACGCAAATGATGACCTTAATTAATTACTTCAAAGTACAAAATATCAAATACCTAAATAGAAAATAACGTGTACTTACAATTTTCCGTCGATACTCACTAATTGGAATGGAGCCGCCAAGATATGACGTTCCTTCCATTTTGGCCCTATTTTGCTTATTTTTCGCACTTATGCTTTGAAACTTCTCATTGTTGGCCCAATTGTGAAATAATTCGTTTGCAGTGTTCTATGAATTCCAATCTTTCTTGCCTCTTGACCTTCTCAATGAATAAAGCTTTTAAGACAAATACCGGCCTGCCTTGTGATTATAAGCTATTTTCAGATCTTCACGATGTTCAGGCAACGTCATATGCTGGCGCTGAAAATATATAACTAACAATTAGTGCTCTAAATTTTAAAAGTACTTAATTAATAACCATAAAACAAATAACTTACCAAGAACTCATTGAACCAAACATCTCGAATGGTCTTAGGAATGTCTGCCCACTTGGCCCAAGGTTGATTGTAATTACGGAATAATTGGGTCGAGATGAACTCCAATACCTGATTATGAGGCACAAATCTGAAGAGAGAGGACATCATGCAAATATTAGCATACAAACCAATTAGAGAAGAAAATTGTAACATTACTGGTAACATGGCATGACTTACTCGATGCCGTCAGGACGGATCCAAAGCTTCCCTGTCGAAGGATCTCTTGAGCCCCAGATTGGTGTATCGAAGGAACTACCTTCTTCCCCGACGTGGCTCTGAGGCGACACAGTGTGCTAAGGAAGGAACGTGAAGTATTGAAGATGTTTGTACATATCGGTTTCAGGAAACTAAACATATGTAAATCAATCAGAAATGGTAAAGTAAACCTATGGTCCCCCTTGCTGTGGATCAGTGAGGGGGGTAGACGGTGACGACGACATATACAGCGACGGTGAAGATGACAAATAACCTGACGGTGAAGATGACATATCAAATGGCGGTACACTGGGAAGCGCTTAGCCCCTCTGCCTCCATAGGGAGCAGATGGCGTCGTCCTACCCCCTCTGATAGGACGAGGTTGGGCTCGACCACTACCACGTCCACTACCTGAACGTCCTCCTAGATGCTCCATCTCTGAACACTTATAGACATAATGTCAAAAAATATATAACAATAAAATATTTAGTTAATATGACAGTAGCGAAGTAACAAAGTATGTAGTATAACAGATCGTCATAAACAAAGAACTAACACAAATCAACCAGACGATTCCTGTTCATCGACATCTGCTTGCATGTGTTCCTCTGAAGTCTCATAGTCGTCGAACTTAGATTCACTATCAGAGTAAATCACTTCTGCCTCATCGTCTGATTCCTTATCGTCAATTTGTATAGGAATTAATTCTAACCCCGCAGCAGAATCAAAGAGATTGTTTGGTACTTCGTCATCGAAGATGTTTATGGGTAGTACATGTTCCACATCAGCTTGGAACGGTTCATTTATACCGTCATTTGATTCCGGCTCTTTCGACTTTGATATAATATTTCGTACTTTGGTTTTAATAACTCCCTCCACCCTTGACGGGATGTGGGGTATGTGTATATTAAACTTGTTCACTTTGTTGAGCAAGGATGAATGGATCATAACCAACCATATATCTCCTTGTCCAGTGGATCTCAATATTTCCATTTTTGTCCCACGCGATTGTTATCAAACTACTGGTCCTGGTCCGATATATATATTTTTTTTTAAAAAAATCACAACTTAACCTAACCCTTTGTCCTTCTTTACCTGTCCTTCTTTACGATTCTTCATCACTCATTAGTGAGTCTTCTTCTTCAGCCAAAAAAATATCCGGAGTCTTTTTCCCTTTTCAGTCTTCTTCTTCTTCGGTCTGACCCAATAGAATGTTATTTTGTATTTTTGTTCAATGTTGTTGGAGATTTTTATATGTGTAATTGTGTATGATTGGATTTAAGATGTTTGCATGTTTGTATGCTTAATTATTGGTCCAAAGAAATGGGGAAAAAATAAAAATAAAAATAGGTCTGGATGCTGACCCGATCCGACAATTCATTGGACCGATCCTGGTCCAGCCCAAGCTCGGGGCGGTGTCGAGACTGCACTGCACTGCACCTCGGGTTGGCTTGTCCAGCCCGAGGTCCCTCTTGGACCAAACCTCGGGTTGACCCCCAACCCGGTCTAGTCTGATCTATGGACATCCCTACTTTATGTATAATAATACAATGGAACTAAATTACAACTTTACTGAACAAAATGCAAGTCAGTAAAATTACTAAACTGTCCTTTATCATCTTGCTGAATTACACACTCTGTCACCTTTGACCAAAAAAATTATCTCCGTTCCTTACCTTGTGACCTCACTGTGATTTTCCCTTTTTTTCCCCAAGAAGTTCAGGCTTATATGAATACCACACGTAAGGACATAAATTTGAGGGCCCAAGTTTGAGGTCCTGGGACCTTGAGATGCCTTTATTGATTCATCCCGCCGAACATAACACCCCCAGCCCAGCGAGTTTTGTTATTAACAGGAACAAGAGTTACGCGAGCAAACCACTGCGAGCTTAGAGAAGGAAAGCAGTTAGAAAAGAGTATCGTGGGGCAGGCACACGCACGGGAAGACAAAAAGTGTTCACGAAATGTGGCGTTGCGTCGCTCGTGGAGTTCGTTCTTCAGTTTTCAAGAGATCCACTCCTAATGACTCTCTTCGATCTCACATTTCTAGATTGTTCTCTGTACGATTTCTTTCTCCCTCGATTAATGCCTTCTTCGCCATTACAGGCTCCTGCCTCTCTTGATGATCATTGAATTCTCTTTCCTTGGTTTCCTCCGCTTTCTCCTTAGCCTTTTTTTATTAATCTTATTTGAATGTCCTAGCCTATTGTACTGGAAGCATATCTGTCAGCTTCTCAGTTTATAACTGACTGGATTTTGCAATTTTTATTCAACCTTGATTGATTTGGGCAGAAGCAGATTTTTTATGTGGCTGAATTTGTCTTGCTTCTTTTTAGAGTTGTTTTTTCTAACATGCTACGCATCTTTTGCTTGTGCAGACTGGAGGAAACTCCTCATATACTGTGGTGGAACATACATATGATGCGGTCGTTGTAGGTGCCGGTGGTGCAGGGTTGAGAGCTGCTATTGGACTTTCGGAACATGGGTTCAATACTGCTTGCATTACTAAGCTTTTCCCAACTCGTTCACATACTGTTGCAGCTCAGGTTTGATACATTCTAACTCCTATCCTTCTATTTATATACTTCATATGCATACAGATAAGGACTACATTCTATTGTTATGGTACCTCATGTTTATTTTCTTATTATTTGTCATTTGAGTGGTTCCACCTTTATATAAGTAATCTGTGTATCTGAGTATTATTTTGTTTATGTCCTATTTTTTTCGGTCAATGTTCTTTTCGTTGAGGTCTAGATATGCATAATTTTGAACAACCCTGCCAGGGTTATTCATGTGGTGTTCAACTAGAACTAGATTAATGTCTAGTTAATATTTTTCATTTTTTATTGCCTTTTGATGATCATTTCCGGGTTCCAGCAGGTTGATACGATGTAGGAATAAATCTCTAGTCTTTGTATAAATTTGATGTCACATGTGGTCGTAACAAGCTTAGTGACCTTATTTATTTTATCACTGTTCAGGATTATTGTAACACCACCACTTCATCTTTGTTGGACACTTTAATGGTGACAATAAGAAAAAAAAATCTTTTTCCATGATTTCAGTAAACAATAATAAATCTTGAGGCTATCCTACATCCTTGTTTTCTAGTCTGTTTCTAGAGTCGGTTCATGAAATGTGGAAAGTACCAAAAGCCTTTTGACTGAACATCTTGGAACTATTTTGACTTACACCAATTATTCACGCTCATGAATGAAATTTAAATTTTTTTATAGGGTGGTATAAATGCTGCATTGGGAAATATGACTGAGGATGACTGGAGGTGGCACATGTACGACACAGTCAAGGGAAGTGATTGGCTAGGTACAAAGCTTGTTTAATCTCAGAAGTCTTATTTCTAATTATGCCCTGCAAAATTTTAATATAATCTAAGCACTGGAGTTTGCCATCACGAAAATATGGCATGTAGAGATTCTTTGATTCTTTCATTGTTGAATGTGTTTTGTCCCTTGCGGATAATGTATTTACATATGGTTGATTTCCAGTGTAAGAAGCTTCATGGTATTTGCCAAAGGTCTTAAGGTTTTGTAGGTTCTTGTTCTAGCATGAGCATGAGTGAACCATTATAATTTTTTTTTTTTTTTTTACCATGAACAGGAGATCAGGATGCCATCCAATATATGTGCAGAGAGGCACCAAAAGCAGTCATTGAGCTTGAGAATTATGGATTACCATTTTCCCGTACTGAGGATGGAAAAATATACCAACGTGCATTCGGTGGTCAAAGCTTGAACTTTGGAAAAGGTGAGTGCTGATTTCGTAGTGGGAATTTTTTTTTTTTTTTTTGCCTTTTTAAAGACTTCTGACCTTGTTTTCCTTATGCTGCCATGGCACAGGGGGACAGGCATACCGATGTGCTTGTGCTGCTGATCGAACTGGACATGCTTTATTGCACACCCTCTATGGCCAGGCCATGAAACATAATACTCAATTTTTTGTGGAATATTTTGCATTGGATCTTTTAATGAATAGTGATGGTAAATAGAATCACTTACTTTCTCATGGAACACACTGCAATCCATTAATTGAACAAGATCAGAAGAGTCACTGACAATTAGGGGGTTGTGGGAGGTTTAAAAGAGTTTATCTGCAACAATGTCCATAAAGTGCTACAAAAAATGGATGTTAGGAAGTTATAATTTCTTTTTTTCCTTTGATTCTAAGAGTTCCCATCAATACTATTCATAAAAAGAAATTCAGGTTGTTTACACAATTATTGGAGTGATGAAAGAATAAAAATTTTGACATGTCTATGTTGGATTTTATGGTAAAATTAACTAATTTTTTATATCGGAAATTCAGGTAGTTGCCAAGGTGTAATTGCATTGAATTTAGAGGATGGAACATTACATCGGTTCCAAGCCGCTTCAACAATTTTGGCCACAGGAGTATGACTTTAAAAGAATGTTTGATGGTGAAGTTCTTATATGCCTATGTGTTGTTATATATATAACTTGCGTATCAAATTTCTAAATTCCTTCAGGGTTATGGTAGAACATACTTTTCTGCAACCTCAGCACATACATGCACAGGAGATGGCAATGCCATGGTTGCTCGTGCGGGCCTCCCACTCCAGGTTTCTTTTTTGCTTTGGAACTGTTTGCGGTTATCTTATGCCGTGAATCTTCTCTGTCACAGTTTCTTGGCATGAATTTGTAGGATTTGGAGTTTGTGCAATTTCACCCAACAGGTATATATGGAGCTGGTTGCTTAATCACAGAAGGTTGGTGATTTACTTTTAGTTGCTACCTGTTACATGCTCTTGGTTTCATCTCATAATACACCTTATCCAATGGAGTTGAAGTATAGTGTTTCTCATTTTCTTGGTGGATGTTCTAGGTTCCCGTGGAGAAGGTGGAATTCTTAGAAATAGTGAAGGTGAGCGATTCATGGAACGTTATGCCCCTACGGCAAAGGACCTTGCATCAAGAGATGTTGTTTCTAGATCAATGACCATGGAGATACGAGAAGGCCGTGGTGTAGGTATGCTGGTTTTCCATTTGTACATCCATGAGTTGGAAGATATCCTCTTTTGTCCTTCATGAGTTACTAAGAATTATGAATGCTATTAGTTTGGGTATGGGCGAGACCATATGAATACCGATAAAATTTACCAGCTCAAATCTGGACTTAAATCACTTGCCCCCTGATGTGCTCAAGGAAAGGCTTCCTGGTATCTCTGAAACTGCTGCTATATTTGCTGGTGTGGATGTTACAAAGGAACCCATTCCGGTTTTGCCAACTGTGCACTATAACATGGGTGGTATTCCCACAAACCATCATGGAGAGGTATGAAGTTAAAAAAAGGGTAAACCATTCAATGAGACAAGGGCGACTGCCTACAAAGGAATGTTAATTCCTATGGATTCAGTTATTGGCTTGAATGCATAGGTGTCATTCAGTAGTGATTTATATTAAAACCTTTTTTTACCTATAGCACTACTTCCATAGTGATATACCTCCAATCACTTACTTGTGGGCAAGGTAGAATTTTGAGGATGTGGTATTGGTGGACTCCAACCAGGAATGCCTGTGCAAGAATGGAGGAATAGGGGACTGTTGAGGGAAACCAGAATGCAGGCAAGGCAAAATCATGTGTGCGTAGTCAAGTTGTGCAGTTATGGCCTATGGGTAAAATGGTCCAAAACATTGGCAGCTATGGAAGAGTATTATTCCTTAGTTGCCCTAATGTAACCCAGTTCTCCATGTTTGATGGAAGAAACTCTTTTACGGGAACACTCTTCTAGCGCACAAAGCCAGGGAATTTAATGCTTATTTTCTTTTCTTTTCTATAGTTCAAATGTTATGCTACCAAACGGGCTCAAAGTGTATGATGGCAGCAAGTTCAGAGAAAGCGAAGAAGTTTTTGGAAAGCACTAAGGACAAAATATGAAAGTGTGGCAATGTTCACTTTTATGAATCTAATTTTTTTGTAGGAGAGTACTAAAATGGTGTTGGTAATAACTATGTGAACCAATCTGCGCACATGATGGAGGGGGCTTTGATGTGTGTTTTTTTGTGTATATTTGTTTCTCACAATAATGGCCAGATCTTTTATTGAGTTTCTGTTCCTAGATTTCTTGACCACTTTTTATGACTGTGGGCTTGGGATTATTTAATTCTATTGTGGTGGTCAAAGGTGGGACAAATGATTTTATTAGTTCAAGTCATAGTCTTATCTGCTACACTTATGCAGTAGATAGAATGTTAGCCTTTGTGCTCTTTATTTTTATTATTTGGCTGGGGAGTAAAGGAGGAGAAATTGGTGACTAATGTGCCATTATGTTATTTAGGTGGTTACCAGCCAAGGTGATGATCCAGATGCAGTAGTACCAGGTCTAATGGCTGCTGGAGAAGCAGCCTGTGCGTCAGTTCATGGTGCCAATAGGCTTGGTGCAAATTCGCTTCTGGACATCGTTGTTTTTGGGAGAGCTTGTGCAAATAGGGTTGCAGAAATCCAAAGGCCAGGCAAGATCTTTTGCCCCCAGTTGCTGAAGTAGATTTTCGCATTAAAAATGCTTCTACTTTACCAAAGAACCAATGCTTCTACTTTACCAAAAAACAAATGCTTCTACATTCCATTTTGCAGGAGCAAAACAGAAGCCTCTGGAGAAGGATGCCGGTCAAAAGACAATTGCATGGCTGGACAAACTGAGAAATTCAAATGGTTCATTACCGACTTCAGAAATTCGATTAAATATGCAAAGAGTAATGCAAAATAATGCTGCTGTGTTCCGTACACAGGAAACATTGGAAGAAGGTAAAACGTTTTCATATCAACTTCAATCAATCCCCCTACCTTCCTTCCGTTTTTCTCAATTATGCTTTTCAATCGCTCCAATTCTATATGGCCCATACCCGGTTTTAGCCCTAATAAAAGTTATCCTTAAAGTAATCCCAGAGTGAGGATAATACCATTAGATGCTGTTAAGGATGATGTTATAATTAATCCTATTGATAGTACAGATAGTGAGTCCGTCATCTTGATAGAGATGGTTTTACCCTTTTGGATAACTTCTTGGGTTTGTGGGGCTTTGATTCTGAAATCCCCTATGATTTTAATCTGTTTTTTGCCTGAGACTGAGAAGAGGGGAATCTTCTGTACACCAATTTTAATTTCCAATTTCCCCTTCGAAGCGATATTTTAGCTTCTTCAATTGAGGGGCCAAAGCAAGGGTAAATAGAGATTCAGCCAACGGCCATGACTGGGCATCGTGCAGAAGCTGGGTTTAGTTTTTGCTGACTTAGTTTGGCTGGGCAAAGAGAGAACAGAACAGAATGAGGAAGAAGAGCGAGAAAGGGATGGAGAGAAAGAAGATATGCTTACTTGGATGCTAGTGGGCAAAATAGGCCACATAAGTTAAAAAATCTCAAGGGTTAATTTGGAATGTTTTTATAAAATTGTACATTTATTTGCAGGAAAATGTGCTTCAAGGTATTAAATATAGTTTTTTTATCAATATATGCTTTTGACTGTTCATTATTTACCTCTCTACCTCTAAACTCCATCTGCTGATTGGCAGGTTGTCAATTAATTGATAAAGCATGGGAGAACTTTCATGATGTAAAGTTGAAGGACCGTAGTCTGATATGGTAAAACTTATTTTGCAAGTGTTACAAGAATTGCTAATATTACTATGCAAGACATTCTGCTTGACAGTTTATTTACAGGAACACTGACTTGACTGAGACTCTTGAGTTGGAAAACCTTTTGATAAATGCCTGCATCACCATGCACTCGGCTGAAGCCAGGAAAGAGAGTAGAGGAGCACATGCCCGTGAGGACTTTACGGTCAGTGATTTAGTTTCCATCTCTTGTCTGAATTTTCTTCAACATCAAGAATAATGGTGGCTAAATACTTTGTTTGATTCTGCAGAAAAGAGATGATGAGAATTGGATGAAGCACACATTAGGGTAAGTCATTTTCAAATTTATTCTAAGGATATTAATTTGCTTAAACAATAGAAGGTACTTAGAGAGAAGTCAGTCTCTCTCTCTCTCTTGTAGGAACCTTGATCCTCACTCTTTCAATACATTTAAGCTTATTCTTGTTGTAGAACAATTGAGCTGTTGAGCAGCCAATCTGTTGACGAATCAGACACTGAAGTGGAATAATATATGATTGAAAATTTGATGAAGTGGAAATATTCTTAATATCCATTTTTTGGTTGGGTTGGAAATTTGGTCGGCTAGCATGAAATAATTTTTCATCGGTTTGCAGAATTTGTTGTAGTGATGACTACGTTTCTACGAATGCATTGTTATGTTAACTAAGATTTGAGCATTTGATTTGCAGATATTGGGAGAATGAGAAGGTCCGCTTAGATTACAGGCCGGTGCACATGAATACATTGGATGATGAGGTTGAATCATTCCCTCCTAAAGCTCGTGTGTATTAATTAATATGCTCTTCAAATTATTGTGCATGGCCTCTGCGGAATCTCAAAGTCGAATGACCTGACCTCGGCAAGTAAGAAAGCAAGCAATAAAGCGTTTTAGATCGTGATTTTGACGATAAACTGTAGCGTTCATGAAGGCATGGTCGACTACTACATTGTATTTGCATCACAGAATAATCGCAATACAATGGAGAGAATTGTATTTCAAGCACATCAAAGAGGGGTGTATGGCCTTTTATTGCTCCCCCGGGTTTCTTATTCTAGTGAAGCAAACATACCAGGCGATTTTCAACTTGAATACTTTGTTTTCTTTTTCAATTTAGTTTTTCATATTTTTAAAATCGAGGAATGAACATGAAAAGAAAAGTGTCGTTGAAAATAATTCCATCTAATGGAAGGAATAAAGGAAGGAATGATGGCAGTTTAAATGGAAATTCTTGAATATGAATCTATTTGACTACATTAAATATTTTTGGGTTGCAATTATTAGAAATATTTTTTTAATTTTGAATTTTTTTTTCATTGGGTTACAAAATGTGAACTTACAACTGCATTTTTCTCATGTGAATGGTGAGGAGAAGAAGATTCCTATATTCACAGGAAATGGTGGGATCCATATATATATATATATGGGAAAAATACTTTTCATGTTGTAGGAGAGGTGTTTTCTCATGTCACACACATGAAATGGTGAGACCCACACATATATATAATGCTCATTATATATATGTGTGGGTCCTACCATTTCATGTATGTGTAGGAATCTTCTTCTTCTCATGCAACCTGAGAAGTTTAAACCCTTATATATATATGCTAATTACATATATATGTGGGTCTCACCATTTTATGTGTGATATGAGAATACACTTCTCCTAGTAAGAAATGTTTTTTCCATTAACTTTTTATTGATTTTCTTAAACAAAATGTAGATTTATATCTTTCATTTTTTTGTTCAATTAACACAAATTCCTTCCCACTACCAAGCAGAGTCCTATATTATTCGACCCCGCTCACAGGAAAACATGCGGAGCAACTAGTCAAACGAAAATAGTAATCGTATCAGGCGCCAAAAAAACGAAAATAACGATCGGTATCTTCCATTTTTCATCCGCCATCTTTGAAAATTAGGGTTTTAAAATTCAGCGCATGGCAAAGTAGGGCGAAGATTCGACATTGTAGTTGTGGTGCCATTTAAATAGTCATGTTCTTGTTGGAGGATGGATTCACTAGACAAATTTCAGGTCTTATATTGCTTACCCTCTGAAGCCACCGCCATTGAGGCCCTGATCAGGGGCCAGAAAGGCCTGGATTGAAATGCCCGATTTCTATAGACATTGAATTCCGAAGAAAAATTCTCATGTCAAACACGAAGCCGGAGCAATGGCAGTGGGAAAACGCCACTGCCGGCGCCATTGCAGGGTTTGCCACCGTCACTGCCACGCATCCCCTTGACGTTGTCCGAACTAGGTTCCAAGGTTTTTTTAACACTAACTAAAAAAGGAATTATTATGTTATTGTAAGCGCTAGCCAGCAGTCCAGCACTCCAGCACTCCGCAAGTGGTGTTCTGATTTTTGTAATTTTTCTGGCAGTTAATGATGGTCGATTTCCCTTTGTTCCGATTTACAAGAATACTGCTCATGCCATTTTCACCATTGCTCGCTCAGAGGTTTGTTCATCCAGTTTTCCCCAGTTAACTTGTGTTTGTTATATGTTCACTTCTTGGTTCATTCTTGCTTGACTTTCGATTTCTATTACTTTTGGCGCACTTGATTATGCTTCGTAGATTTTGATCTTCACTCCCTATCATCTTGCTGTTGTTTAGCGTTCCTATACTGGTTGCATGATGCTCAACGTTTTCTGTTCAAGGCATGGGGTCGTTGTGGAGATCCAATTATCAATGACCTCTTACTTAAGATGGTTCCTTAATTTTCAACTGTTAAATGTTGAACTATTCGGGGAGGAATTTTGATAATTATAGAGGAGCTGTGACCTGACTCGGTATTTCTAAGTTGATGGCTATTACTGGCGTATGAATTAGTACCATTTTATTGGTCTTTAAGTATCTGTCTTGTATCAAATGCAAAGAAGGGAAATTACCCATGTTGCTGTACCATGCACAGGCTTTAAGAAAAGAATCCAGACAGTCATCCATTTCCTTTGCTCTCTTGATATGCAGGCTAGCATATAGTATTAATTTAAAGAATTTGGATAATTTCAACATTAAAATTTCCAGTCTTTGTGAAGAATGAAGAGAAACAGTATAAGATTTTGTTTCATTGTAACACCCTTGGTGTAAGTGGTATAGGGCTTGTTATTGTAAGACCCTTAATGTATGTCACTCACATTGGGTTCAATGCAACCCGCATTTAGGGCACAACTTATGCTGTGTCTGTTTTTAATGCTCAGTTCCTTATTAGTAGTCACTAGTCAATGTTATTAGTAAATGAAAGGCTGCTTGAGTCTATATCACCCAAAAAATAGTCTGCTCGAATCATTATTCTTCTTTCTTTATCATGTTCTTGTTAATGAAAATGTTTACAGCCACAGATGATAGGCGTGTGGATCATTTTCCCATTGGTAATTGAGGGGTTTAATATTCTCATCAATTGCTATGGGGGACAAGCTTCAGATTTAAGACCTTTGTAGGTATCAGTCTTTGAATATGCTGCATAAATACCATGCTTTATCATGTTGCAGGGCTTAAGAGGTCTGTATGCAGGCTTGCTTCCTGCAGTACTTGGGTCAACTATTTCGTGGGGTCTATACTTCTATTTGTGAGTACCAATTTCCATTGATGAGGAAATAATTATATCAAGTCAACATTCAGTATATCATTTCTGTAGCAGATGCTCAATTGGAAATGATCATTTTATATATGATAGTAGAATGTTTGATATTTTTCATTTTAATCTTGCATGCGTGTTTTATGTATCTTACTATCTTATCCTCCAAAACTTTTATTACATGTGAGTATGTGACTAATGGCGTCTAAGTTTTGGTGAACTTGAAATTTCTTTCTCTGTTGTCTAAATTCATTTTCTTTTCAGTTGGATCACAAGGAATATTTTCAAGCTCACAGTAGTTCGTGGAAGAATTATTTTCTTCTCTTAAGTAAAACATGCATAATATTCCTTAGTTCCCAGTGATTAAGGAGTGGGCATCCATAACTCATGTTTATTAGAACCTGGAAACTTTATTTTAGATAATTTTTTTGGAAGATATATCTGCTGATTCTTTAGCATGTCAGGGGATTTTCTGGAATTCTGTGTCTTTCTGTTAGGATACCACGGCCTCTCTTGGTCTATTCCAGGAGAAAGCACATGGTTAAAGAGTAATTTGGTTCAGGAAGCAGTTATTATTATGTCATAGTTATCTATGTTCAGTATTTCTTATATATGTAGCATTGCCATGTGTCTTAGGAGGTTATTGTAGGTTGAGAGTCAGTTATGTTGTCATTATATATAGGTGTAAGACATATTAGGGAGGGTGTATTTGATATTCAGTGAATTATGTTGTGCTCTTTCCTCTGGAATTACAGATACTGGTTCTAGAGTTTTTCCCTTGTTTTATTCTCTTTTACATAGAATCCTACTCTTTGAGAGCAAGAACAACACTTTCCCTACACGACTTGGTTGTTCCTTTTTATGTGTTGAACGGTCTATTTGATTGCTTTCTTAAAAGCTCAAATTATTTTCCCAAACTGTAGCTATGACAAAGCCAAACAAAGGTATGCTAGGAACAGGGGGGAGAAGCTGAGCCCTGGTTATCATCTTGCTTCAGCTGCTGAAGCAGGGACTTTGGTGAGTATGCAGAATTTTAATAATATAAATTTATAACATATGCGTTACTGTTTGGTGAGATATTTAATATATTGCTCATCCCTGCTGGCATGCTATTGTTATTTGGTCTGGCATCCTGGAGCCAGGTTTCTGCATCTCCCAAGGTTTTTATGAAGTATTTATACAATCTTCTTGTATATATGGCTCAAAGTACTACCAAAGATATTTTTTGATTATGTAATGAAAATCATTGCCTAGGAGGGTGAGTCTTGGAGCAATGGCGAGGTTGTTGCCATTTGACCTGGAGGTCATGTGTTCAGATCCTTGAAACTGCTTCTCTACTTGCAGGGATAAGACTACGTATATCTATCTCTCTCAGTACCTGTTAGAATATTAGGAAATATATCTCCTAATTATTAGGATCCCTTGATTAGTTCCCTGATTAGAGGATCTGATTAGAAGGTCTTAATTACTAGTTATGAGTCTTTATTAGCCTTGATTGTATTTCCTTATTTACCTTCTTTGTTCTCCCTTGCTTTTCCTATATATATGTTGTAATCCTCTTCATCTAATAAGACAATATAGAGAGTGATTATATCTCTTACATTACAACATGGTATCAGAGCGGGATTAATTCCTGAAGCAAATTAACAATTTTGCGCTGGTTTTCCGGCGTCACTGTTAAACCATCGCTGCAATCTCCGTCGTCCTCGTCTCAGCGCTCCCTGGGTTCTTCGTCTTTCAGACCCAATGTCAGTAGTTTCCGGCAAAATTCTGGCGAGATTCCCAGATTCCGGTGAGTGTTCCGGAAAGAGGAAAGGAGCAGTCCAGATTCGGTAGGAGAAGCAGAGCAACATAGATTGCCACCACCATCGGACGAGCTTGACCTCACTGCCAGAAAACTAGAATCAGCCCACGATCGCCGGCGAGATCGAACAATCAGCAACAGTCGATTTTAAACCAGGTCGAACCTCCATCAAGAAGCTTGAGGGCGTCACACGTTTATCGGAGTCGTGACTCAAGACAGATCGGAGAGATGAGTTTTTCACTACTTCATCAGCACCTTCTCCTCCGTGCTCCACCGTCCCTTCCTCGCCATTGTTGCAGATCGAAGGAGAAGGAGAAGATGAAGAAGAAGAAGGTGTGTCCGGTGAAGAAGAAGAAGGATCCGGTCCGTTCTCATTTGCAGTGTTGTGAACAAAAAGAAAAATAGAAGTGCGACGCATGAGAGAGATGTAGAAGTCACGAGAGGAACAAGTCAATCTGACTTAAATCAAAATGGTTGCTGTTAAGTAAGACCAATCTGTCATTTATTAAATTGAGGGACTTCTAGAGAATGGGACTGTAGATTCTTCTAGGCAAGTTCTGCTACACAATATGGGACCTCTGAAACTCCAAAAATGAGTACAAGCCCAAAAACAAAATTTGGGACCTCTGAGACTTAAAAAGGAGTACAAGCCCAAACAAAATTTGGGACCTCTAAGACTCAAAAAAAAAGTACAAGTCCAAACAAAATATGGGATCTCTGAGACTCAAAAAGGAGTATGAGCCCAAACAATAAAAATATGGGGCCGCTAAGACTCAAGAAGTACAAGCCTAAAGTTTTTTGAAGATTGAAGTAGACAGAACGAAGTTTGAAGAATTTCGAGGCAAGCTGTCTCCAGCTTGAGGGGGAGTGTTAGAATATTAGGAAATATATCTCCTAATTATTAGGATCCCTTGATTAGTTCCCTGATTAGAGGATCTGATTAGAAGGTCTTAATTACTAGTTATGAGTCTTTATTAGCCTTGATTGTATTTCCTTATTTACCTTCTTTACCTTCTTTGTTCTCCCTTGCTTTTCCTATATATATGTTGTAATCCTCTTCATCTAATAAGACAATATAGAGAGTGATTATATCTCTTACATTACAATAGTACCCCACCTGGTGGGAGCTTTGTACACTAAACCAACCTTTTTTAATGAAAACCATTCCTTGAAGGGCATTTGAGAATATAGTTTATAAATATAAATTCTTCATGATTGTAGTTCTAGTGCAACTTTGCATCCTGTTCAAGATACTACCTAGCTAGCTTTATAGTGGGATCCTAGAAGGTCAACTTCAAAACCTGTCAAATTTTTATCTGCACATTTCTGAACTTTGTGGAGACTGAACCTGCATTTTTTGTAATACCAGTGAATTTGGCTGTGGCTTTCATTGACCCATGTTGATGTTTGTCAGGTTTGCTTATGCACAAATCCTATTTGGCTAGTAAAAACAAGAATGCAGCTTCAAACTCCTCTGCACCAAGCACGACCGTATAATGGAATTTATGGTCATATCTCCATCTTGCCCTATCCTTGAATGTGCATGAATTTCTGTCTGTATTTCTTCTTCTTGTTTTTTTTTTTTTGCCTTCAATCTCTGTCTTTATTTCTATTAGTCATATTCCATATGAGTTATTAAATTTAGAGCCATCATTATTTTCTGCATTCAGGACTTTCTTCATCTTAACTACCTTCACTCAAGATGAGTTATTCATATCTTGAATTTAGAAAATAGCATCACTATATATAGTATCCAGTAGTAGAGCATTTGGCCTTCACTTGAACACAGTCATAGTAGTGCCTTGATCAGGCACTTTTTTAATACAAGAACTCTGAGCCGTTAATATCATGCATTCTTGTCATACTAAGCCATTTTAAATAATTACTTTGCATGATGTTGGCTTTGTTGGGGTTTGGTCAGTATATTTTTTTAACCTGTTGCCATCGTAGTATCTGCTCAGATGATTTTGTTTTCTTTCAGATGGGAATGATTAATTTTAATGAGTCTACAGAAGTTGGCTTCTCTTTTGAATGATTAATTTTTTGAATTAAATGGGGAGGGGGTGAATTTACTTGTTTCAATCACCTTACACATAATATTCATTATTATCTGATTTGCTAACAAATTTTGCATTTTTTCCCTATAAAATCAAATATCAGATGCATTTAAAACCATTACAAAAGAAGAAGGATTGAGGGCACTGTACAGAGGAATTGTTCCTAGTCTTTTTCTGGTATATTGCTCTCTTTTGTATTTTTTCTTGTGAACCTTAGCTCTGAAACTTCAATTGAATGATAGATAAGATATGTAGAATTTTGGTTATGAAGTGTATAAATTACTTCCATTTAATTGCACAATGAGCTCTTATTGTCAAATCGTATTAATCTAGGGGAATTATTACTGAGATCACAATCTTTATTGAAAATAAAAATATGTACCTGCCATGGCATTATATATTAAAAATTATGTGTACTTCAGCAGGTCTCACATGGTGCTATGCAGTTCATGGTATATGAAGAGCTTCGGAAAGTGATTGTAGATTTGAAGAGTAAGGAAAGTAAGATGCATCATCAAAACCCCGATAAGCTGTTGGTGAGCTGATGAACCTTGTATGCACTTAACTTGCTATTGCATTTTTTTTTTTGGTTACACCTTACTATTGCATATTTTGATTCTTACTATGTTTGTTGGGTGTTGACCTTTTTGGAAAATTTCCTTTTGGTGACTGTTCCTAATGAGTGCATCTCATATTGGCATTTCCATCCCGACAATCAAAGTATATTTTTTTAACAAAAAGAATGCTGGATACATCAAGGTTGTTTATTGGTACAAGTAACATTATTTGTATGCCACTTATGGCATGCCTTCTCGTCCCTCTTCTTTTCTTATTGCCATTTGTTAATATAAAAAGGATTAATCTAATTGAATTTTAATAATTAAATATTAGATTTTAGAGTTGCGTGGTGCTGCTCGTGATTACATTGCATTGAATATATTCTGATGAAAGAAAGTTTGCTTTGCTTTCTCTATAACTCTCCAACAATATGCGCACCAGCAATCTGCTTTTACCACCATTTTTGATTTGTTACAAAGTATTAGGTTGTATAAAATGTGTTCCAAGTATAGAACTGATAACTCCATGCTTTTGTATCTTAAAAGTGATTTTACCTAGATCCCTGTATCATCTGCACCTTGTAAAGACTTTTTGTGAAGCCTCATAATTATATTGCTTTCTGTATTTCATTTTCTCCCCAGAATTCTATGGATTACGCTGTTCTTGGAGCAACTTCAAAAATTGCTGCCACTCTTATAAGCTATCCGTTTCAGGTAGTGTCCCACCATTTAATAGGCATGGATTGTAGAGTTTTTCAATGTAGTGAATCAAATTGTAAAGTTGCTTTCTGACGAGACACACTTACTTTTTTTACCTTTCCAGGTCCTACGGGCTCGATTGCAGGTATAGGATTCTGATTGAAAAATTGAAGACTCTATCAATATCAAATATCATAGTTATAGCTAGTCGCATAATTCATAGACCATAAAGAATGTTACTTCTTCCTCCAATACTACACATTGCATAGAACTTACATCTAGTTTTATATTATAGGATTTGATTGAAAAATGAAGCATTCTATAGTATACTGCGTAAATTCTGGGTGAATGCATCTTTCTCAGGGATGAATTGAAAATTTCTTCTCTCTCTGCAGCAACGGCCTAGTGTTGATGGGATTCCAAGATATATGGATACTTGGCATGTCGTGAAGGAAACTGCGCGGTAAGTTGACAAAATTCATCCAGATTCAGAATTGCATAATTTGGGTGGGGTAGGACTCATCAAAATCTTTTGTAACTTGAATAACAATAAAAATACAGTTATACGGGTTCTTAAACATTGAAAAGAAGCCTCGTACCCGCCAAAAGACACCCTGCTTTGTCAAGAATTTTGAAATCTTACTCGTAAAATTGTATTCTCTGTTGTTCTTGCAGGTTTGAAGGGGTTCGAGGATTTTACAAAGGGATCACCCCAAACTTATTGAAAAACGTTCCTGCTTCATCAGTGACATTTATTGTCTACGAAAATGTGCTTAAATTGCTTAAACCAACAAGAAGGAATGACTAGTTTTTTTTTTTTGGTACCGATTTGGGTGCACATACACAGCCCATTTTAACATGTGTGAGCACACATTTTTTCCCATTACATTTTAATGATGGGGTTCTATTGTGAGCGTAAACATGTTTCCCCATTACATTTTAATGATGGGATTCTATGCACAATATATCAGCTTATACAGTGGGAACATTTTATGAAGGGCAATAATTTAGTAGTTCATAATTATGTGCTTGGGATGAAAACTAAGTAGAAATTACGTTAATTCAAGTTTAATGCAACTCTCCCTTGATATTATGTAATGTTATGTAATGTGTCTAGACCCATCAAAGTTAATTTAATATTGCATGATTATACATATTGATGAATTATGTCTGCAACGTTTAGCAATCAAGGAGTCTAAATAATGCTCCGCAAAGATTGTTTAAGGATGAAAGAAAGGATTTCATCGGAGATTTGTTGAGCTTTCTCTTGATTGATGAAATGGTGGCCGCCTATGATAACCACTTCAAGGTCAGGGACAAGGCTCTTGAACATTTCCCCTTGCACATACTCTCTTGTTCCGCCACTAACAAAACCCAGATCTTTGTCTCCAGTTATAAACTTGGTAGGAACTGTGATCTTCGCGTCTTGCCATGGTGCGAGAAGCTCCCAAGTCCTGTAAGATAACAAAGGTCCTCTAAATTTTAAGACATGCTAATTTGTCTATTATTCCTGAAATTGACGCATTTTTTATATTTTTGGATATTGCTTTGTGTAGAGTCCTCCTAACTTTATATATTATATTCCCTTGCAATGCATTGTGCATGGGGCCATGGGGGAATCTAATTTAATTAAAAAAACACACAATTTTAGTTGCATAGAAATTGTACACCACATGTTATTTATACTTTAGTACTTTATACGTGTAACGAGTTTATTGTTAGAATTTGGATATTATCTTAATAAATAATAGATCCATCTTTTTTATCAATTTTGGAAGGGTATCGAATGTGGATCAATATTTTTGTCTCACTTCAACTTTATTACTTGAGCGAATGTTGTGCAATAAACTGAGTTTGATTTTTTAAAATATCAAAATGATTTTTTCTAAGTAGGACAATGGTAGTTAAAAATGTAAAGGACCTTAGCGAAACTCGTGTTTTTACAAGTTTTAAATATTTTACGTCATCGATGGGGTCAATCTAGTTCTTTTCTTATTTAAAATTGCTAGATAGTTCATTTAGGGGGTTTTATACTTCTATTTCTTGATTTTTCCCCCAGATATGTTGGCGTTCATCATTCCCTTTGTTCCGAATGTTAGAGTTGATGCTTACATAATTATCTGTCAGTTTCAATGCTTAGCCTTTATGTATGAGAAAATGATAAATTTGGGAAGCAGACAGAGAATAGAGGAAGACATGAAAATACTTACAGGTCCATTGCGCGGTAGTAATTGAGAGGACCAGTGAAACCAGATTCCTGAAACTTGTCAGCAAAGACCTCAAGTTCCTCTTCACTTATCCATGAAGGCAAAACTGATGGCGTTGGCAAGAAATCAACAAGCTCCATGCCTTCTGGAGCTGTCAGAAGCTCTGCTGTAGTGAGCAAGATCTTCTTCATCACTGTCAGACAATCGTATCTGGCAAATGCTCTCTCTGCTCGACCAGGTTTCTGGGTCAACCCAACCCCACAAAACACACGCCAATTAATGAAATTGCTTCTTTTGCGTAGTGCATATGATTCTTTATCAACACATTTAAAACAAGCAGATAAGAATACCTGAAACTGGGAGGCATGAACCTGATCACTCAAATAAAAAGTAAATCAGAAGATAAACTTCTACTATTATCAGAATGGAAGTAGTATTAATGCAGCTATATATTGATAACTCTGCAATACATTCAGCTATATAGTGATAAATCTGCAATCAATCATATAACGGACTACAGAATGCTTGAAGAAATAGCATAATAGAATGAGAAACAGAAAGATTAGAGAGGATTCCCAAATCAATTCCACACTAGTCTTTTATTAGTCTATATATATCTTTATTTTTGTCTACCCTAAACCCAAAATTATCGGCCAAATAATACTCTCTTCATAGTCCAAATCCACCTTAATATGAGGCTGGTTCATTGCAGTCCGTAATGTTTTAGCTCAAATCAAGGAGTCTAAAATATTGCTCCGCAAAGACTGTTTACGGATGAAAGAAAGGATTTCATCGGAGATTTGTTGAGCTTTCTCTTGATTGATGAAATGGTGGCCGTCTATGATAACCACTTCAAGGTCAGGGACAAGGCTCTTGAACACTTCCCCTCTCAGATACTCTCTTGTTCCGCCACTAACAAAACCCATATCTTTGTCTCCAATTATAAATTTGGCAGGAACTGTGATCTTTGCGTCCTGCCATGGTGCGAGAAGTTCCCAAGTCCTGTAACAACAACCAAGGTCCTCTCAATTTAAGACATGCTAATTTGTCTATTATTCCTGAAATTGATGCATTTTTTATATTTTTGGATATTGCTTTGTGCAAAGTTTTCCTAAATTTATACTTACTCTGGTCCTAATTATAAGACTTAATTGACTTTTTTTAAGAGATTAAGGAAACTAATTAAATTAGCTTAGAGTATTTTTATTTTTTCTTCAAACTAAATATTTTGACTAATAAACTAATATATAATCTAAGAAAAAATAATATATGAAATAATTAAGCAACTTATTTAGCTTCCTTGATCCCTCCAAAAAAAGTCAACTATGTCTTATAATTAGGACTGGAGATAGTATATTATATTCCCTTGCAATGCATTTACACATGGGGGAATCAAATTTAATTTAAAAAACACACAAATTTTTAGTTGCATAGAAACTGTACAATTCATGTTATTTATACTTGTATAACTTTGAGTTTATTGTTAGAATTTGGATATTATCTTGATAAATACTACTTCCGATCCTAAATATAGGATATGCTTTATTGTGCAATTTACACTAGAAACTATGTCCTGTAATATATACATTTTTTTTATCAATTTTGGAAGGTATCAAATGTGGATCAATATTCATGTCGAACTTCAACTTTATTACTTGAGCCAATGTTGTGCGATAAACTGAGTTTGATTTTTAAAATAAAATGATTTTTTCCAGTTGGACGATGGTAGGAAAAAATCTAAAGGACCTTGGCAAAACTCGTGTTTTTACAAGTTTTAAATATTTTGCGTCATCGATGGGGGTCAATCTTGTTCTTTTCTTCTTTAAAATTGCTAGATAGTTCATTTAGGGGGTTTTATACTTTTATTTCTTATTTTTTTTTCTCCCCAGATATGATGGCGTTCATCATTCCCTTTCTACCGGTTCGAGTAGATGCTTACATAATTATCTGTCAGTTTCAATGCTTTAGCCTTTATGTATGGGAAAATGATAAATTTGGGAAGCAGACAGAGAATTAGAGGATGACATGAAAATACTTACAGGTCCATTGCGCGGTAGTAATTGAGAGGGCCAGTGAAACCAGATTCCTGAAACTTGTCAGCAAAGACCTCGAGTTCCTCTTCACTTATCCATGAAGGCAAAACTGATGGCGTTGGCAAGAAATCAACAAGCTCCATGCCTTCTGGAGGTGTCATATGCTCTGCTGTAGTGAGCAAGATCTTCTTCATCACTGTCAGACAATCGTATCTGGCAAATGCTCTCTCTGCTCGACCAGGTTTCTGGGTCAACCCAACCCCACGAAATACACCAATTAATGAAATCACTTCTTTTGCATAGTGCATATGATTCTTTATCAACACATTTAAAACAAGCAGATAAGAATACCTGAAACTGGGAGACATAAACCTGATCCCCAAATGCCCGAATGATGGCTTCCACTGTTTTGATGGCTGGAGATCTTGGAAAGTATGGAACTGACAGAGCAACGAACCCCCTGACCCTGTCAGGCCTAAACATACTCAGATACCACCCAACCACGGCTCCCCAATCATGTCCAACTACAAATGCCTTTTATTCATTTCGTGGTCAAAGATAGCGGCAGAGAAATGTTTAATGATCAGATTCTGTGAGAGATTCAAGAGTGCATGTTAGAGACAAATCGTCAAATACCTGGGGTTCACCGAAATGGTCAAGGAGCCCGATAAGGTCGCCGACAAGGTGAAAGGCGGTGTAGGACTCGGGGTTGAGAGGAGAGTCAGAATCGCCATAGCCTCTGAGGTCAGGAGCAACTGCATGGTAGCCTTGTTGTGCCAAGTAGTTGAGCTGGTGGCGCCATGAATACCATAGCTCAGGGAAGCCATGAAGCAGGAGAACAAGCGGTCCCGTCCCTTGTTCTGCTATGTGCATCCATATCCCGTTTGTTTTGATTCTTTGATGATTCACTTCATCCATGCTGCCTTTACCCTGCTTCTTTCCGTTATCTAAAACTAGAAGGGAACAGGAGAAGAAGGGTTTTGGATGAAGAACAGAGATGATGATACAGAGTAAAATGACAGCTAGAAGGGAATGGTGGCTTTGATGGGTCAAGTCAGAGCACAACTTTGACTCGTTAACCCTTAATATATACAAGGATGTGATGCAAGAAAGTTGAATTCCTAAGCAATTTTAAAAAAAATTGCCCGCCTACCGTGCAATACAATGCACCGGGACGAGTTTCGATGGCAGATAAGGGTCTTCAGAGACAACAATAATTAACGATGGGATGAGTGGATGACAAACTTTTAATAAAGGATGAAATAGTGAGAAGTTCTTTACTTGTTTTCTTGTTGAAAAATATTCATGAGTTTTTGCTTCAAGTGCATCTAACACCATAAGATTTTTAAATGTGTAGAAGTAAATATGAACTTTCAAAATAAGAGTAAAAATATCATCACCGCGGTTAAATTACTTTAATAAATGTTAACTAACATATGAAAATACTAAAATATCCCTTATCTTAAAAAAGAAACTTCCCTCCCCAATAGAGCCGGTAAAACGAGTTTGAGCTTATGGGCCTAGCCCGCCAGAAGTGATAGGCTCGAGCTAGCTAAATGTCAATCCGCCAAGGGGCGAGACGCACTGGCTCGCCCCATTCGGGCCTACAAGCTATAGAGGGCTGGCCCACTTAAATTTTTTTTTTAAACATTTTTATTTTCAGTTTTCCTTATTAAATAAATTCAAATATCCCTATCGGCTTCCATTTCATGCTATGTTTAATTACTTCCTCATACTTTTTATTTGACACTTTAATTTTTCTATTATATTGATTTATTTTACTATTATTAAATTAAAAAGAGATGTGTTTATATGTTTTTGTGATGTGAGTAGATGAAAAAAAAGGAAAGTGATAATAAAATTGGCTTCCTAACACAAACGTATAAAAGAAAAGAAGTGCGACGTGAGTGGGTGAAAAAGAAAGGAAGTGAGAATTAAAAAAAGGGTTAAATACTTAATTTGTTATGGAAGTTTTGCTAAGGGAGCACCCAGCACCCGGAAGTATTTTTGGTATCATTTTTTCCCCAGAAGTTTACAAACATAGCAATTTTGCCCATCAGTTGATCTTGACCGTTGGATTGATATCATTTTTGCCCCAGAAGTTTACAAAAATTTGCTCCTAAACAAAACTTCCGGGGCAAATTTGCTCCTAAAAAAAACTTTCGGGGCATATTTGCTCCATTTTGTAAATTTTCGGGGTAAAAATGATACCCAAAATACTTCCGGGTGCTGGGCGCTCCCTTAGCAATACTTCCGTGGAAAATTAGGTATTTAACCCTTAAAAAAATGTAATTTAAAAAAAACAATTAATAGATGGATTGGCGGGCTGGCCCGCTAAGTGACGGGCTATACTAGCTCGACCCATTTAGCCTACATGCTACAATGGTTGGCCCGCAGCCCATGGGTTGGCTTGAATTACCCGTTTTACCTCCCGATCAGTTTCATCATATATGAAAGAAGTAAAAACTAGAGTAGAGTAATTGGCAAGTTGGGCAACTCAAGGCCAAACCCATAGCCCGCCCATTTAAATTTAAATGGGTATGAGTTAACTCATACCCGTACCTCAACTTATTTAAACCCATGTAAACGGGCTAGCACATAAATGGGCGGACTAACTGGGTTTTGGGTAACCCATTTACATTTGACTTGTTTATTTTTTTGGAAAAAAACATACATAAGCATTAAGCATTCATCCAAATTCATCATTCCAATTTCTGAAATCTTAATCTTCAAAGTTTACCAATCACAATTCACACAAAACAACATAAATTTAGACAAGTACCATCATTACATAATTTTGATGTTCAAACTCCAACTTTCAAATTAAAACATTACAACTACAAGTTTATAGATTAACAAAATGGCATGCTTCTATTGAATTTGCATGTTTCACTCTTCATCATCTTCATATTTACTTGAGGAAGGGATTATAGCTCCAGACGCTAAATCTTTCTTTGCAAAATAAGTGAAGAGAAAACATATTATAAATAATCTAATATGAAGAAAAAAAAAAGATAAAACAATACAAATTGAGAATGTTATTAAAAATACTAGTAACAACACTTACACTCTCATCAAATTTATCAATATCTCCTTAAATTTAAGGGGTGTCTTGAATAGCCAATTTTGAGCACATACGAATGTCTCAACCATCTTTGAAGACAATGAGCTCCTGAAATAATCTAGTATCCGACCCCAATACTAAAAGTTAATTTTGAAGATACTGTAGATATTAGTATACCCAACAAATCACGTGTTAACAGATTTAAAACTTAATACTTGGAAGAATTCACTCTCCACCATGCCAAAACATCAAATTTTGGATCACAAAAGCCAACTAATTCAATTTGAAGATATTCATCCACTTCTTAAATCTTCTATGCATTACATGTATAGTCAGTAACAACTCACAAGTTTGAATAAATAGAGCCACAGTGAGAGAGAGCGAGATTGAGAGTCGATGACCATTATGGTTAGGGATTAAAGGTGATCAAATACTCGAATAGGAAGGGATCCAGGGAATGACTTTATGCAGAATGAGGAATGGTATGGGTAGTTAATGAAAAAAATTGCATTGGTCAGGTCGCTTCATTAGGTTCAGAAGACTTGTGGCTTAGCCTGGTTGCCTTAGTTGACTCTGAGCGGAATCATAAGCTATTCCGGTAGCAAGTGCCATCTCCGGTGACAAAAGCCCAAGTATATGTTCCCAAGTTCCATCCCCACCAACGACGCCATTTCCTTTAAAGAATGACCTCGACTGGGATGTCAATCATTTACGTCGTCGTCGAACAAGTCGCGAGGTTGAAGATGAATAGTTAAATGTCCAAGTATGATTTCCAAAATGGTGTGTTTCTCGGTGCCCCTCGACCCGCCATTCCAAAGACTCAAGCCATATTGTCAATTTACTCAAACCAAAGCTTCCTTCAAGTAAGTTTCACGGATTACAAAGGTTCTTCTAAACTTTCCCTCTGCCTTTGCCAGCGATGGTCTTAAGTGTTTTGTGTTTTCTTTTGAAGTTTTAGGCTCAACAGACAAGGCAACAACAGTTTGCTTATACGTGGGGAAGGCAAGTTAAAGCTGACGGGCTAGTTCAACAGTAGCATCAAATGCATAACAAAGCTATGCACAATGTTGGGTATGAGAGTGTGAAATGTGGACGTCCCTTTCTTATGTGTGGGGAAGGCAAGCTAAAGCTGACGGGCTGGTTCAGTAGCAGCATAAAATGCATAACAGAGTTGTGCGCAATGTTGGGTATGAGAGTGTGAAATGTGGACGTCCTTTGTCTGTATCTCAGTCTGTTTAGCCTCCTCTTCAAGTTCAAGCTCACAACCATCACCAAGTTCAATTCAATGGATATGGACCAAGAGCCACAACCATGAACGGTGGATTTGTTGGTAGAAGGTGTTGTGGTAGAACAAGGGTTTTCCTTCCTCGCTAGAAGAGATAGGCAAATCGATCACTGTTGTGTTTCTAGAATGATGAGAAAGGGATGAAGACGGTGAGGTGGCAATCAGTAAGAGGTTGAATGCCACATAATAGCATCATGTGGAAGTTCCAGTCAAAATTGACATTTTCTAATATCAGGGTAAAATTGCTATGTTTTGTTAACTTCCCAAGCAATTTTACTCAAAAAAAAAAAAAAACTTTTAGGTACTTAATACTCCTCAGCCAAAACTTTTAGAGCAAAAATGATATTTAACCATTTTTTTCAATAGTGAACCACAAAAGTAACGTCTGTTAAAGAAATATAACGGTGATAGTATTTTTATTCTGATTTTAATAGTCTATGGATATTTTTACACCTTAAAAAAGTATATGGTATTAGACGCATCTTGGATAAAAGCTTATGAATATTTTTACACCTTAAGCTTTTCTTTATACTATCATACCTTCCTACTACAAACGAGCATGAGGGAGTAAATTTATTTTTGGAAACGGATCAAATTATTTGTTATTTGTGTGGCATTTGTGTTCACTATTTCCCGAAGGAAGCCGATTTACTTAACGGGTGACTTGGGTATGTTTGGTTTGAAGGAAGGGAAGGGGAGGGGAGGGAAAGTTGATAGAGAGATTTTCTCTCTTATCTTTATAAAATTGCTCATAGATAATTTTTAATATTCCTAAAATATACTCCCAATAAAAAAGAATATTTCCTTTATTAATGGCAAAATGGTCAATGTCTTCCCAAAAAAAATTTCCTCTCCTACTCTTCCCTCAAACCAAACATACCCTTTAATTCGCACATGTCAGCGTGAAGCCGTCAACTATTAAAAGAATCAAAATTACGGAGTTGATGATGCTTTTGATAATTTGTATGGAAAGGTGTCATTGGTCAATTCACGCGAGCCCAGGAACCAGTTTGCGTTCCGATTCGTTATTCCAAAAAAAAAAAAAAGGCAGAGAATGTGGCGGCCATGAGGGCGGGAGCCGGCGGCCAACTCACCCATCGATGCGTCTCTTCTAATTTCATTGTCCTCCGTAATCGGCTTCCTGATCCACGGCCCTTCTTTGCCCAACCCGTTTCCATCCCAAAATTCATGGCCCAAAAGGCAGATTCCCAGCCGATTGGATCGGAATTGGAAGCGGATAGAAAGGAGGAGAAAGATTCAGAGAATCTACCTAAAGAAGTTCCTCCGCCACCGGAGAAGCCTCTTCCCGGTGATTGTTGTGGCAGTGGATGCGTCCGCTGCGTTTGGGATGTGTACTATGAAGAACTTGAAGAATATAATAAGCTCTATAAACAAAATCAAACTCCTAGATCATAGCGTTCTTGTATAACTTCTGATTGTTTGTTCATCACATATTGTGACGACAGATTTGTCGTAATTTGCTGAACTTTCATGCTTTGTTTACAGCTATGAAATGAATTTGGCTTCAGTTATATCTCAGGTCCTTTTTATCTATTCACTTTCATCCCCACGAATTGGTACTTTTCTTCTTGTTATTTGATAATTGCTCTAACCAAGAGGATTTGCTGAATTTTGAGCTTCCGGGAATTGCATTATCTTCTAATTCTGCTGAAAATGACCACAATATGCAGATGCACTATACATATCTGCGTATATATCTCTATATGATTATTGAACAGTATCTATTTTTGGTCGTTAATTTAAATGATAACATCAAAAAATAAGAATTCTTACACTGAAATTATCAGATCAACTGTACATTTTTGTCCCATATCATGACACAGAGTTTGGCCGCCACATGCCTTTCTTGGCGAAGAGCAAACCCTCTTGGCTTTTGGAGGTTATTTCCCAATGTAGAGATCTCAATAAGCCTTCCATTTCCCCAAGCGTGTCTGAGTCATCACGGATGATCAATTTACCTCCTGGTCTTGCTATTCTATCAACTTCCGCCATTACAGGAACAAGGTTGCATCTGAAGAGCCAAAACAAAAAGGCAGGGTTAGTACTTTCACCATTGAGGGGGAGAGATTGAAAATATGTCCACTTCCATATATACCTGTTCTTCAACTTTGAGAAAAGGCTATCTGCATGTAATAGGTCATAAGTTCGGGGATAGGTGCTGAAAGATTCACACCAATCATGGTATATTCCAAAAAGACCCCGCTCATAGATGATGGGAAGTGTGTCCGGGGAATCTATGTTCACCACGTTCATTACCCAAACTGGGAGATCCCTCAAAGCTGCTGCAAATCTGCAAAGACAAACATGGCTTGTCTTTGATGAACACCCATTATTGATTATGATAGGTAGCAGGAGGAGATAAATGAACAAGACAAAACATTGCATGCAAATATGTATATTCTAACTAGATTTTCATGCTCATGTATTGCATTGAACTCGAGACTAACTACGGTTCGCAACTTTGTGAACAATACGGCTTTCATTGGTTTTTATATACATATTGAAGGTTGCAGTCAGTTTTATCTATACCCTCCATAAACAGCTCGCATGTCCATGATGTTTCTCACGTTAGACCAAGTAATGCCAATGTTGTTCAACTCGTCTAGAACATTTTCCCAACGTTCAGTGTCTTCTACAAAATCTTGAGAAGCTGGTTTCCCATATACTCCCGTTTGCAAGTCGTTTAACCAATAGGGGACTTTGCGCAGCCGATTAGGCCAAGCTTGAGGCCATCTAGCCCCTCTTTCATCCTTGTCAACCGGTACCTTGTGCAAACAGGCCTGCAGAGGTACGTACCTGTAAATATTATGTAGTTAATCAAGGTTAGAACTCTTATTTGTAATCTGCAAGTGTGATCCTTCTCTTGAAGATGTGGTCTTAAAGCAATGATTTACCAAGATGCATTTGGATCATCGTTATCATTGCATATTGGAGGAATGTTTTGCTTCCTTTGCTCGTAGCATTCATTGGAAGTGGGTTTGCGATAAATGGCTGCACCAATGCTGTTAAGTTTATCCTTATTGATAGTCACGAGCTCCCAACACATGGACTTGGTTAGTGAGGACATTTCTAGAAGAAAATTAGAAAAGGTCAGCCTGGTACAAAACTACACATTACTCATCCTTTTCAATGCAGATTACGTATGTGTTTTTCTACCATTCCATATCTGGACATCTTCTTGGAGCTCTTGGTACACTGGAGTCGCAGACCAGACAAAATAACCGCCTGGTCTAAGGACACGGTTCAATTCCAAAAGCAACAAGCCACCTTGAACAAAGTTATACATCTCTCAGTAACTATAATCAAAGTAGAAGTATCAGTTTTAAATAAAACAAGAGTGTTAGTGAGAACCATCTGCGTGCCAGGGCACTCTACAACGTGCACAATGCATGAGATCAAAGACCATGCTAGGGAATGGCAGCCTTTGAGAACCCATGACCGCAGATATGGCAGGTATTCCTCTCTCAATAGCAAATTGCACTTGAGCTACGTGTTCATCCTTTGGTGCAAAAGACATTGCAAGTACATCTCTCTCGAATAAATAACCTCCAAAACTGCCAACCCCACACCCTACATCCAAAATCACACGAGTCCGCTTGCCCCATGCTATACTAGCTTCTTCAGCCTACATCCACATACCATTTTATTCCCCAAAATTATAAGAGGTGTGAGTTTTTTTTGGAAAGAAATTTCAATTCCACAACTAAAATTCTCATAAGCACTGTTCAGTTTAAATTTGAGCTAGCATGGAATGAATTTTCAAATGCGTTTGTTGGGTGCTAGGTGGGTGCCATAAAAAATGGTCTGGTCAAAAAAATTTGTAGCTAGTTACCTCTTGAATAAAATCAATGTAGTGGAGAGCGCCATGAATGAATTGAGTGCCACCTCCAGGGAATGTCAAAAACTCACCTGTCACCTTCACCCAATTCTGGTGCCCCTTCACCTCTGCCAATTGTGTGTGGGGTACGTTGTAGTACCATATCTGCTAAAACAAAACGGTTTGGTTTTAACTTTATATGAAAGGCGCCCGATGGCCCAATCTATTCAATGGTTCAATTATTATTTTAACGCACTTCACCTTGTCTCTACTACTAGGCCATTCAATGGGTGTCTTGTAACCTTTTGGAAGTGGCACCAAGCAAGTAGGTGCATCCTCTGGGCAATGTCTTTCTCTGTGTTCATAGTGTTTAGTACTGTGTAACTGCTTCAAAGCCTTCTCATTGTCTAAACAAGGTATAAAATCAGCACTTGCTGTGACATTGCAGAGATGCCACGTGTAATCTTGTAAACTTTCTGGCTCTATACTTTTTGATTCATCCCCTCGTCTCTCTTTTTCGTTCTGCGATTGATCTGCTTGGGTTGGCCATGACTTGCTCTCCTTTGACTGTTTTGCATTTTTGTTTTCACTCGTCCGATTCTTTTCTCCTAATTCTGGTTTCTGTGTCTCCTGTTCAAACTTTGTCTTGGTCAGTTGAGAGCTTTCGTCCTCATGTTTATGATCTTGTTGCTTTTCATCTTCTTCTGTAATCTCCCCTTTGTCTTCTCTCAGCTGTTTCTCATTCTGCTCATCTTCATCATATTTAGATTCTTGATTACTAAAATCATTTACACCTCGTCGCTTTCCTGAATTTAGTTCTTGGCTTTCATTGGCATTTTCATTCTGATCTTCCGCGTTTCTGTTTTCCTTTGTATCCGAGTTTTCGTCTTGATTATTAAATTTCCTGACATCTGGTTGTTGTTCTGTATTTAATTCTTGATTTTCCTCGGTATTTCCATTCTGGTCTTCTTTGTTTTTGTTTTCCTTCATATCCGAGTTTTCATCTTGCACTCCAGAATTCTCTTCTACGTCATTTCGGTTTCCTTCAGATGAAACATCAGTAATACTACTGCCCTGAACTTCCTCAGACCCAGACATTTTTGCATCAGCGTGCTGGTGATCATTGTCGGCATACGCTTCATTTGTCTCAGAGGCATCTTGGGTTTGAGTATCTCCCTCTGATACTTGAGCCTCGTTAGTAAAACTCCGGTCATCATGTGGATCTTGGTTTGCATCAGAATTGAGGGTATCGTCATCAGATTTGATTGTCTGATCATGATCTCCGGAGGTGATTTCGGCCGAGCCTATGGAGGAAGAGATATCATTCTGGGTTTCGGAGTCGGAGGTATCAACAAAGGCGGCACGAGCGACAATGCTACGCTTTTGAGGTTGATCTCCGGGATTGATTGTTATGCTCCATACAGCGAGAACACAAACTGCAATCACGACTAGGATGATTAAGGCTGGCGCGTAAGACGTAGATGAAGACCTCCTGTTGTTCCGTGATTTAGACAATGCCATTAGATTTTAAGCTCAGAGGGTTTGATTTTTCGTTGAGGAAGACGACCATGGAGGCGAAATTGCACGGAGGGAGGCGATGGAAATGAATGAATGAAGAAGATGGTAAGAAAAGATAGAAGCGAGACTTGAAAATTGGGAAATTATTCAAAGATCCAGAGGAGTCGGATTAGGGAATTTTATTGGTGCATGCGCGGGAGCAGAGAGGAAACGACTAACGTCTTTTCTTTTCTTTTTTTTGAAAAAATAAAAGTTTTGAAAGGTTTCAACATCAGTCTCCCACTGCGCGCAAGGCGCGCCCGCCCATGAGCACTTACTGGGGACTTACGAGATCGCCTACCAAAGAGTCTCAGCGATGGCAGAGGGGATCGAACCCACGACCCAAGGACCTAGTCCTGAATCCCTTACCATCTATACCAACTCACAGTCTTGAAGACTTCACTTCAGTCTTCATTTCTTTATTGCGTCAATGGGCCAGAAATTGGCCCATCCGGTGATTGTTCGAAGGCCCAAAGTTCAGACTGGACCCCTATTTATGGGTCATTTATGTTACCAGTCAACCTAAATTAAGCATTTTCACCCCAGATTGTTAATTGGCCAATTCTTTTTATTTTGTCAAAGTTTTCAAGAGATCTTTTCATGATTATATTACATTTTTTTGTGTGGAAAATATTATATTACTTATTCATCGCAGTTTCAATCATTTGAACTGAAATTGACCCCCAAATGAGATCATAGCCATATCCAAGGCCCGTTAAGATAGCAGCAGCAATTAAAATGCGAAATAGAACCATCAACACAAATCTTCCACGGAATCAACTTTCAGCTAATATTAGTTATTACTCAATGAAAAGGCCAAAACTTGAAGGGATGGGTGAGATGTGGCTGGGAACGCTAGTTTCTTAAAAAGGGATGCTTTACAGGAGTGAGTGGGCACACAAAAGGACTTGAATTAGGTACCAAACGAGATTTTTATGGCGTTTGGACAAAATGAATCTTTGAAAACCATGGTGAGGACAGAAGGATATGCACAAAAGGGGACAAGAGAGAGTATAATTTGTTGCACACACAAGAAGCCGATTGATGACCTTACCTGCATTTGTTACTCTTCAGAAAAGAAAAGAAAGACTAAAACTGCCAATCAATTCCTCTGTCTTTGTGAAGCTTTTTTATGGGTTCCATTTGAATACGAGCCATTCCTTCAATTCGTATTCATTCTCATATCCCTTTTCACTTTCCAAAGGCTTAGTTAGTGGTGGGTCGCCTTTCATTCATGCCATTACAGTTAAGGAGTAACAATCATTAGCCTGTTTTAAGAATATCAAAAAAAAAATTTAATTCACATGTACTAATGTGCCCTAGTCACGTGATGAAATTTTCTCCAGTACCTGACAATGGATAACGACCCTTGCTTCACACTAATATGGGAAAACAAAACATATACACCAAATCGAAATCAACGGTTCTGAAACTCCCTCTTTTCTGTAACGCTAATAAAAAAAATGATTTGTGTAGCATATAAAGCCAAGTTGGGGGAGAGTATGTTATATTTTTTTTAAAGGGCCACGTCTTGTGATTAATCGAAAGAAAGGTTCTTGTCTAGTGGCCCACGTCCAATAGAGAGAGGTATTTTCACTGTGATGTGATGGCCATTTGAAATGGATGGTCTCTCTTGGCAAACTGGCTTCCAACCTTGATATAATTCAAAGGTTGTTTAGATTCTTCCCTCTTTATTTCCCCTTTTCTTTTCTTTTTTCTTTTTCCAATGACAATAATAATCATAATAATAATAAGCTAGCTAGTGACCTAATGGTAAACACATGGAGACCTATGCCACTTGGGGTCATCACTCAAAGGTCACTGAATAATGTATTTTTGTTGGGTGCATGGCAGCTTGAAAGCTCTCGATCGGTCTCTCTGGTCATGTTCTTATCTCATATCATGATATTCTTTGGAATGATTGAACCCACACTGTGTTAAAATTCCCTATTTTGGCTGATTATGGGTCAGGGATCTAAAGTATATACGGACAATTAAAATAAATACAAGGCTATATATATGCACACACACACACAGAGTGATTTAACATCTTCCATCATCATCCATATATATCAGACTACTTAGGATCCATATGAGCATGTTATAGCTAGCTAGATCCTTTTTTAAATTCAGCATTTGATTTTAAATGGCAACTGCAAATAGTGCAGTAGTGTAGGTTGATAATTCCATATCTGGACATTGATCTGTCCTTAAAGCCTTCCCGTAAATATGCCTTTTGTACAATTCTGTACACATTAAATAATTAATCAGCAGGTTTAGGGGCAGATTTTAGAACACAGCTCGCAGCACGTTGTATAAAAAAAAGTGCAGAGAACTTGCACTTAATTGGTGAAAAGATCACAAAAAAATAGAAAAGGATTCTATATTGTATTGGCATATCAAATAATGAAAAGGGTGAATGCAAAGTTTGATACGCTGCCTTAGCTTATTGCTATATTGGGCGGTGCATCACTTTCACCAAGCACTCAGACCAAAGTATATATGGATGGCACTTATTCGCTACTTGAACAATCGAGGCAGCTTCGAGATGGGGATTTCCAAGGCTACAAAGCCAAAAACACTTGACCTTTTTTTTCAAAAAAAAAAAAAAATCTTTTGTTCGTTAATTAATTAAGTGGTTTTTACTAATCTAAGGAGCCTATGTTCATAAGTGAAGCTTTATGATTGGAAAGTTTTGGAAATTCTTTCTTGGGACAGGCTGAAGTGGGTAGCTATATATGTACGTGGCTGGTTCTAGATCACAGAGACCCTACCCAAAGTCGAAGATAATAATCATGACACGTTTTATATAACGAAACTGATACTATATATATATGTGTGTGTGGGAAACCATTACAATCAATTAATTCTGATGATCTAAAAGATTCTCTAACTTTTTTCGTGTAGTAAAGATCACATTACTACTGGTTATGTGTGATGTATGCGTGCGTACGCGTGCTACGAAAAAAGTGCATGTTCATCGTCGTCGTGTACACAGAACTGGGACTTAGCTTCTTGTTAATTTTTTTAGAGACTGATCTGAGATATAGATGCTTCGGTTACGGTAGATTCTGCTTTAAGAAAAATATATCAGATGAGTGGGGTATAGCTCTGTGGTACGTAATATAAGAAGAAGAATGAGACACAACAACGCCCTCAAGTTCATGCTCTTTTTGGAAACCCCTTTATGGCTTTCCTCTGACTTTATTTCTAATCTTAACAAACATTGGGCCATCACGTCCTTGTCGCTAATTAAATATATTTGTTTATCATAACTTGATTATTACACAACCACCAGCCTTTAACTTATTAAAAAATGAGGCAGTCATGTGCCGCCTCCAGCAGATTAATCATTTAACTTGTTCTAATTAACTAGCTACTTGGTGAATTATTGTACTGCACAAAACAATAACTTGTAATAGGACGAGCTAGCAGCTAGTGCATTATTTTGCGTTACAAAACTAACTGAGAATAGGAAAAAAAAGTCATCAGAGAGAGGTGGGAGGGGATGGATTATTACCTTATTTTGATGTGTGAATGGCTATGTGTGTCCCTTTTTCTTTGTTTGGAGAATAATGTGCAACAGTTGCGAAAGGTTTTCGAGATGATGTTTAAACTGTTTATGATATATATTCACATGCACATGCTTCTGCCTTCTTCCTTTGTTTTCTTTTGCTCTCTTTTTAATCATTCGCAGACAAAAATATATCTTTTCAAATCAAATATATGTGTGATACTATTTGGAAGATGATGGGTATAGTGTGTTTATTTCCTGTCCGTCGTTTTTTGACACGAGACTGTGGTTGTTCTTTAAGTGCCTAATTAATATTTGGGTTAACATCTTTTCTTTTTCTATGCCCACGTGACGTTATAATAATGACTTGGTCTTCATATAAAAGTAGTATGCCGAAAGATGATCAAGAGAGTTAAAAAGATCAATCCTTTTTGAGCCCACACAACCATATTATTACATGTAGCTCATTGATTAGGCCACAATTTAGTGAAATTAGGCAACTTTAAAAAGTCAATGATCTCCCAGTAAAGCTTTTTAAAGTTTGGTTTCTAGGGTGGGCATGTACGAATGACTAAGTCGCGCGCCAAACCAATAATGACACATATATCATCGCCACAAGACATGCATGTGGCTGCAAATTCCAAAACCAGACAATCAAAAGTGTTTGAGGTAATTTTTTACCCAATTTTTTCAAAAGAGCTCTATCCGTGCAATTAATTTGAGGCCAACCCTTAATTCTAAACAGAAAAACAGGATGTTTATGTAAGTTGCTTTAAATAAGTACTTTTTTAAAATTAAAAAAAAAAAAACCTTTTTGTAGTTGGTGATAACAAACTAGCTACAAAAATGAATAATAGTCGCATTATGAGTACAACAACACTACTCATGGAAAACTCAAGTGGGTATGTAGACATGTGGTCCTTACCTATCAAAGAGACAATGAGAAATCAAATCGCTGTTTGGATGCGGTGTCTGCTATAGTCTATAGATAATAGATTGAAACCTCATAGATAAATATATAGTACTAACCTTTAAATATAATCTTGTTCTAAATATCGATATATATATCACGAGCCCTCAGGGTGCAAGGATGTCTCTGTAGCGTCCTTGACTAGAAAACTTATGAATTCAATTCTAATTAAAACATATCTTCAGGCTTGTTCAGAGGCAATTGTATTTAACAGATCAGAGATGGCTGGCCCCAAAAAACTTTATACATGTACTGTGTCTCACGAAAGCTGGGGCTACTCCTTATGGATGCATCGTTAGGGTTGCCCCCTATATATCGTAGTGAACTTTGTCTTCCTTCTGTGTGTATGTATTATAAAAACTATTGAAATTCGAAAACTAAAATTTAGTAACCATATTGTTTAATAAACTCTGATTATAAGGAAATTGAATTCCATTATCTTGTTGAAGTTCAAGTCCTATTGATTGTGAAGCAATAAACGATATAATTTTGGCAGAAAAACTATTTCTTTTTCCCTTGCTTCTCCGTTAAGGAGATCCAGAAATGCCCCATATGTAAATGAGCTTCTTATATTAATGCGATTGATTGATGATGTTGTAGCACTAAGATATTAGCCGGCCGGCTAGCTATATATAGCTTAGGCGAGTTCATACGTATCTCTTTACAGGTAGATATTGTAGCTCTAGGTCCTTTTTTGTGCTGGTTACTTGGTGTTGATCACTCATACTTTAAGTTTAAGGTTTCCGAAACTCATTATTATTAATTAGTTTATACACTTATTATTTCTAGAGCTCTGAATATTTAGTCAATATCCATATTAGTGAGAGAGACGAGAAGTGGACGTCCACAGCATTGAATACTTTACACGACAATACGCAGTCTCAGAAAGGACTACCCATTTATAAAGGTATATTATATTATAGTATGAATAGAGAATCCAATAACATTTTTAACTCGGCGATGAAAATGTTCGGAGCTGGGGGGAAAAGTTTTCACCCTTGAGCTGTGGTGCACAACGCAATTTCTAGAGCAGCTAATACAAGTGCATCGGAATCTCAGTTATATACATTTGAAATGGAGTATATATTTATTTATATATGGATTATGGACTACTATATATAAACCAATTACTCTGTAATGTAATGATGATTATATACACAACCTGTTAGTTTTGTTTATACATAAAGAATGATAGGGATAATTATATTCATGTATAATATTAATTAATTTAACCTAACCCAACAGGTGGCCCCAAGATTTAAGGAGGTTGCTAGGGCAAATATGAGACGAACGTAGTTAAATGTGACGTTGCCCTCGCTTAGCCTGTGGAGTTTTTAATAATACTGTACATGTGTGACGTGGTGACCGTGGAGTATGTATGAAAGAATAGTTATATGATATATCAGAGGGTCAACACACACACATGTATATATATATAAAACAAGGATTTTTTTTTTTTTGAAACAAGGACTTAGCGAGATGAAATAAGAGCGCAGAGAAAATGGTAGTACTACGGTACTACCTCCATTCCTAATTGTAAGACCGGTTTAATCTTTTTTGAAAAAATTAAGAAAGCTAAATAAATTATTTAATCTTATCATATGAGTGTATTTTTAGATTATATATTAGTTTATTAGTCACACTAATTAGTCTATAGTTTTTTTAAAATTTTTTCTAAAAAAGTTAATTTAGTTTTATAATTAAGACTGGATGAATATTAGTTATAAGGTGAGAAAGAGGTAAACTCAGAATTAATTTGTTCAACCCTTTGCTTTAGCACCTTCTCGATTCGTACTTCCTTTGGTCGTAAATGGCACCGGACGTTTTCTGAAAACTTTTTTATCTGATCTGCTGTATAAATCATTTTGTGCGTTACCAATGAGCTTTCTTCATAATTCTCATTGCAATCTATAATAAAAAAATATTTTAAAGTCTAATATGATGTTTTTCTATTTAATAGAAGTTATAAAAAAATGTTTTTCTTTTACAAAAAAGTTGACGAGCTACCTTCCTCTAATTTTGATGAAATAGTTAGAGTATAGAATATTTTAAAAGCCCCCTAAATATATACTCTTTTGGTTATATTTATGGTGATATTTATAAAGAACTTCTAACATTTTTCACATAAATTAAGAAAAACTTTAAATATAATTAACCATGTCATAAAATTCAACAATTTTCTAACTCTATTATACATAAGATCACATAAAAATAAAGTTAATTCAATGATAAGTAAAGGATTGATGTGTACACTCACCTCAAAATTGAATGAGATGTCTTATAAATGCGATAATTAATTATTTCTATCTACATATAGATAGAATATCATATAAATAGTAAATTATATTATAAAAGTAGTAAATAGTATTAGATTAATATTTTTATTCCCTTGCGAATATTAAATAAATTGAATGGGTGCTGCTATTGCTAAGAATGCATGTGTAGAGGTAGGTGGTGAGTAGGAGTGAAGAATCCACGAGTTAGTGTTAGTTGACATGGGGATTTGTGGCATCAATCACAGTCACAACACCTCTTCCACTCGGGCTTAATTACCCTAATCACACTAACGTTTCCATTGTTTTGATTAATTAATTATAATTACTATCATTGATGAAGGATTGTCTCTGCAGCGGCTAATTAATCAAGTTGCTATGCGCTCGTTGGATTCAAATGAATTCATGTGGGCGTTGGTTGGGATGATAGTGAAGAAGGGAACACACACGGGGCTCGAGAAATATGACACACTCTCTCTCTACCCCTCGTACTGTTCTACTTTTTCTCTCTGTTAAATCTCTCACTACTACTCACTACTCAGTGCAGTGGTTCTAGTATATTTTTGTTAATGACTTGTGTTACCAAAATTATCTATCGATATCGTCATTATGTTTTTAATAAAAGCAAATGATGCTTTCAACTTACTCCACCTCGATTACTTTGTATTTGTACGAATGAGAGGCCCCATCTGGTTGCCCATAACAAAACCCTAAGTTGAGACTTGATTGGATTTAGTCAACAAACATGTTTGGTTGCAAAACACAAGAGACCCCCATAAATAAAGGAAATGCCTAACCCAATGGAGAAATTAGACAAGTATTGACTATAACAGCCTCAATAGTGATCTAATACTTTTGAAATTATTACCTATACCTGTCTCCTTTCTCATTCGTTTCTTCTTTATCTTTGCTGATGATTCTGCCTTCTTCTGGGTTCATTAATCCACACCCTTTGCCTGTTAGTGCTTGTTTGGGAAGCCAAACAATTCCTACAACTAACCTGCTTGTCAGTTCATTATTATCCATATAGTCTATATATATGGTAGTTTTGTTCGGGTGTTTTACTCAAGCACTCTAAATAGTTTGGCAACACTCAGTTATTTGTCATAATCACATACTAATTCTGGAGAGCATGAATAGGGTTGTAAAATACGCAGAATAAAATAATAATTGAATGGATTTTTTATGTTTTCACGTACAAAGATACATGATGAAAAACCACTTTTGATCAAGAACATGAATATAATAAATATTGCCCATCTTCTGTTCGTTTCTAATAAAATGTTCCCGATCGATTCGGTTCTGTAATAAAAATTCCTAAGGAGCACGAAATCAATTTTAAATTGGTGCTGGCGATGAGGGGAAACTATTTCAGTAGATCTTCAGAGTCATAAGCAACAGTGTGAGAAATCTCGTTAAAAGGAATTTATATTATAAAATTAAATAACCAAGCTTTTACATATCAAATGTATGTTGATGCATATGTGTGTGTGTGTGTGTGTTTTTTAAGAAAAAGGTTTGAGATTCGTCTCCTTTGCTACAGTTGAAAACTTTTTGATTGTTGTGGCGAGCCAGCTGTAACTGTGTAATTACATTACATTATTACTAAAATACTTAATGCCCGAAAATGAAAAGTTGAAAGCGACACATATATGTATTTTTACCTCCGTTTCTTTCATTATTAATTAATTAATTTGAGCAAGGACATTTTCGGGATGCCATGAACAAGTAAAAGCGATGGTTGGGTAACTAGATGCCATGTGATGAGTTGGGTAGCTTTCCTTTTCCTTCTTTCTTATTTTTTTCCATTATTATTATTATTTTTAGTATCTCAGTTTAATAATAATAAAAAATTGTAAATAAGCAAGCAATACTTAGCCTCTTTAACGCAAGCATATAATTAGCGAGGCATGATATTATAATGTGATCGAATCCTTCTTTATCTGTCGCATCAGGAATATCATTCTTCTTTTTCCGCCTGTTTGTTCATTTTAAATATGTTACATAAAAGGCAATTTTGTAATAATAATATTATATTTCTCTCCATTTTATTAAGCATTTCGGGCTTGTTGCTCTTTATGAATTAATAATAACGTTTTTTTTCCTTCCAATTCTTGAGGCTTTTGCTCCACTTTATATGGCTATATTATTACAAATGCTACTAATACGTACGATTATAACATAATATCCGAATAATATAACAACTATTTTATATTTAATTATGGTTATATTTTTTGAGTTTGTTCAACCGATTTTCTGGTGTTTATTGAGCAAATTCTAAGAAAATTCTAATGATAATATTTGACATGTATACATTTCTTTTTTGGGCTAGGTTTAGTACTTCAGTATACTTGTATAAAAAACGAAAAGTAAAATCTTATGCATGGTTATACATTTATTTTTTATCATTTTTCTAAGATAAACCGTGAGTGCCATTTTTAAATTAATGAAACTTTTAGAAATTTGGGTATGATTTAAAAAAAAAAATATATATATATATATGTTAATAATTTACAAAAATGAAAACTGGAATTTTGGGATAGGAAGAGGCTGACACACGTACATACGGGCGCGTCTTTGTGAGCGTAGCAGAGACGGGATTGAGTGGACAGTTGAAGAGACAAGTGAAGGACAAAGAGTGACTGGACATATGAGAGTTTGTCGGGTCAATCTAGTTTCTTTTGGTATATGTCTATGTTAACGGATCAAATCCTTGTTGACTAAATTGTCAATTTTAATCCTCGGTGGCCAAACTGGTCATTTAATATGGAACCCAACGGGACTGTGATTTATATAATCAAATCACGACCAAAAACCATATTATTTCATGCCCTTTAGTTACTTATAAATTTTGTATTACTACACACACACACAAAATTCTGAGAAAATGGTCCTGAGAATCCATACCCACGCACACAATCAATTTAATTATGCACACAATATGCACTTTGGTTCAAGGAATGAAAACAAAAGGTAAAAAATGCATTTGGCTAATCAAAATAGCTCATTTAACCTTAATTAATATAAGATCTAGTTAATTTATAGTGTAATTTATACTACAAACTAGACCTTATATTAAGAAGTTAAAATAATATATAAACACAAACATACACATATACACACACATGAAAGGTAATAAAGGTGGGTTAAAGTTAGGTAAATGAGATCCGTATATGATCACATTCACATCGCACCGAAGTTGAGACTGTAGACGAATAAAAAATGAGTAACAAGCTGTCTCTGTAATATGCGTGCGTGTTTAACTGTTTATACATAGGGACATAGGGTTTAATATATTTTTTTATTGCAACTTTTTTTTTTTTTTCTATTATACTCACATAAAAACGAGTGACTCTTATTATAATGAGAAAAGAGGGAATAATAGTGGACCTACCCATATTTCTACAATAAAAACAGAAACATTAAATCTTTATACATATTAATTGGTGTAGCCTTATGAGGAGGTTTGCCATATATAGCTGGCCCCTCTTGCGAATATATATATATATATATATTTATATTTATATAAATAATTGAATATATAAATGGATTGCCTCCGTGTTGGCATATATTCAACATGACCAAACCTTCCTTTTATATATACTCCTATGTATATCAAGTGTTCCCTTTTTCATGCCCTCACACACACACATATATATTCTTCTTAGACCCAGTTATATTAAACTACCCCCATTAAGTCGTTTGTTTATATAAGCTCAATAATTAATTAACATATAAAAAGCTAAGGAGAAAAGGCTCGTGAACTTAAATTTATTCTGTTTTCTGTGCTTTTTGGCTTGGTTCCCTGTGGGAAGTGGGAACACAATAAAGTTGGGAGGGGGACGGACGGCTGGGAGCTAGGATTAGGAAGGGTCAGTTCCAAGTGAAATATTATGTACACGTGTCACTACTTTTTGATGTTTCTTGCTTCATTTTTTACAGAGTGAGTACGGTGGATCATGTACAAGTATAGGGCACAGTACAAGTGTGCAGCTGCCCCATCATTTTCACACCATTTGGTATCCGCGCCTTCATAATTATAAAATAATACAATAATGAGAAAATAATATAATGTACATTATAAATTAAGTCTAAATAAATAAATATAAGAAAATAGAGTTTTAAAATTGAAACTCAATATATTCTATATAACCGATTTGAGTTGAGTGGGGATCAAGACAGCCACCGCCACGCCTTACATTACTTGTCATTAAGGGCTGGCCCATTCCGCTTTAAGCTCTCATCATACCCTTGTTATTTGTTACGTTATTCCCCTCTCTTAACTTCCCTACTTGTCCTTTAATCCAATCTTAATGAAGCCTAACCCAACGTGTGTCTTCTCTTGCAGGGACGATCTTGTCCCTGCATGTTCATATCCAACAAAGTCATTTAATTTGAGCAAAAAAACAAAGTCATTTAATGACCTGGCTTAATGTCATTGGTCACTGCATACAACACATTGCTTTCTAACCAGTACGGGTTAAGTTTCTCTCATTATCATTTTTTCATCATTCTTCATAATTTCTAAATCATGTTTGTCAAGTCAAGTCGGTCTGAAAGGTTATAATACTACTTTAATTTTTCTCTCATCTCTCTAATCAACAGCTCAAATGGGCTAATGAAAGATTAAAAAAAAGAAGAGAGAATGAGCAGAGGATTTATTTCCGTACTACTACAGCCTTTTATCCGAACCCAGTGTTTAATTTGTAGCTACTCTTATTTTTTCTTGTGCATTTCAGTCCTCAAGATGTAGAATCATATATACAATATGATTCGCCTTTCCTACGCATGCATGCCACAACGTCACGATTAATTATTAGATGACCTTGAAAAATGAAATTAATATAATTAACTTGATAGAAAAATACCAGTCACTACTGCTGAGATCAAATAAATATTTTTGGAGAAAAAATTAAGACTTAAATACGGACGAACAAGGTGGCTAAGTGTCACTCTTGGGAAGAATTCGAGTCCCTTTTAGCACAAGAGCTTGTGCGCGGCGAGCGCAAAAAGGGAAGTTCGAATCTTGAGGGTTAAGATATAACAACTGCTAATTTTTTTAATTGAGGACGTACACTAGGACCATTTTATGGCATCCGAAGGATATGTTTATATATGAATTGATAAAATTATGGAGGGGACCATTAACATTTATTGGGGTCGGATGGTAAGATATTCGTTCTTCTTTAAACAGGTCTTTAATTTAAGATTGTGAATGCAACATGTGATATTAGTAGCTCCTCTCTTCTATTTGTCTGGGGTAGACTGATGCGAATCCAATCCGGATAAAAAATCATGGAAGGGACCCATATATAGTATAATGGCGGCTTAGGGTGTGAGATTAATTAATAATTATAGAGTAATTTTGAATTTGTATCTCAATGAAATTGCGTGTTGTGTCAATCTATAGATATCTTGAGCAAAAAAAAAAATCTATAGATGTAGACGTGGCTATACGAAGCAAAGGATAGTACTAGGGAGCACGTGATGGACGAAAGGCGCTCAATTCTAAGCATTCGGATTATTATTATTATTATGAAACGCGTAGAGACTAGAGGCCAGGGGAGCAGTAGGTGAGTGAACGCAATGCCAGGGAATAAGTTGGAAAATATGATACAGGCAGCAGTGAAAAATTGTTTTTTATTACTACATTCGACGATTTCTTGGTTTAGTGCACTGTGCAAATTGCTAACAAGTAAAAACAACCTACTAATAATATTTGGTGAAAAAAAAAAACATCAGGAATCCTACCTTGAATACCAACCAAAAACAAAGTAGTGCAGAAAAGACAAATTAGAATGTAAGACTTGGAAGATCGTGTGTAGATTTTTTTTTTTTTTTGCAAAACTTCTTCAACTCTCTAGGTGCTTTGTATCAATATCAAATTTTCCTAGCATGTTTCTAAAGTCATAGATAAGAATCGGCCTGCCTCTAAGTCAACCTATGGATGGATCCCAGTAATATGGATGCTTAGGAGTTAGAAGTAGTCGAAATGAAAATGAATGACGTTGTTTATTTGTTTCCTTCCTCAACAAAGAAGGACAAAATACAGAAGATGACGTGTTTGTCCTCCAAACAGTACGTAAGCATTAGGAGGGTAGGATCTGTCATTTGGATTTTAGAGATGAGAGGATGAGGTTGGAGAGAGTGGATTTTATGTGAATGAGGGGAGGCCATGTGCGTGATTGCCATATAAGGGAGGAAATCAAATTAATTAATAGAGAGAGGGGTTGAAAGCGAGAATAAAAAACGAGAGAGCAGAGGGAAAGTGACGTGGAGGGGCAAACATGGAAATGATCTTAGAGGGGCTGGGGGTCGTTGCAGGGAATGGCGTCCTGCCGCCGCCTTCCTCTACCGTACGCCACCCAGTCCCCTCCATGCGCCGCCCCTTTCGCTCTCCTCCTTTTCCCTCATTCTCATTTCATCTACTTTCTTTCTTCCTACAGTATTTTTATTTGTAATCGCTATATTTTTGTTAAATTATGAGAAGGGTTCTGCTTACGTACAATATTTGTAAGATTTAGATGTTAAGGGTTATGGCTCAAAAATATACACGTGTACGTTCAATATTAAATATTTTTTTTAAGGCAAAATTTAAAAATGGGGCAAAAGTCACGGTCTTTTAAGTACATGACGTCCGTTAATTTCTCCTTAAATTTGCCAGCTATTTTCCAGGTGTCATTTATGGCTCATTGGATGGATGAATACGTGGCCATAGAGAGCCATTTCTGGAACCAGTTGTATAGCCTCGAGGAAGAGACTGAAACAACTCTCTAAGCGCCAGAGGCTGTAGAGGCAGATTCAAATGAAGCAGAGGATCACACGAGCCAGAGCACGTGCTTGTGCTATCTGATTTTATTGGAACGTCGATGAGAAACCCCATGGAATTTGGGCATCTTCTAGACTGGGTTGTAACTTGTAATGGATGAGGTCGAGGAGATTGTTGAGGTTGCTGTTGTCCATGGATTTGGTTAGAATAACCCACACCCTCTGAGCTTGAGATTTTCGTCCAAGCCGTTGTTACTGAGATAGCTAGACTTATCAAACCCCCTAAGAATCCCTTCTTTTCATCACCTACGGCGATAATTGTGATACTTGGAAATGTCCAAACCGGTTCTTAAAGCTGGAAGCAGACCGCCATGGGTGGGTCTTGCAGCTACAGTGTTGGTCCAAATCGCTTCTGGGAATTCCTACAACCTCACACTTTTCTCATATGCGCTCAAATCCGTAATGGGTCTCAATCAGTAACAAGTGACTCTGCTTGGAGTGACTAATGATATCGGCGAAAGCGTAAGTTTGCCTGCTGGTTATTCCTGCAATAAGCTCCCACCTTGGGCTTTGATTTTGATTGGATCAGTGCTTTGTTTCTTGGGTTATGGAGTTATCTGGTTTACTGTTAGGCAAACCCTTTCGAAATCGAACTTGCCGTATATTATGGTAATTGAGATGCTCTGTCTCTCATTTTAGGACCAAACCTGGAATTAAACTTTTATCTTGATGGAAATAACTTGTAGATACATTTGATGGATCAAATGTTAAGTTTCTGTTTTGATTGAAAATTTTCCGGACGGATTCAATTGTTTTGCTGAACTTGGAATTTGTGTGATAATGGCTGGGACGATAAGCTCTCATTCTAGAGAGCTGTTTCAGTCTTTTCCCTTCCCGTTGCTCTTTTCGTACACCAAGATTTTCATTCCCCAGTCTCTGGTTTGCCTAAATTGAAACCCTGGCACGATTTAATCCTAATCTCTCTTTCCCCCTTGTAAATTTTATTCATAATTTTTCTCTTGCCTTGTCAGCAATTTACTATTCCAGTTGGCTCCTTCATTTTCCAGGTCAGGCTACACGTAATCTTATTTAGTAAAAAAAAAAATTCCAAATTCACGGTCCTCATTTTAACAGGTTGTATGATTTTTGCCCCATTTTTTTGAAACCACTACCTTTACTTATAAAAAAAAGTATTTGATGTCAGATGCATTTAAAAAGAAAAAATCACAAGTATCTTTTTACATCATAGCCTTAGAAGAATTAGGATAACTGAAAGGGAGAATAATTTTTTTATTCTAACCAAAAGAAATAATATATTGACAAATTCTATAAGTTGTTAATGGTAATTGACTTATTTATTAATCCTCTCTCTACTATTCAATGAAGATTTTTTTGATATTATTTTTATTAGTTAGGATCTAAAAATCATTCTCCCTAATTAAAATCCTATATATATAGGGTTTCCTCCAGTCAGATCAATCCTAACTGTAGAAACACTTTTATAGTGTAAAATTGTATTATAAAAGTGTTTGAATAATTAAGATTAAAAATAATATTTAGTTTGGAGGGAAGAAGGAGGAGGAGGAAAAGGGAATAGAAAGAGTCAACTGGGGGTTTAAATGAAAGGGAGAAAAAGAATGATGGAGATAAACGAGGGAGAGATGGTCCCCGCGGACTGCATTAATAGGACTATTAAGCCTACTCATTCAATAGTGCCCTCTCCCACTCCTTCCCACAAAACAGAGGCACTCTTTCTTACTGCTCTCCATAAAACAACAAACCAAACAAAAACAAAAACAAAAACAGGTGGGATGCGGGTGGTGGCGCTGTGTTCCCTTCTACGGCCACATCATGTTGCCTCCCGCATGATTAATCCCTAAATCCTTCTCTTTTAATTAATTCTCCTCTTTTTCACAAAACCCCCTCTCCCGGTCTCCTTCACCACATAATCCCCACTTTAATCACACTTCTCCATGCTTTTATTCAAAAGCAACAAACAAAACAACTTTTTACACTCCTTTTTTTTTAAAAAAAAAACCCCAGGAATTTACGATTTATTAACATCATCACGTTAATCCCTTCACTTTACAAATAAACTAAAACATACATTTATGCTGCCAAAGATGTCACCGAGAAAAGACGAGGGATTTTTGTTAGCATCGCTGAGTCTGGAAAAAAGTTCATGACTGAGAAAGCAGGCATTAAACATGAGGAAAGACTAATAAATACTCGAAAAACAAAGATAAATACGATAGAATGTTAGAATATATCGTGGACGCGTTGAATGAATGAGAACAAAACAATTATGATGGAAAGGGAAAAGCAAAAAAAAAAAAATCCAACATAGATTATAGTTAATGAAGCAGAAAAAGGGCAACGTGTGAGGAAAAGCAGCGGGTTTTCCGGTAGAAAAGGACGAAGAGGACGCAGAAAGCTGCTCCTTCTGACACGTGGACACAATACCCGCCGTCGGATCACAACGCGATAGAGGATCGCCTCCAGAGATTAGATCATTGACATCCAAGAGAGAAAGAAAAGAAAGAGAGAGGTGAGTGAGTTTGTTTTTGTTGTGCTGGAGACCGCAGACACAAAAGGGGAACTGCTCAGAAATTGAAGAGAAGAGGAAATAAAGAAAGGAAAGAAGGGGAGAGAGAGAGAGAGAGGAACTGTGCGGGAAGAGAAGATCAGAGAGAGAAGAGTTAAATAAGGAAGAGAGGAGGGAGAAAGAGAAGAAGGGGATGGCGGCGTCGCAGTGGGAGCAGCAGGGAAAGGTGTAATTGTGGGGTGGTGGGGGTGTTTAGTTGTTCAGTATTAATGCATATACACGCTGCCACACTGCAGAACAAGAACAAGGCTCGAGCGAATTGAAACACTGCTCGACGCTTGTCCTTAACCAACTACGAGCTTCGATTTTTATCCTCTACTCTCTTCCCCCACCCAAAAATCCAACCATATACCTCATCCCCATCAACATTAGCACGCCCTTTGAGAACACTTACACAACATAAAAACAAAACCCAAGAATTCTCCCGATTTACTCCTCATTCAAGGCTCACTACCCAGAGAATTAATTCCACCAATAGTTGTTTTTTCCCTTTCTTCTCTGGTTTCCCCCATACAATACCCACAAAGATCGAGCTGTCACTGATATGGATTATCGGCCACAATTGAAGTCTAGGTCAGGCATAGAGGAAGCTCAACAATGGCGGGCTTGTTCTCACTAGGCGGTGGCGGAGGGGGAGGAGGTAGGGGAGGGGGAAGCAACCAAGAAGACGAACCCGGCCACCACCATCATAACCCACCCACCGGAGTTCCTCATCCAGACGCCGCCTATTTTTGGTACAAGAATAATGAAGACGTGTCTTGTTACAGAGGCTTCGAGCTGTGGAACCAGCAACCTGTGATGCCTCCTCAAGCGAGGCCACTTCTCCCCCAAGATCTCTACTCCTTAGGGGTGGGGCCGAGCAGCAGGAGCTCCGATGATCAGTCGTCTTCGAGATCGGGCGCCATGATGATGATGCGTTCCGGTGGCGGAAGCAGCGGCAGCGGAGGAATAAGCTGCCAGGACTGTGGGAACCAGGCCAAGAAGGACTGCCCACACATGCGGTGCAGGACTTGCTGTAAGAGCCGTGGCTACGACTGCCAGACCCACTTGAAGAGCACTTGGGTTCCCGCCTCCAAGCGACGGGAACGACAGCAGCAACAACAGCAACCACTTCAGCTTCGAGGAGGAGCAGCAGACAACAATCCCAAGAGGCTGAGAGATATTACTTGTAATAATAACCCCAGCACTTCCACTGCTCATGTGCAAATGGCTACTACACACTCTTCATCAGCAGGTACTCTAAAGCAGCAGTCACTCATGTTTTGTCTTGTTACTTCTTTCTGATCACTCACTCTCTCTGTATGTGTGTGATCCACTCTCAGACACAACAGAATCTTCCCAGAAATTCTCTGAAAAAGATTCATCACACACACTGAGAAAGTTCTCAAGTATATCGATTGCGTGTGAAGCAACGTCTCCAAAAACCCCCTTCCTCCATTCGTATTCACCAGCTTTTTTTTCCTTCCTTTGTTTGATTCTTTTTTTCCCCCTTTTCCTTTTCCAAAGTCACTGTTGTTTAGTAGCCCTGACGAATGGATTGACAGCGAAGAAACTGTTTCTCCTCTTTGTGTGTGTCTCAATTATTCGTGTCTCTCTGTGTGTGAAAGACTCTCCTCTTTCTTCCCTCATTCTCACTCACTCACTCACATTCCTCCTTTGTTGATATCTGTGTTCTTTATTTCTCATTTAAAAAATTCATTTCCCTACCCTCCAATGATACCATATCATTAGAGCATTGTATCTTAATCTTAATCTAACTATAACTCTTCTCTCAAAGAAGAATAATAATATTTTTTTTTGTTTATTATTGATTGCTCATCTCTATCCCATGTACTCTATAATATGACAGAAGGGTTAGAGCATGGGAGTTTTCCGGCGTTGGTTAGTTCCTCGGCGGAGTTCCGGTGCGTACGGGTTAGCTCCATGGACGAGGCTGACGAGCAATACGCATACCAAACGGCGGTGAACATTGGAGGCCATGTTTTCAGAGGAATTCTCTATGACCAAGGCCCTGATCCCAACTACATGTCCACCGCTGATACCTCTCCCGGTGGAGCCGTTCAGCCCCTCAACCTCATTGCCGCCACCGGCGCTTCTGCTCTTCCAGCCGCTGCCGCAGCAAGTGGTGGTGGTGCCGTCGCCGCCGGGGCTTCTTCCTCCACCGGGCCGCTCCTCGATCCTTCCTTGTATGCGGCGCCACTTAACCCTTTCATGTCTGGCAGTGGTACGCAGTTCTTTCCTCACCCAAGATCTTGATCATCAAAACCCAAATAAAATAAAAGATAGATTACCAACTTTGGCTTTCAAGCTTCGAACGACTAATATCATATTAATTATTATTACTATTGTAGTAGTAATTTTGATAAACATTCAAGTAGGAGACAAAGAAAGAAAGAAAGAAAAAGAGAGAAAATGCAGACAGACGATGGTTGCTCCACATTTGATTTTATGCAAATTTCAATGCTTATTAGTCATTTTAAAATGAAATTCCTCTTCTCCTTCTTGAGAGCTATCTGTATGAACACGACGTAGTGGACTCCTGGTTCTAAATTCTAACATGCTAGTACAACGCGTCTTTAATTTTATATTTCATATTCTACTTATTTCTTGGTCATGGTTTTTCTCCTTAATTCATGTTTAATATTAATCATGCTTTCTGGTTGGCTTTGATTTTGAACTTCGAAGATGCCTTTTTCCCTGTTTATCCGTATGCTTTGCCGGTTTGAAATTCAATTCCAAACACGGTTTGGACTAATTGACCACACCAAACTAAGGCTACCGAATATATATTAGCGGTCCAACCATATGGTTGATGGATCTCTCTTACCAATATCTTCAAATCTTATGCTAGTCTTATTTTATCTTCTAATTTGTTAAATACTAACTCTGATTATTAATATATGAGTCAATTGACTTTCTTTAGGAGAGATTAAGAAAAGTAAATAATAGACTTAATTATAATATATGTTGTGTATTATGAGATTATATATCAGTTTATAAGTTAGACAAATTATTAATATAATAATACACAATATATATATTATGATTAATTAATTTATTTAACTTCCTTAATCTCTTTATAAAAAAGTCAACCTACCCTTAGACAGGAGTGAGTATATATAATGCTACATTTTGATTTTAAAACAGGAATATAATCCTCATATTTAACGCACATGCAGCAATATCTATATATCTATCTATATATTTTGCATATCTCAGGCATAATATATAGGGTACCTAGATTTTGCTGTGATAATTAGAGGGGAAAGACTAAAAGAAGTAAAACAAAAATAAAGGAGCTGAAATGTCAGAAATTTCAGCAGCCATGCAACGTGCTCTCTCAACCTCATGAATGGAGACCCACTACTCTATATACCTAATCTTCAGTGATGATGAAATCACTGCTAAGTGTTAACACACAGCAGCAGACACAGATTTGTCGTTATATACCCTTTACATTTTGTAGTACGTACACATTGGTATACGTCGAAAGTCTAGAGCTTTATAACTAATGTCTAATGTTGTGTGAACTACTTGTTCTACATTAGTAACGTACTTTGTGATTTGGGTTATGTGAGGCATTTTGTGTTTTTTTTTTCCCTGAAGTATGAAGTTAAATTAGGGATAATGCATTTTAAAAAACCAAGTATCATGCATTTTCATTGTCAGGACCTGGTCTTTTCCGAATATAATCCAAAGACTAAGGAGAAGCATAACAGATATTCTTCCTCCAATTTTTTATTCTTTTTTGGAGGTTGAGGGGGTGGGGAGCAACCATGGCTGCTATCTATTTCACTATCTCTTATTCATGTCAATGGTATTTATTTTTCAAAAGGAATTAATGTTCCACTTTGTATGACATGTAGATAGAAGCATTGTAACCTTAATGTTGGGGATATATATCTGGCTTCATTTAAACATCATGAGAATCTATCAACTTTACTTTTTCGAACTGTAAATTATTCTTACATATCTAGATATATTAACACCCAACTTAATATAAAAGTGAACAATGAAAAAAAAAAAGTGTTGTAGGCTAATATAGGAAGGCAAGTTGCCTTGTCTTGGTACAAATGGAGACCATTACATTGTGTCTTTAATGTCTTTGTTTCTCCACAAGCTCCTTGTTTGTCATCTACCCAAAAAAACAAAAAAAGATTTTAAATAAACATGAAAGAAATAGAAGTGTAACATACGAAAGAGTATAACGTCATGACTGTAATCTTCATCTAAAAAAGCCACGTGCATAATCTGATTAATTTTTTTCCTTGCTTTTATTAATTTTCAAATCTTGGTGTGCGGTGAGGAAATAATCTGATTACTAAATGTCATCTCAGAATATTCGGAGGTAATGAGGCTTGCCACTGATATCTTTGCCACTCTGTTGTTCTTCTGGGCAAGTCTCCCCAGTTCACGTATCATACATGAATTTCGTAAATAATTAATATGGATGACTCTATTGCATACTGTATGGTTTGATTTATTTTTTATATTGTCTGGGTTATATATGTTGAATTAATTACGACTCTGATGGTATATCTGCCTCTAATGGTAGGAGGTTTGAAAATTCTGTGTTCGTGTGTGTGTGAAAATAATTCAAATTTGTACGTAGGTAATTAATGTTATTCACCCGTATGGACTAGACCAGACCGGGTTTGGTCTCAACCCGAGGTCTGGTTAGGATAATATCTCGATCTGTACAAGATAGCTTGAGGTCGGATCTGGTCTAGCACCAGTTCGAGCTTGGGCTGGATCAGACCGGTCCAGTGGACTGCCTGACCAGCTTAGGATCTATTTGGTGTTTTTTTTACCTTCTTTGAGAGGCAATATTTGAACCTAATAAGACTATAACATCATATAAAACACATCACAAAACATTAAAACCCAACCATAAATCCATAATAATCTCTAACAATATCGAACAAAAAAATTGAAAACAATATTCGGGTCAGATTGGACAAGACCAAGGGGTCTAAGGTGTTGGCTTCAAGTCTTGTCAGGTCCGAGAAAACTAGTTTGGTTTGCCCAATATATTTTCGTGCCAATTTTTTTCATCGGGTTGGGGTGGACTGAACTAGCTGATGAACCATTGAGTTTTTTTCCTCATCCCTAAAACCTGGTGTTTATTAATTATATTGAATGTCGTCTTCGACGAACAAAAGAATCTTCACAAATTATGATGCATAGATGTATTTTCAAAGTAAATGGAATTGTGGAATGCTCTGACATATCTCTATTATTCGGAGGATAGTGTGAGAACTTATATATATTTGGGTCAGACAGGCAAAAAAAAAAAATTTGTTCTAAATATACATATATACGAAAAAATGGCAGCAGAACATTTTCCCTTGTCTGTAATATGCTCTTCCAAGATTCTAATCCCGAGGCAATATATGTACTCCGATGTGTGCGCTTTATGCGAGCTACCTGCCATATGATTTAACGGCTCCTATTTAATAAGTTAAGTGCCTGATAAATAAAAGCAACAATGGAAGGTGGTTACTTGATCATTTCCTTAATATTATTGGCTGCATGCAGCACTTTACGTAATTGCTAATGATCACGTAATTGTGTATGGGCACTTTTATCGTCTCAGTTTCTTTTACAAAATAGGGTGGGGTGTATGTGTTTGTGTATGAATCAGTTTTGCTTTCTGGGAATTTAAAAAAATGAAGTCACAGAAAAGAGAACATCTTTTTGCGATTAGCTACGTACGTCTGTCTCGCATTTGTACTGTAAACCCTCAAATGCTTAGTTTCTGCAACGTCATGGTCCAGGCTCTATAATCAGTGCCTGCAATCTAACGGAACTTAAAACTCGGTTGTCGTTTCGTGGTTTAACGCAATACGAATATTATATTCAGCTGGTAATGAAATCATAATTAATCACTAGAACTGTGTGTGTGTGTATTTTATTCGATCGTCTTCATATCTCACTAACAACTTAAGCAGATTCATTATGATGTTACTCCATTTTTCTGGGTTTTGTCAGATGGAAAAGCATGCTTCCCTTTTTCATGAAAATGCTTAGAAAACAAGAGAGATTTAAAAGGCCGGAACTTCTTGTATACCATGTGTTATATATGATTCTACATTAATTTTGTCAAGAAGAAAAAAGCATTCACCTTAAAATCACAGAAAGAAGATGAAGCAAATAAGAAACGAGTCGAGGATTTTTAGTTTTGCCGATGGTGAAATTATTGGGAGTACTTTACCAGAGACGCGGGTGATGCTGACGAACTCCATGTTCTAGCCTCTTGAAAAAAATTTCACCTCTTTTGGATTCTTCCAAAAGAAGTAGAAAAATAATTGTGAACTCGTACAGCTTCTACGGATAAAGCAACCAAAATGAACTGGAATTAGATGATTTCAGTGCTCCTGCACTTCCCATAATTCCAATTTCCACTCTCGTGCTGATCAGCGTACCTCTCTGATTAATCGTCTTCTGTTGGAACCCTATCTTATTCAACCATTTCCCAATCGGCCCAAACCGTCTCACCAGAACCCGCCTTTGGTTGTTTCCTAAAAATGAAAACGCTCCTTCGGTCAATCAGTCCATCACACAACCTCGTCGTCATCATCGTCGAATTCTGTGAGTTAAAGTTGAGGGATTGCCCATACCCTAACTAAAATGAAGATTAAGGTTAGGGAATTCGAATTGAGTGAACCAAAATGGTGGCGTATACGGTATATCAGCTATGTGGTTGCATTATGGGAGTGGTCCCGCCAAGGCCCTTTGCTTTGCCGGTTCGATATGGATGGATGGACCTTCAACATTTCAACTCTATGTGAGTGTGGTCGTTCAAGAGACGTGCCCGTATCACTGACCCGACTTGTACGGTTGCGTCGTTGTCTTGACGCTTGATCGTTGCCTTCTGGTTCTTCTCTATACCCCTTTTTTCACAACGACGTACTTTTTTTTTTTTTTTTTGCATAGAACTTTAGGTGAGTTGGTTTCGGGCTTATTCTAGGATAAGGGCAAGGTACTTACAAATCGTCCATCAATAAGGACTGGGTGAGATTTGAAGGCACAACCTTGTAGTTATAGTTATGAGCCGGTTCTTCTACTTACATATATACTTGTCTTTGTTTTTTTAGTTGTCCACCGGATGGATGAGATTTGAAAGTACAACCTTGTAGTTATAATTATGAGCTAATTTTTCTACTTACATATCTTTGTTTTTGTTTTTTAAGTTGTCCACCCGGTTCACCGGAACCTTTTGTTTCAATAAATTAGGATTCGCCTTGAGTCGAGTTCACGGTTTTGAGGAAAGAGTTCCCAGCACCATTTTTTCTATTCCGAACTAAGAACAGGGTCAAAGAAGAACAAGTCCTTTTCCACTTATTTTCCAACCATGTTGGTTACTTGTCTTTGTTTGCTCGACTAGACGTGATCGATTGCAAAAGGAGAGCGAGGAAGGCGAAGGATATGTCCCAAAGAAATGGAGAAATGGAAGTCCAGTTTGGTGAGTGAGAATGAGAATTGGAAATTTGAAAAGGACAAGGGTGGGCATCGACGTATTAGGTGGGCGTTTCCTATCATTGTGAAGATCGAGCTATGGCATTGTCATTGTCAGGTCCAAATCGATCTCTCTCATGTTGGGCTCTGCAAGATGAAGCATTACTTAGTTCAAAACAAATCCCTTTCCCAAGGACTGATTCATTGGCGTAATATGCTGCAGCCTTTTTAGACTGAACTAATACCGATGGGGACCTGCGATTGAACTCCCGGAAATCAACTTGATTACGACCTTCATATTTTATATCTTCCTCAGCTGACTTCTATTGCTCATCCTTTTCTCTTTTGATGTGATCAATTAGCAAACCGACCTTTTTTTTTAAAGAATAAAAATAGAAAAAAAAAACAAAGGAAAACCAAATTTTCTGCCATAAACCAGGCCAACTTTACGGCTTCAATCATATATATATATATATATATATATATATATATATATACTCACAAGAGCATCAAAACAAAACTCTATCCTCGCAATATCTCCAGTTCCGGTGGGACTTCAGAAATTATGTCACGTTCATATCGTGTTGTCGTGATTACCATACTACTTTTAAACAGATACGACTATCTATTTCCTTACCGTAGCACAGTTCGCTTGCCCAGCTGCATTTCTTTTAACAAAAAAAACTGGGATTTATGCATATGATATCACCCATGGTTTGTGAAATTGGACCGGACCAGCCGATTCAGACCAGGAACTGGCCAACCGGCCGGAAAACCGGTCTGTTTGGTGCAAAACCGGACTGACCTGGTGAATCCGGGTAACTCGGGGTAACCCGGCCGAGTCACCAGGGTCACTGAGTCACTTCATTTTTTCCCCATCCAATTTGAAACGACGTTGTTTGCTTCTTTCTTTTTTCTTTTTTACTTCATATGAAAGGGGAAGAGATCTGATCAAATCAAATGATTTGATTTTTGCATGATTTTTGATTCTTCCCTGTCAAACTCAACCGCTCACACTGCTCAGTTCTCTCTGCTCGTCCTCAACTCCATTGCTTTGTTTCAACTTAATCGACTCTTCCTTCTCCCTCCGTTCGACCGAAACTGTCTCCCTCCGTTCGACAAGCCCTTCGCTGTCGCAAGGTTGCAGAGCTTGAGAAGGAGCTTCGCCGTCGCTGGTAAGTAATGTTTAGTGTTTACAGAGTTTTTGTCCTTTTGGAGTTCCTTTTTAGTTTTTTTTTTTTGAAATTTTGCCTCAATGCCGTTAATTTCTTCAGGTTCTTGCCATTCTTGCCTTTACAGAGCTTCGTTCGTTCTGTTGCAGAGCTTCAGGTTTATTATTTATTTATTTTTGAATATTTGAGTTTCTTTTTAATTCTTTGTTCTTCGTTCTGCTGCTGCTCTGGTGTCTACTTTTTTACTTTTGGATGTCATATTGGGTTCGTTTTTTGATTACCTAAAGCTGTCGTGGTTGGCTCTGTTTTCGGGTTCATATAAGCTGTCATGCTCTGTTGGCTTTTGATTTTCATTTTTGTTTCTGTTGTGCTCTGTTCGGTTAGGTTTGGATTTCTGAAGGCTTGGTTTGCTTTTCAGTCTGGCTTGGTTTTGATTCCTAAAGGCTTTGTTTCTGTTGTGCTCTATTCAACACACTTCTAGTTATATATATATATATATATATATATATATTTGGTTTGCTTGTCATGCTCTGTTTGGTTTGGTTTGGATTCCTGAAGTTATTAATGAAGGGAAATAATAACAATGAAGGTGCCCAACATACTACCACCCTTAATCCCAATTCTAGCAATCCTCCAACACAATCTAGTTTTAAAAAAACTGATCCTGCTTGGGAATATGTATCTCTTAAGAAAGAGGGGAAAATAAACGTGTTTACATGCCTATTATGTGGTTCAACTTATAGGGGAGGAGGTATAAATAGGTTGAAACAACATTTAGCTGGTGTAAGTGGTCAAGTAAGTTCTTGTAAAAAGGTTTCTCATGACTACGTGCTAGAATGAAAGAATCTTTGGTAGAAGGTTCAAAGAAAAATCCTGTTCATAATGATAAGGTAGATGAAGGAAATGCAGCTAGGGAAAGTGAAGAACCGATTGTATCAAAGAGGAAAGCTCCTAACACTGTGGGGGTTGAAAATTATTTTGCACCTAGGACAACTCATGGTGCTCAATCAAGCATCAAGAGTGCTTGGGCAAGTCAAGAAGCTCAACATAATGCGAAATTTTTTTTTGCTCAATGGGCTTATGCGAATTGCATTCCATTTAATGCATTGACTTGTCCTTTATTTCAAAAAGTCATCGACGCTGCTACTGCAATTGGACCTGGATTTAAGGTCCCTAGTTATCATGAGTATAGAGTTGGTTTGTTGAGTGATTGCAAAAAAAAAAAATGTCAACTTCTAATTGATAGCCATTAGGCTAATGGAAAGAAAATGGTTGCACACTCATGGCTGATGGTTGGACGGATGTTAGACAACGAAGTTTGATTAGATTCTTAGTCTATTCTGTACATGGGATGGTTTTTGTGAAATCAATCGATGCTTCATATTTAATTAAAGATGCCAATACATTATTCTCACTGTTCAGAGAAGTTATTGAGTGAGTGGGTGGGTCCTGAAAATATAGTCCACGTTGTGACTGACAATGCTGCAAACTATGTAACATGTGGTAGATTGATAAAAGAGAAATACAAAAGCATTTATTGGTCACCTTGTACTACTCACTGTTTAAATCTGATTTGGAAAGATATTACATCAATGCCTCATGTTTCAGACCTTGCGAAGAAGGCATCCAAAATCACTGTATTCGCTTATAACCATTTGATCTTCTTGTCATGGCTAAGAAAAAGACCGGGTTGGAAGGAAATTGTGTGTCCTGGTGCTACAAGATTTGCCACCACATTTATCATCATTCATAGCATATATTTACACAAGCATGACTTATAAGCTTTGGTTTTTGATGAGCATTTTTTGTAACTTAAGTTAGCAACCATTGAAGCCGGAAAAACTTTTAGTGCAATCATTCTAGATAACCGGTTCTGGAACGATTGCTTTCAAATTGTGAGACTTGTGTCTCCATTGATCAAATTGTTGAGAATTGTTGATTCCGATGAGAAGCCTTCAATGCCATATGTCTATGAAGGCATGTAGAGGGCTAAAAATGTAATCAAGGACATGTTTCAAAAGAAAAAAGGAACAATACAAGCCTTATACAAATATTATCCAAAGTCGTTGGGATAAGCATTTGAAAATTGAACTTCATGCAGCGGCATATTTGTTGAATCCTGCATTCTTGTATAGTCCTGATTTTGTTAGAAAGCATCGATGTTTGGAAGCTGTGATTGATTTGCTCGAGACAAACTCATCTGGCGATGTTGATTATTATGTTACAATGATGAAGCAAATTGGTGTATACCGTGAACGTAAAGAATCCTTTGATAAAGTTTCATGTGAAAAAACTACCCATAAACTAGTCCCATGTAAGTACATTAAATTTCATATTTAGAAGCACAGATTGAGATACCTGACATTAATAATACATACTAAATGCCTTTTATTTTATTTTGCAAATGATTGGTAGTTGTACTACGGGGGTTCAGTACCAGAATTGCAAAAAATTGCTTTACACATTCTTAGTCAAACTTCTACTTCTTTTGGATGTGAAAGAAACTGGAGCTTGTTTGAGCGTATCCATACTAAAAGAAGAAATAGATTGGAGCATCAAAGGCCTGATGACTTGGTTTTCACTAACTACAATTTGAGGTTAAAGTTTAGGTAAACTTGACTTTTGATTACTTGTTTTATACTTTTATAGTTTTATTACATATAGACATATATACACTTTATTAATGTTGGTATTCTATCATGTTGGCATTATAGGAATCAATTGAAGAAGAAGAAAGATAATTATGATCCCATTGATTATGAATCAATTGATAAAGTTGACTTTTGGGTGCTTGAGGAAGATTCAACTCCTGAATTTGATGATGTAGATGTGACAAATCTTCAACTTGAACAAATGGCAAGGGATTTTGCAGGTTCTTAACTATCTCTTATATTATATAAGATTATATTCGTATACAAAATAATACAACTATGTTTTTTACATAAGTATTTATAATTCTATTCGTTTCATATATAGGTGATGATGATTTTAGTCGTGCGCCTCCATCTTTAAATGATGATCATGTTGCTTCTAGTGCCTTTACTTTTCCTCCTACAGCTCCACCTCCTTATGAGAGTTGAATGATGTTATTGATTATTACAATGATGATGATTATTAGTTTATCAAAGGTGAGAATATTTTGTCATCATATACTTGTTTATGATATTTTGCTATCATGAATATTTTGTCTCAAATGTAGGTTGTAAAGAAAATTGTTAAGAATATCTGAATATGTCATAAGTATTGGAGTATATGATTATTTTGCTACTGATCCAAAGTATTGAAATGATATATAGTATGTCAAATTTAGGTTGGTGTGATGAGAAATTAATTATTTTTCAATTTTTTTATACCTCACCGGTCTAGGCCCTGGTTAACTCCGAGCTGACTCCGTTCTGATCCACTAACCTTTAACTCAGTACCCCGACCGGTTTAGTGACCGGTCCGGGTTTCAGAACCTTGATATTACCTAAACTAATTTCTTATTTTTTTTTATATAAAAAAGATGGCTAAACGGCTAAAATACTGAAAAGGTTAATCAGAGGGAGATGGTTCTACACCACGGTCCTCATGTTTTGAGGAGCCGTGTCAAACACTGAAGAAGCTCTTAGACCAGTTTTCGCTAATGCGTCTGCAATTCTGTTACATCTTCTAGGCACAAAATGGAGACTGACGTTCCATCTCCACGATAGCAATTTATGAATTTCCAATAAGGTAGTAGAGCTGGTAACTGAGTCTAGTCAAACCGACATGTGATTCACAAATTTTGAATACGACGATATTCCTTTTGGGCCTGAAATAGGACTAGATTTCAAGGTCCATCTTTTTGTACCTTGAAAGGAACAAGTGAACCAATACAAGTTGGTTCTAGCAAAACATGTTTGGGTGGTTGCTGGAATTTATTTTTTGGTGTGGCTATATGGAAACTCTGGGATAGGAGGAATTTTATGTCTTTGATGATAATTTTTCTAAGCCCTCTAATCCGGCTGCTACCATTCTTACTATTTTGGAGAAATTCTGTGTATTGACTGATATAAGGAATTCTGATAATGGTTTGGGAATCCAGCACTGTATTGGGTGGACCAGACCTCCTGTGGGATGGACCAAGGTTAATGTTGATGGTGTTGTGGTGGTTGGTTAAGCATTGGTGGGTTGTGGAGGAGTTTTTAGGAGTAGTGCAGGCTCCTGGTTGGTCGGTTTCACCAAGAAACTAGGCTTCTACAGTGCTCAGATGGCGGAGGAGTGGGCTATTTTTGAAGCTCTTCATTTAGCATGGGATCTGGGATTGAAGAGAGTTGTTTTGGAATCGGATGCTGAGGAAGTAGTGAAGCTAATTCTTGATTCTTCCTTCAACGCTGGTAGTCTGTTGCTTTCAGAAATCAAGCATTTTTTAGAGTGTGACTGGAAAGTTCAATTGTGTTATTAATCGTGCCTCTAATAGAGTTGCCGATACTTTAGCTAAGATGGGTATTTCGTTTTCTTCTATTTTTGATGAATGCCCCTCTCATTTAAGGTCTTAGGTTAGCCAAGAGTGTTTGGGATTTATTTCACCTTCTGTATAATGTTTTATTTGTAATTTGGATTCTTAGCCCTCTCTTTTAAATCAAAAAAAAAAAAAAAATGTGTTCATATATATTTAGTGTTTGATATTATCTCTACTAGGTATTAAAAAACAAAAAAGAAAGAAAGAAAAGAAAGGGAAGATCAAGTGTGTATGAATGTTATCTGACCATTTCATTATGACTTACTAAAAGATCTTAGGAAAGCCGAATTAAACCAGCCCACAAGTTTCCGAATAAGCAATTGGGTACACATTCAACCCCAAACCATAAATAGAGATTAGTCATAGCCATACTCTAGCCAACTTAAAACATGTCGACCAGGATGCGCTCGGAAATAATAATATGACTCAAAATTTTCTTACATGTAACGCCCATGCTCCAAAGAAATCTCATATTCAACAGTGAAACACTGGAGAGCTACATCCTTGAAATCTCATCAAATATACGCACCGGAAACTCTTGATTTTCCACTAATAGTTAGTACCGCATTTCATCCAAAGTTTTTCCCTGTTCTTTGATAGCTCCATTTTTAATTCCAGCCACAGTTCCTACCTTGTGTTTTCACCGAGGACCAGATGAGGAACGAGGTTTCCCCTTTGCCGAATTCAAATGCTGGGTCACAAATATAACTCCCATCACAACTATGAGGCAACCGACCAGAGTGCTAAAGAAGAGGGCTCCAGGATGCCTGGTCTGGACAAAACCGTAAACACCACTAGACGTTACAAGAATAAGATCAGTGAGTCCGTCGTTTGAGAAATCCTCACTGATCAAAGCATGTGTTGGTGAACCAGGAAGTTCAATTGTCGCCAGAAGACTACCACCAGGAGATATTAGCACGGCTTCCTGTTCTCCAGCTGCAAGGATAACCTCCTGATTGTCATGCACTCGCAAGGAGACGGGCTTCAAGGTAGGAACCACCAGACCACTTTCCATCATCCCTGATGGGGCAGGCAGATTTGACCAAGTAACACCAGTTGAGAGCTGCCATTGCCAAATAGCGTCATGGCCATGCAAGCCAGGAGAGTATGACGTAATCTGCAAGGAACATAGTTTACTAAGTCATCAATTCCAGCATCATTAGGATTATTATGAATCCTATTCAAGCATCAGTATAGATGCACTAGGGAATTCAACAATAACACACCTCTCCTCGATTAGTCAAGAAGATAACATCACCATGGCTTCCTTTCCTATGCCTGTGACCATCACTTCTTGGGATAAGTATAGGTGTTGCTACCTCTAAAGAGGATATATCTGAAGCGCGGCCAAAGCTTCTAGAAAATTCTCCATGTTGGAACAAGTTAAAATGGGTAAAATGACAAATAGATACATTAAAGAGTTGTTCCCGGACTGGTACACCAGATGTTGCAACAGCCCAGCAAGGACGTAGCACTTCCATTGACCCACTAACTACAGTCTGTTCAGCACCGTTGCCCCCAACAGCCTGAAAGAAAAATTGTAATCTAAACATTTGCATGGAATGATGGAAGAATCTCCATATTCTATAATGCTTGGCGCTTAGTATGGTGATCTAGATGGCTTGATTTTAAACCAAAAATATACATAAGAAATAAAGAGGTTTTCCTTTTTGGGGTTGGGAAGGGGGGGCACCTGCACATGATCTAGAACTCCATCACCATTAATGTCAGCATGAAGACCACCTTCCTGAAGATGAAGCTGGGATAACAAATTCATTGTTACACAGGTTGCAGATGTAAAATAATTACAATTAAATGGAATTTAGCGAAAACAATGTGAACCAACCATGCTCAAATATTAAAGACAAACAAGTAAAAAGATTTAGGAGAGTAGGAAAAGGAATTCTCAGCTATGATACAACCTTCCAAATTCCCAAAATGCATGGTGTTCAGTCCATATTGATTAATTTAAGTACATTACCTTGCATATAGTTCGACCAGATGCCAGATGAAGAGCTTCAATTCCCTCTTTTTGATGGGCCACCACAACATTAGGGACCCACCAAACCTGAGTGTAGTTTGTTATGGTCGGCACATAAGGTAGATGCTGCATCCAAAGATGAGACACATTATGACAAATAATAAAACTGCTCTCTAACTTGGGGTGCCCCTTATATTTCTCACAATGCCAACATTTTATTTGGCAGCAAACTTGCTCCCCTAAATCTAAATGAGCACATACATAAAATTAATCTCAAATAAAAGGATCAATTCAAGGTATTGTGTGTATATGTGCCCACACGTTTTTTCTTCTATTCTCATGCCAAAATATTTAATAAAACTATCTTAAAACTTACAGTACTGGAAAAAAGAACATTTATTTTCATCATTTTACACTTCAGAGTAAATATGACATGTGAGACAGGACATGTGTTGAACATCTGATGTATAAAGTAGTTACCTAATTGGCAAGCTCTTAGACAAATAAGAAAGATTGATTTCATACTAGTACTGCCCTATTGCTGTAGTCAATAATGTAAAGCTCAATTGCAACGAATAGAAAGCTGACAGATGAAAGCCATAGGTGATCCAAATGAATGCCAATGCTACCCAAATCACATAAAGCAAAAAAAGGATTTACAATAGTTGACAAGCATATGAGTAGTTTCATAGCCATATGAACAAAATGATAGCTCCCAGCTTAAAACATATTTGAGCTCAGCATTAAAATGTTGAAAAATAATGTTTCAAGTCATAAATTTTTCAAATACAGCCATCTTAACAATTATCATCATATCAAGGCCTCATTTGGATAGATCTATGGAAAATAATTCCTTTTCCATGTCACGCAAAACAAAATATGCAATATCTATTATAACCTTGTCATCATTATTTAACAGTAACTATCTCTTCTTAATGTCTTTTTTTTATTCAGTGGCATAAAAGTATTTTACATCCAAAATATCACTTTTTTTATTCCATGGCATTCTTCATGCCAAAAGATCCCTAAATAACATCCATCTCCAAGCAAGTATCAGATGCAATGACATGGTTTGTAAATTTCACCTTCTTATGTTTTGCAGAACCAGCATAATTTACAGCTTTCCCAATTATGTTTGAAATTTTTTTTGTTGAGTCCTTCCCTGGAGGATGGTTTTCCTCAGGCTTGTGGAAAGGGTAATTCATAGTCTTTCCAGGTATTCTCTTTGATGCTTTCCTCTTGTGCCGCTTGAAGTTTGCCAGCTTCAACAAAGTGTCCTCTCTCCTATCCTGGAGTATAAACACAATGTAAATTGTATTTGGAAATTTGAATTCGAGATTTAGTACAGAAGGGTAATAAAAGTTGAAAAGCATATCGTACCCAGTGATGTGGCATGACTCCCAGGATTGATTCTCTGAACTCTCTACATTCAAACTGGAATTTCAAATGTCACAGGAAGCTATCTTTTAGGGAGATGCGCCAAAAAATTATTCAAGATAAACACAGGAAACACCATTGATTTTGCATTAACATCAATTTTTGGGGGAGGGGGGCTTAGTTTTTTTTTTTAAATGACAAAAAACTCCTCTCGGTTTCTAAAATATGCACAAATCTCCGGTGAAACAAAATGCTAACCTACACTTTAGTCCAATTTCAATTTTTTGGAGAATATTTTAGCAAAAAATATTAAAATTGGGCTGTAGTGCAAAAATAACTTATTATTTTACCTTTTATGGCCGGTTTATGTAATTTAAACAAAACTCATAAGCAGTCTACATAAGTTACTCAAAAACTTAACCACAACCACATGGAGTCTTGTCTCTCTCACACACAAAGGTTAGGGGTTGGTAATGGTTGATCAAGGGGAGTTTAAATGGCAATGCGTCCAGGATATTCGAAACACAGATGATAAACACTGCAGCACTTTTCATAAACGTTTTAAGATTTGAATGAACAGCTAGATTGTATATACCTCTCCAGGATGACGGCTATTCAGAGCATGAACATCAAGCTTGAAATTATGTTGTGGAAGTAGCCGTGATTCATCTGAAGCTAGTGCTTCAATGTTCTAAACAGTAAAAGACAGTATTAGTAATTGGAATATGGATAGCACTGCCAATTATTAATATTATTAGTTAAGAAAATAGGCACAATAAAACTGAGAAGCCTACATAGATCACGTTTGGCAATTTTGTTTAGAGGTTTTGACAACATAAAATGCTTTGACAATGAACCAATTTTAATGGCTAGGAGCGATTATGGGCAGAAAGAAATGCGAGTGATTTTAAGCAGAGGTGTCTTCCCCTGCACCATCTTTTGGACGGCTTTGTTTATTTGGCTACTTCATGGGTTTCAGCCCTCAATTTTTCAGGTTGTCCATTTTAGATTTGCAAAGGGATCATGGGATCATTTCATCTTTTTTGAATTAACGCTTTTCTTCTTGTTACTCCCTGTGAATTTGTTCTTGGAGGTCTTATCCTTGAGCTCAGATTGTGATTTTTACATCATTAAGTGTGTGTTCTTTTTTTTTTTTTTTGGGGTGGGGGGTTGGTGACGGACCTCATTTTTTCTGGTCCATCTTTCAGCTCCAGATCGTCCAGCAAATGCATAGAATGCAAAATGCCGTAAATCCACATTTCCAGAGTTCTCAGAGGCCTACAAAGACAATAAACACAATAAATAGTTGAAATTTTTGAGCTATACATAGAAAAAAAAAAAGTAGAATCGACCTGACACATTCTTTGAATAGAAATTGCAATTTGTTGAAAATAAAGAAAGAATAAAAAACGAGCAAGAAATTAGAACAAAAAAGACACAAAAATTCAAAACTAGATTGAAATCAAAAGGCAAAAAAATTCAATGATGGAAAGAGATATTACTGAAATTCATCAAAACAATCAGATATTGCTGAAGGTTCATGGCCTATAATATATTAAACTAAAAGTTTCCCTTTTCCATATTAATAAAATTCAAGCATACAGATCTTCCTTCCTTATCCTATGTACTTTGTGTTTATCTTGTTCACCAGTCACAAAAAATGAGCATCCAACTGCTTCCTATCCAAGTAGCTAGAACCCAATGAAAAAAGTTGGTTTTGAAGGCTCTTGCTCAGAATTGCCAAAAATCTTAGTTCTTTTGTAGTACACAGCATAATAGAATTATTTTTTTCTAAAGCATAAAATAAGATAACTTGACAAAACAAACTAAAAAAAATTAATTCAAACGATGTTTAATTCACAACAATAGCCACTCCTAAATTATAAGAAGTCCTAGATAGATCTCTCCCCTTGATTTTCTATCTTTAATAATGGTCACCGCCTATCTTTTACTATATAACAATTTTGTTTTCAATCTACATGGAGGATAACATTCAAAAGTTCAACTCATTTTCATGGGTCAAGAAGGTAGATCCGGTTTTAAAAACACTACAATTCACCAAACAAAACTAAACATATCAATACCACTAATTATTCTAGATTATTGAACAAAGATGCAGTTTCCAAAAGCAACAGGATGCCTATACCTCCTTTTCAGTAGCACTTCTCCGATGCTGCTCGGCATGTCTGGCTCCCATTGCCATTTCTTCAAAAGGATCTGCAAAAATCTGAAAGAGGGAAAAAAGTTACTTGATAAAGCAGTTAAACAGACCTACATTTAAACCATTAGATTCACTAACAAAGACAGCATAAGTACAATGTCACAAAAAAGTTTGGAAGATAATACCAACAGTACTAAATACATAAGTGAAAATGCAGAAATACAATATCGTTATTGTTCTAACTCTAAGCATACTGACCTTGAAAAATTGTGAAATTCAACAAGCAGCAGGAAAACTACATATACATCACATTTCATCAACCTCAATTTCTAAGAATCTTTCATGTCTGGCCTAACATAATGGAAAGGAAAAGATAGCCGTGATCATCTTCATAACTAAATATTTAGTTTTGAAAGAGGATGACGAGACATTATCCACTTAAGAATAATGCAATTAAAAAGTAGAAAGGGCATACATGTTTAGAAAATAAAGAACAAGAAACTAAAAACTGGTACAGAGAAAGTGACTCATACATGAGGTTGCAATTCCATCCTTCCACCAACAATGATCAATCCCGTATCTCCATGCTTTAAAGTATAATTGCTAATAGAGATTGCAACTTCCCTGTGGTGAGCATTATGGGGAAAGTCCTCCTGCCACCAACCAGTAAAAGAACTAGTGGGCTTATAAATGGGTAATTTGAAGCAGACTGAGGTAAAACTGTCCTTGGAAATGGTTAAACTAGAATTCCATACGATGAGCTAACCTGTAAATTATTTTCCCACAGCTTTTGGAGGTTGGAATCAAAACACATAACAGACCAACCAGACGTTAATACAACCAGAACTTGTTTATGTGGCTGCCCAACTTGATAACGATCAATATAGCCAGTAGCCATAGCAACTGGGCGTCTCCCGGACATAACCCGAATTTTGTCAGGCAATAAAGAAACCTCAGCAAGTAGACGTGCCTCACTGAATCCTTCATCCATACGCCTACCATGGGGCTCCAAAACCTGAGGCAACCATTGTAGTTACTAGTTAAGACCAAAATGCTGGTCATACCACTTGTAACAAAATTATAGAGAAAAATCTTCAATTATGTGTCCAAACGTAGTAGATAGGAGAATACTAACAATCCAAGTAGAAAAACAAGAAGCATGACAATGGACAAGATAATCATAAGTAAAGAGGCCGCGGAATGAGGAAGAAAGTCTCAATTAACCTGAATTTTTGCATCATGTGTAGCCACAAGAACTTCCTTTTTTCCGTCCCCGTTTAAATCAGCGACCAGCGGCGGCGGAAGGCGTTCGCCTTCATATTTAATTGGGTATTCATCAAATAGATGCATCCACGCATCTTTAAATGATATACCACCTTCATGCTGACAAGTGAGGAAGCGAAGTACGATAAACGAAACACGAAATTAAAGTCAGCTCCAATGAAATTGACAAAATATGAGTATGATTAACACGCAAAAAAAAAAAAAAACATCTTTTCCAGAGCAGGATTCGAGTTGAAAGGGTTTGTACCAGAATGGGTGTTGATAATAACAGTAGAAGGAGGCAGATGAAGAGGCGGAATAGAAAACATAGAAATTACCTGAAGAGAGAAGAAAATGGCGAAAGCTGAAAGCATAAGAATGGCCAAATCCCGCTTCCTCATATTTTCTCAACTTACTAGTTATCTCAGTTCATAAATCACAGATCATTTCTCGAGTTGAAACTTAACACCAGCACCCAGATGCAGAGACCAAAATTGAGCTCCTGAAGAACCACTTCTGAGTTCGTGACCTGGGAATCAGCCGTCAGGGCATTGACGGAACTGCGTTTTTTTCCCTCGTAAAATAAATAAATGACATCCAATGACCCATAAATCAAGTTTATTTTCCCAGGGTATTGATTAAATCATAAGATAATTACGGATGGCAAAAAAATCATAAGAAGATTACAAGATGAAAATTGGCTTAGACCCCTAATAGCGTCCTACGCCTACATAAAATATAATCTCCCATATTTAAAAAGGTCACAGTGCTCATACTGTCATACATAGTGTTAGTGTTAGACTTATTTAGATAAACAGAGTCTATTTTCAAAAGATTTGACCTACAAGTCTACATGTCTAGCATATTTAAATTTTTTAATTTATACCTTTATATAAATATATATAATATAATCTAAATAATTTTGTAAATTATTTATAAATTTACCAACTCAACCTTCATCCTATATTTTACATTTCATCGTCATTTACATATACTCAAACCTTGTATTCACATCAATCATTTATCCCTACCCCTGTTCTCTTGGATTGCTCCAGATAACAATGTTAACACATTCTTTTTCCCTTAATTTGTGTTGTCCACTAAAACATAATAATTGCTATGAGTTTATTTAAGTGCCAAATGAAGTATTATAATCTTAGTATAAGGAATTTGTCATATTTACATGAGAAAAGTAAAAGGTAAAATCTAATTTTATCCCTTAGTTATGCATGGTCGATTTTAGAACATGGGGTTTAAACTTCTCATGTTATATGAGAAGAAGAAGATTCCTACACACACATGAAATAGTGATACCTACATCTTTTTTTTTAAAAAAAAAAAAAACTCAAGCACGGAAATCGAAGTATCTATGATATGAGGATACACTTCTCCTGCAACATAAGAAGTATATTTCCCTTAGAAAATATATCATTAGTTAACAAGCGATTAGTTCTTATTTTTACTTAATTAGAGAACTATTGTCACTAGACATTATTTTCTTTTCCTTAATAAGTCATCATATTACGACGAGAATAAATGTTAGGCTTTTAAAATATAATGTAGGATTGTAAATAGGCTTGAAGGGTTATGTATAAATTTAAAGACATATGTTTTAAAAGTTATTTAAAAGCATACATTTTAAGTAGACCTTAGGCTTTATGAAAGTTCAAGTTTAAGCCTAAAAAAACTATATTTAAGCTCAGGCCTAGACCCAAGCTTTAAATACCTATTACAGGTTCAGATCTATTTAGGTAAGGTCTAGCGTAGTCTTGCCTACCCTATTTCCACTCCTACCATCAACAAGCTTAGTAAAAATTACATTATATTTTATTATTTATTTTAGTTTGTTTTACTAATATACAATTAGGGTTTAATGTTTTTGCTCTTACTACAGAAATATATTTTCTACCACATTCACATAAAAGTGAGTGGATCCCATTGTAAAGAGAAGAGATAAAAAGTATTATTGGGACCCACCTACTTTTATACAAGTGTGATAGAAAAAATATTTCTGCAACAAAAACAAAAATATTAAACCCATACAATTATGAGTTTCAGTAGTTTCAATTTTTTTTTTTGATACAAATAAGCAACCAAACATTAACTAAGTCTTATCAAACGCAAGTATCCTCCCAAGCTCCGAATCAACATGCGACACTGCTTGAAAGCCAGGCATGGATGAGAGGCTTGTTTTAGCCAAGAAGTCTGCTGCTCCATTTGCCCATCGGGAAATAAGCTGTACATTAACGATCCAGTCCCTGTTGATGATAGTCTTGATCTCTTCCACTAGTTGTCGATCCTCATGCGTTAAACTTGTGGGACCCCGAAGCAGATCGATAGCCTCCGCAGAATCAGTCTCAAGAAGGATAGCCTTGAAACCAAATTCCCACGCCAGCTTCAGCCCATGAAGGCAGCCCCACAGCTCCGCAGAAAGACAATCACCCTCGGTGCCTTTGAAAATAAACCCCTTAATGAAGGTGCCATGTTCATCACGAATAACACCCCCACTAGCCACTCCTGGAATCATTGAGGAATAAGCTCCATCAGTATTAACTTTGATCCATCCGGTCGGTGGAGGATGCCAGTGATCCGCTGTCGGGTGTTGCTGATTCGAACTGCTTACTTTTGCACTGTACCTGACACGCGCTTCATTCAGACTTGATACCATGGCCATAACGCTTCAATTTTAGAAGTTACAACAATTACTAAACCCCTTTGGAGCTAAACCAATTTTTAAAGAAAATTTCAACCTAACCCACGGAATTAATGGCAAGCTATAAGTTATCTTTATTGAAAATTTACGTAAAATTACATTTTGAGACCCTTACAAAAAAATTGGCTTAAAAAATGACTCAATATCAATTGGAAATACTCACTTATACTTATTATAATTATTATAAGACACTAACTAACAATTTTCACAAACTAATAAAAACAGTTAAAGTCAATAAAATTGTCCTACAATTTAAACAACTTCCAATATTACCCCTACTAATTATACTAAACTTTAATATTATATATTTTTTATTCTCACCCACTACCCTTATTAATTAGTTGGCCAATCTGCACCTTAGATAATAAAAGTTATTTTACTTTACATTTTAAAAAGCTTCTTTATACTGATTGCACATTTTTAAAACTTTTTTAGTATTTAAGATCCACTTAAAAGTTATTTGTGCTGAATGTTCCTGAAGTAAAAATTCGTTAGCCAAATTACTCTTTAACCCTTGTTTTTATTAATATTTATTCACAAGTATTTGTGTCGATTAAATGTCTATTTAGATTAGAGTTAGATTAGAGGTAGAATATATTTTTTTAACGTGATTTATGATATATGAAGTAAATATATAAGAGTTTTGTTTTAGGTTGCGTGAATATCCTTCTATAACGCTAACAAAGAAAGTGAATTGGTTTCTCAATATCTCTTGCCATATTAAATGCAACTTGACAAGTAAATGACAACAAAATTATACTGGAAATTAAAGAGAGATTTTTTTTCGACGGAATTATGGAGCAGTACAACACATGATATTTACAGTTCTTGTCTTCATGAAGCTCAATAAAGGACACATTAGCTGTAGTCCAAAGAACTAAATCTTCAAAGATCAATCAAGAAACTTTCAGCCAAGATTTATCTGCAACTCATTCGTCCACCAGAGCCAATCGTTGCCAAAACAGTCCGTCAAATATGTTTCAGTTATATTTTCTTCTGATTCCTCTTAGCCTCCAAGAGTGAAGCAAGTTGGGCACACTTCCCTTGGGCTTCCTGCAACTCCTTTTCCAAGTTCTCAACCTTTTTCATGTTAGCAACAGAAGCAAAAGTGAGACGCAATGATTTAGCTATGCATAGTTTCCAAACTTTGTGATCAGATTACTCTTACCATCTGTTTCATCTCAGTCTCCTTACGCATGCGTTCCTCACACCTGCAGATAAGGGTCCCGGTGAGTAACAGCAAAATTTGCAAACAAGATGCTAGGTATACCTCAATTCAACAGTCACTATGTCTAGGTATTGCTAGGGAAACCCCCCGGGGGTGTTATTACAGGCAAATACCGAAACAGACGAAATTAGGATTTATCACGACAGTCAAAAGATTGGCTCATCATGCATTTTGATTCAACATTTACCTCCAGAAAAGTGCTAGGTTTTCTTCACGGATCTGGTCAACGGATTGGGACCCTGGAGTTCCTACAACCTGCTGGAAAAAGCAATACCTTCAACACCAAGAAAGGGAATACTAACAAACAGCTTTATGGTGAGCAATAGAATACATAAACTGAAAACACTTAATTTCCTTTGTTGGAGGGGGCCGAAATTGTGGAATTAAATATCAACAGGGAAATTACTACAACTAGCTTTTACAAGGCCTTCTTAAAAGAAGAACAATCCCTGGGGAGGGGCATAACCCCTGGGGAGAAGACAACCACAAAGTATTAATTACAACATGCAAGCAAATGCACGACAACAACAACCTATAACTATAGGTTATGGTTTTTACATCGTACTTCATGTTCAGTTTACGAAGAAGCCGTCATTTATAAGATTCTAAAGAAATATCACAGGGTTTCTACATCTTGATAGAGTGGTCTTAGCTACAAAGAGTCATATACATCATTCTGCTCTATGTACAGGATGTCTAAGTAAAAGAAGGATAGAAGATCACCAAGGGGACACTGCACTTCCTTCAAGCATAACTGACCCTGTCAAAGATGTGTATAACCCCAGACCAAAAAAGAAAACGGTGTACAACCTGACAGTTACAGCTGAATCAAATTAAGCAACTGACTATAGATAAAATCTTCACGCAAGCTAAGTCTTGGTTAAGGAAAGGAAATGGGTAAGGAGAAGTAGCAAATACAGAAGGGGAAGAGACTGCAAGGATTGCTTTTAAAAAGCAGGAACGGAGGACAGAACTCCAATTTGCCTTTTGGAACATAAATACCAAAGAAACATCAGGACTAAAGTTTCTTTAAACATATGTTGTTTCTGATCATTACTGTGCCTTTAAGAAGCTGTTGGTAAGCCAGTCCTCTTCGGGCCAAATTAAATGAAAAAATAAGGGGAAAACCAAAAAAGCATAATATTCTTTATTACTTTTCACATTTGAATAATCTCAATTGCATATTGTGAAAGGTCATATGTATTTAAATTTTTATATGATCAATTCCTTGGAAAGAAAAAGCTACAGGACCACAGTTCTACACAAATCCATGCATGTATTGGAGCAAATGAAAAGAATTACAGAATGGTCTACTTAGTTGTCTGTTTCATCGAATACTTGTATCAAAACCAAACGCATTCTCCTGAAGCGTTCTGCCATTGAATGCAGCCTTAAATTACTTAATTTTTAATTTTATATATTTCATGCTTTTGTCGATGTTATATATTAGAAGAGTACTCATCATAAATGACAGACTACCCTGAAGCATCATCTACATCTCTTGAGGGTCTCACAGTATTTATGCATCTACTTGAGTTAAAGTTAGTTATAAGATGAAAAAAGTGTAGATGAGATTATAGTTTAAAAACACATTTGATTACACAGAAGAAAAGTAACTTGGCTGCACATCAAACAAAGATTTTGGGTATCACTTTAGCTACTTACATGCTGCTCCTGCAAATGCTGCTCATCATTTTCTGGAAGACCCACAATTGACAGATGTAAACTAGAATCTTCTTCATGCTCTGCTATACCAATATCTTGTTGTACAGCAAGCAACTTATCCCGAGATTTACTTAAATGTCCAGTTGAATGTTGAACTTTGCTTCCATGTGTGACATTGTGTGACTTAATCAGTGGCTGATATCCAACCAAGTGACAGTGACCTTTCCTGTCCAGTCCAGAACAATTTCACTAAAACAATGCCAACAACTCGTAATATTGAGAAGATCGATATTCAGGATAAGACCATCCAATTATCAATGGAGCATAACAAGAAGTGCGAACCAGCTCTCATATTATATAAAAAATAAATACTCAAAATTCATAATTAATGGCATTGCTAACCTTTAAGCAAAGGTTATACAGCATCATACTGCAAGAAAACAATGCTTCCACTACTCTATACTAATTTCATATTTTAAACACAGGTAAATTTATTTACATTTGTGATTGAAATTTGATAATACAGGAGAGATACTGGCAGACCCAAAGTATAGAGATATGGATCTACAATGGCAAACATAATAACATCATCAGCCAACTTGTTCAACTACATTCTTTTAATGATTTGAACACCTATGAAGGGGCTTTGCCATAGAGCTAAGTATCTACCACTATTAAAGCGAATTACTCCCTCTAGTCCTTAATATAAAATATATTTACCTAATTTGATTAGATTAAGGAAGTTAGTTAATATGAGATGTATTTTCTAAAACACTATAGTCATCTTCCTTATTTCCCTCTTTCCCTCTCTGATGCATATGGTGTAGAAATCTAACCTAAACAGAAGGGAGAGGGATTGGGAAGAGAAAGAGAAAGGGGAAGGGAGAATACACAGAATCACATCACTGTGCATCTTCATTCATCATGAATCATCATTCAACATAAAAGCATAGCATACAATGAATAGCCCTCTGCCTTATATAGGCAACCCCTCAAAACCCATTGATGACTAACAACTAACTAACTAACTAACCCTCCTAACTAACTAACTAATACAACTAACTCCTTAACTAACTAATATATTCTTTTTAACTCTTTTTCTACACCTTACATATCAATACTCCCTCCCCAAAACATCCTTGCCCTCAAGGATGAAAGACAACAAAACACAACACTAAACCTCAAAATTACAAAACTGAAAAAACAGAAACATAAGCCTAAGTTGCTAACTTCTGGAACTTTTGCTGATCTTTGAAAATATTGCTTGAAATCTGGTAGATATCTATCTTGAATACTGCTGCACACAGCCACAACTCCTTGCTGAATTCTGAGGCAAGTGGAAATAATGGATGTAATGCTGATCCATAAAGCATTTTAATAAGTTCTCCCCTAAACCAACTCAGAACCAAGCATCTTGCAGAAGAAACAACCAAAAAAACCCAATTAAAAAACGATCTTGTAGGTCTGTTGGGTAAAAACCATGACAGCAACAACTTTGGGCCTAATTCTTGAAAAACAAAGCCCATACACTCATCTGAAAATAGAAAAATGGGAACCAGCTGGCCACTGGACTTTTGGAACTGAACTCTTGAATTACTAGTGGACACCAGCTGTGCATTTGACTTTTCAAATAGAAACTCTTTCAGCCACGCAAACTTCTGATCCTGCCACATACTCTGGTGTATTTTTCCTAAACCAAGCACATAATCAATGCTCAACAACATGCTGCAATCAGAAACAATAGTCTTTGAAATAACAGAAACAGTTGGCGACAATGGGAGATGACTCGAAACTGAAGTCATCCTCTTTGCTGAATCGCAGACTGAAGTTGTTGCCTTCGCTGAATCGCAGCTCTCTCTCTCAACTTGCAAGGACAGCGATGACGCACCAAGTGAACTACCAAGAGTTCTATCAAAATTCATCTTCATCTCTTTATTCTTTTCGGTTGCATCTTCCATTGTGTCCACTGTAATCGACTCGTTCTGGGTAGAGCAAAGGAGATTCAGACTCGATTTGCCTTGAAGGTTGGCAGTCTTGAAACTCCAAGATCCAATAACACCAGATGTAATGCTTGGACTGTCCGCTGTTACCTGCAACAACGTCTCCGTTGGCTGCTGATTTCCCTTTGTCCCATTTGCAGGCCTCGGGATGGAGCCACCATTGTTCCATGTCGACGTTCTTGGAAGGTTGACGTTGTTTAGAGGCCCAAAACGGACCATCATTGCGCTTTTGTATTTCTGCCAAGAAATCCGGCTGCCCGCTTCTTCCGTATACGCCAAATGCCAAATGTAACCTTTTTCATCAAGATTCATGCTTGCCCTTCGGACTTTACAATTTTCTGGTGTCCCATCTAAATCAAAATAGCGCTCACAATTATAAATCCATCCCAAGATATCTTGCCGTTGAAATTTTGGGAAATCAAGTTTCGTTAAGCGAGTCGGAGGAGTGTATTCATCTCGTGGCTGCTGGTAGCCGCGACGTTCATGGTGGTGCTGATCCTGATCATGATGATTCTCTGCGTTCTTGAGGCTTGTGATCGAGTCTCCACCATTCAAAATTGGGGACAAAAGGTAATGCCGATGAAACAGAGTGTGGCAGCAATCCCAGATGAAACAGAATGGCGCGCAAAATCCAAACCCACTGGCCGAAATTACTGAAAGAAGAATTAGGAGTAATCGTCGAAATTATGGGATGAAAATCTTTGACCCACGATGCAAACTCCGGAAATTGCGACACCTGCTCCCTGAATCCACCGACCAGATTGAGTCAGAGGAGCGACTGGTCAAGAACCGACGACTCGTCACCAACCCAAGTGAAAACCACCTAATACAGCCAAATTCCACCGACAATGCAATAACAATGCCACCGATTCAGAATAAAGAAGCAGTCGCTGCACCCAGTATTTCTGACGCAACAGAGTCCTGCGAATCCCAGAGCTGCTGCAATCAGAGATTCAGAAATGACGCAAAACAGATGACAATAACCAGCGTTGAAGGTCTTGGCTTGTCTCGACAAGAACGAACCAGAAAACATAAGAATCCAGAATGCCGGTGAGCCAAGAACGAACAAGAAAATGCAACCAAGAAAATTTGGAATTCGCCGATGACACACTCAGAATCCAGAATCAGAATCAATCGAGACCCAGACTTCCAATGAACCAAAAACGAACCAGAACGAAACAGAGCCACGCGACGTCAGGAGTGAAGAGTCCAGACTTGCCGAAACTGAGCGTTGCAGTTCTTGACCGTTAGAATGTATTTGACTGGTCGTGGGCTTCTTGACTGGACTCGGTAAAGTTTGTTTTTTTGTTTCTTGTGGATTTATCTTGAACGGAAGTCAGAACTGTAAGAGGAAAAGAAGGTTCAGGCTGGATTCAAGAGTGATCAGAATGGAGCAGAACGTGCCGAGGACGACGGCTCTGATACCACTGATGCATATGGTGTAGAAATCTAACCTAAACAGAAGGGAGAGGGATTGGGAAGAGAAAGAGAAAGGAGAAGGGAGAATACACGAATCACATCAGTGCATCTTCATTCATCATGAATCATCATTCAACATAAAAGCATAGCATACAATGAATAGCCCTCGCCTTATATAGGCAACCCCTCAAAACCCATTGATGACTAACAACTAACTAACTAACTAACCCTCCTAACTAACTAACTAATACAACTAACTCCTTAACTAACTAATATATTCTTTTTAACTCTTTTTCTACACCTTACATATCACTCTCCTCTTTGATTATTTCTGAGGGAGCATCAATAGGAGTAAATTAGAAAAAAGATTGACAAATACGAAAACTATGTCTTATATTTAGGACCAAGACCAACTCCCCAAATATGTTTTATATTAAAGACCAGAAGAGTAGAATATAACTTCCACATGCAATTTGTAGATCCTCAAAAATTAGTAAATTGAACTAAGAGTATAGCTCCAAGAACATCAAATATCAATGTCAATATCAATTTACACTAAAAAGTTGGAGGAAGCCAAACACTTTTGCTTGGTTTGTGAAGGTTCCCATTTGAGGTTTTGTGCCATTACTTCAATTTTCACTTTTTGTATAATTCAAATTTATTCATTGAAAGTCAAAATTCTCCTTGTGCAACACATTGGAGAAAAAAATCTAATTAAGATAAAATCGCATCAAAAGCATCCATTTAAATCATTGTTTAGAAAAAAAAAAAAAGATGGCCCAATGTATAAGGCTTCCACCAAGTGGGGTATGAAGAGACAAATGGGTAGGGGTGGGTATGAACTAAGAAATTGGGGCAAAAACAAAAACAACAACAAGCCTTATCCCTCTAGGTGGAGTTGGCTACATTGATCGCACAACGTCACTGTGTTATATCTAGTATCAACAACTTAATCTTTAAAAAAGTTGTTGATTAAGAGATCCCTCTCAATAACTGATAGATAAGTATAGAGAAATTAGAGGATTTGGGAAGAGAAAGAGAAGAGAGGGAGAGAACAAAATTCAGAGGAGTAGAACAGAACAGAGAGGGAGAAGAGAAGAGAGAATCCGGTGATGCTCTTATTCATTCATCATAAAAGCATAGAGATACAATGAAGAGATATATGCTTATATAGGCAACACCTCAAGACCCATTAATCCAAACAAACTACCAACGGTTACTAACTATTTAGAGCTTATATATCAATACCCCCTTCCCAAAAACATCATTGCCCTCAAGGATGATTGACAATGAAAAACACAAAACTAAACCTCAACAATACAAAACTAAAGCAACAAAAACATAGGCTTGAAACTTCTGCTCGTTATTGAAGAAAATTGGTACTGGAACCGCTACACACGCCTTCCAAAGAGCATTACAATCAATTGTGGGACTCATACAATGCACCTCCCTCGAAAGCTGATGTCTCGACGTCTCCACACTATGATACTTTACTCGGCGCTTCACTCAGCCACTTGCCGGTCAGAACCCTTTGTAGGTAGCCCTCTTCGATGGGCCATCTCTCAATGAAAACACCATTGATGGAGTCTTTCTTGGTTGTCCTTTAGCATGACGTCGTCTCATAGCAATAAGAAGAGTAGTCTTGGTTTTTATTGCTTACGACACCGTTTCCAATAAATCAAAGTAGTGTCGTTTTTTCTCTTTTTCGTTTCTCTCTCTCTCTGTTTTTTTTTAACCTCACATCACGAATCTCATTGTTCTCTGTTGCCAAGAAACGCGATTAGAGGAGAAGAACCCAGAACCCAACAATCAGCATCCGATGAACAGATGATTTCAGAACCAGAATCATGCGACGCAATCCCCAAAATCAATCAACGCTATGAAGAACCCATAATCCACCCATAATCCGATAACTCAGGACCCAACAAAAATCAAACGAAGTAGAGCAACCACAGAACGAAATCAATCGACGACGCAATCAAAGGAATACCCAAAATTGGTCGACGACGCAATCAGAGGAATACCTAGAATTGGTCGACGACGTAAGAACCGTTCTTGGATAGCTCGATGAAATTTCTTTGACTGTTCTTGAAGGCTATTATGAATCGTGACAAGAAGAGAGTGGCCGAGGACCAGTTTCGCTTACTAAAGACGCAACAAATCCCTCTGTCGTCCCAGAATTTGCAGTTACGTGGACATGTCAAGAACCCCGTTCAACAATTGATCAACCCAAGATAGCCGTTGTGCAATACATTTAAACCGTTCTTCTATATTTCTTGAATGCTGGAATTGTGTACCATTAACCTTTGTGCGGTTTTGTGTGGAGCTGAGGAGCGTAAACTCTGATACCACTGATAGATAAGTGTAGAGAAATTAGAGGATTTGGGAAGAGACAGAGAAGAGAGGGAGAGAACAGAATTGAGAGGAGCAGAACTGAACAGAGAGGGAGAAGAGAAGAGGGGGAGAGAACAGAATTGAGAGGAGCAGAACTGAACAGAGAGGGAGAAGAGAAGAGAGAATCCGGTGATGCTCTTATTCATTCATCATAGAAGCATAGAGATACAATGAAGAGATATATGCTTATATAGGCAACACCTCAAGACCCATTAATCCAAACTAACTACCAACGGCTACTAACAACTAACTAACCCCCTAACTAACTAACTAATATATTTACAGCTTACATATCAATAACTTTGCCAAGGCTATCCTTCAGTGGGTTGGCTAGTTATCAGGAAAAGAAAAAACTAATCAAGGAAAAATATAAACATAGCATAACAAACCAGTATTCCATTGTCATTTGTTTCAGCCTGGTTTCCAGCCTAATGAACAGAGGTGATCCCTCAAAATCCTGCTTGTCATGGGCTGGTTCGATAAAATTTACTTCAAGAACTCCTACAAATCAATAATAAAACCAATTTGGAATAGGGATAAGCCAAAGGAACTCAACAGTTCAGAAGAATAGGAACATACCAATAACACCCATCCCTTTCGATTGACCTTCTGCTGTTACTTTCCAAAAAGGCTGTAATAACCAAAGTAGATTGAGATATTTTGACTAAAAAAAATCCAAAGTTATACTCAACTTCACAGTTTGTTAATTAGACCAATTTGATTTGATGACTAAAATTGAACGAATGCACAATTTCCAACACCACATTTCAATTTTCAAAATCAATAATAAGCCTCGTGAGAAAAAGAAAAGTTATGAAAAAGAAAGACAGCAGGAGTCCCAAGTGAGATAAGGCAGTTTAAGCAACCAGAATATACCTTGATCAGACGATTTTTATGGTACACATTAAATCCATAAACATTAAGTGAAGGAGCCTCCTTTACGAAACCAATGGTCGTCATTACTGTAACCTAAAGCAGAGCAGAAGTCATTATTTTAAAATCTCAATTGTTGTATCTTTAATGAGATAAAAGTTAAATGCCTAAACAGCAAACTACATGCTTAAATTGACAAGTCCAAGAATACGAGGATCAAAGAGGGGTAAGGATGTCAATCTCTTAGAATTTGGAATGTTAGAAAGCTCCACGAAAGTATCTTAAAAAAGCTATCTTTTGAATTTAAAAAGGTAAAAGACCTTCACACACATGATAACAACCCTTTAAACAGCAAAAACTGGAAACAAATTGGACAGTCATGAATGCATGATTATGCTATTATGTTACAATAAAACGCAAACAATTTCACAGCACATAAAGTACTATGCATATGCAATTGGTAACTGCATAATCAATTACGTCATAATTTCCAAAGTAAGAAGCCTTTCAAGAAGAATTTGGTAAAGAAATATCAATAAATGTGGAAACAAAGCTATAATACCACCCAGCCCTCTTGCATATTCGTTCCAATCTTTTTCACCACTTTTTCCTCTCTTTTTTAAAGGAAAAAACAGGGTGGATAAGTTCATTTCACATTTGATTCCCTATTGTCTGATAAGAAATTGAAAAAACCAGTTGGCAAGAAATTGGAAACCCCGCAAAGAGCTGCTAATGAATTCTTCATTTCACAAGTTTTATAGCTCAAGAACATGCAGAATTTTATTTGTCTATTAATCCATTTTCCATACATCAGAAATAAATAGCAACATTCTGGGTAGTGCCACATGAATTAAGTCGAAAATTGTATTCAAGCCCTTGTATCATGAATCTTGCCTCCTTCGATGCCACGCTAAGCTGGGGCTTATATGTAACTACTTGTGAATGTTTCATCTCATCTACAATGTCAAACTGTTCCACAGGCCGTCCCCTTAGTATGATTTTGAAGTTGGAAAATTTTCTGAGGTACAACATTGAAGCATAAGCCTGAAGCAACAAAAGGGTCATTTAGAGTAGACAGCAAATACTAAAAATGATGACAATCCTGATCGTTGAAACTGAAAGTATAAATCATTACCCTTAATGAATAACGGATGCGATAGGAAATATGTGACTGGATCTGAACAGTTTTTTTGGTCAACTTTTTCATATCTCCACGGTTGACCTCATCTCTCAGCCTAATATCCTAAGCAAAAGAGAAAAGCCGAACATAACTTCTTTCAAGAATCAGTCAATATAATTAATGGTCAAGTAGTGAAAACATATAAAAGTAGCTCTTTCAGCACATAACTGACGCACAGGCACAATATCCATGTCAATAGTAACTGGGCTATCAACCAATTGAATGCGCCATGACTCCAAACAACTCAGATTATCTTAAAGGAAAAGCAATAGACTTACAGCAATTCTAGAATTGAGAAAGTTGCCAACAAAAATCATTAAAAACTACTTTTGATACACACACACACGAGACAAAAATACTTCCTGCCTTCCTACTCGGCAGTGGAAATGGCTTTAGAGGAGGTTTTTCTTTCCCAATTAACCAAAACTTAGATTTCTTGCCCAAATGTTTTTGTGATCAATTCAATTCATTCTGTAGTTGACATAGAACAGGAAGTTAATTTAGTCTATTTTACAATTGCCAAGCATCATCCCAAGCATCTCACGTCAACCAGGTCCTTCAATAAACCAAAACTTTCACAGAATTTGAATGTGGACCAGTGTTTGAGATCTGATAGAAAGTTCTTTTCAGCATGCATGATTATGATAATTTCTACAAGCATGACGAAGAGGATAGTGGCCAAAATTCATAACAAAAAAACCTTTCAAAGATTTTTTTATTAATGCAGAAATCAAAACTAAAATGTATAATGAAGAACAAAGTATTCCAAAGGCTTGACCATAGCAAAACCTTTACATCCATGTTTCCCATCAAGTGCAATATAACAGAAATTTTTATCACATGCAGAAATTATTTACAAAAATGCATCTCCAAAATAATCCACAAAGGAAAAAAATCCCTAAAGCAACATATAAATGCAGCATACCTCAGCATCATCATCAAAACTTAATTCATATATCCCTTCATCATTCAACCATAGATTGTATATTACAACTTTCGTTCCATGAGAACCAATATCCTCAAACTGAAACAGATAAACAAGCTAATTAGTAAATGGAATCCACAACCCACTAACTTCTAGAAATTGAGAACAAGTACCATCAATGGCTCAGCCAAACCTTTTATCGTATACATAAAATGGGGTTTAACATGTTAGTATTTTGGGAGTTGTGAAACAGATTTTGTCTGTATGCTACGATGGGAATTGGTTAATTAAGGTACGAGATGCAGATATGTCCAGTAAAGTAAGGTGCTTGCTGCCGATAAAGGTAAGGACAAGGTTAATTATTGATTCTTCACATCAACAAGCCTTGTGAAATGTGCATAAGAATGATTTTCATTACACTTAACTTATAGGGCTAAGGTTTAGCACCTTTTATATTATTTAAATAGGACATAAACCTCACAGATACATGGGGAATAAGTGAACTACTGAAGACAAAAATCTGTTACTCAGAATTTTATTAATTATAATGTTTGATATGACCACCAAATAATAGCACCCATGGATATACAGAAGAATGAAATGAACCTGAAACATTAGTTCCTCCTTTGATGCAAATGGAGACCAATCAAGGATTGTTTTCAAGTTGGCCTCCCAATCTTCCTCTGAGCTACAAATCATTGGCTCTGCCCAGTGGCCAGATATGTCAAAATCTATCTACAAAAGAAATAACAGTGAATATATATAAATATGAAGGCACAAAATTGTACTAATATCTTTGAAAAGCAAATATTACCATCGGAACAATAACATGATCCTGCCCTGTTTTTCGCAAAAAGGTATAGGATAGCAGTCCCACACTTTGTGTTTTCTGACTGAGAGAAGTGTAAGATATTGAATACATAAAATGTTATCCACAAATGAAACTTAAGAACTGAATATTTTATTGGAGAGGATACAAAGAACCATAAAAGCCAACACAAAAAAAGACATGTACAAAGAGCAAAAGTACTTGCACAATGGCGAAACTGGCTATCTGGTATCCGGCTGATAGAAAATATGGAAAGACCTATAGAAGGAGGAATTAATATTTTATTTTATTTTGGTTTGGCATTTAGGAATATTTAATTTTGGACAAAGTAGCTTAAAGCTAGTGGGATTACTTTTTTATTGTAAGTGCAAATGGATTGCAAATTGTCTATTAGCTAAGAGCAAATGGATTGCTAGTTGTCTATTAAGAGCAAGTAGTCTATTTTTGCAAATGGTTACTTTTTGTAGCAAGTGGGTTACAAGTTGTTTCCTTGCTAGTTTATAAATAGGAGTGCTCATCTTTTGTAAAGACACACTTGAATGAATGAAAATATTATGGCTTATGAAATTCTCTCTCCCTTTGTCTCTCTTATTTTCTCCCTCCAGTTCTGAACCCCTTTCCGTCCCTTATCTCTCTGTTTGCTCTTTCCATCCCTAGTTCAAATCTGTTTGAGTGAGATTAGGTGTGTGAGTGAGTTTTTCATCATCGACGCTCTTTCTGGATCCTATTATCAGGTATCTAAACAAACGACTAATCCGGATTATGGCTTTGTGACCAGGATGCCTCTTCCTATGGGTCTTTTTTAACAAGGAGGAATTCAAACTCAGTTCACCAACTTTATGATCTAGTTGGTCTACCGCTAAACCAAGTACCCTTAGGTACAGTAAGAGAGTATTTGCAAATGAAGCAGTAGAAATCTAGAAAGAAAATGAAGGAGGAGAAGAGTGTCTATCATCTGAGAGGCTAGTCTCTCCACAACCCATTGAGATCCTTCTCTCCCTTCCACCTATAATCCACACCTCTTATAATCCTAGCTGTTCTCTCTCATTCTCTCTCCTTCAACTACACCGTTCCCACCAGAATTAGTTAGGGTACCATTTAATTCCCTGTTTTCTTCCAGAGTATGTGCGCACCAGTGTGCTCTACTCAAGAATCATTATGCCTATCACACAATCAACTAAAGCATTGAGATGAGTGGCTGCCATAACTGGTGAATAATGCTGCACCCACATGGACCTAGGAGGAGGAGGAGGGGAATGAATTAAAGATGAGATAAGGGCTATCCAGATTCAAGTTGATCAATTTCATTCATGCTCTAGTGATACACAAAGAACGGCACTCACCAATTCTAAATAAAGAGAGGAGAACAATATTTACGAATATCAGTAGATCAAAAGAAAGGGGTGAATTTTCCTCACTAAATATAGACCCACCCGTAGCAACCTGAATAAAAAACTGTGGTAATTATATTATAAATAATTATATTGTAAATAATATTATAATCAGAGATTATAAGATTATAATATTATCAGATATTATATAGGATCTAGTTTGTTATAATGAGATATTATAGGATCTAGGTTGTTACCTTAGGTTAGTTAAGATTAGATTCCTGTTATGAATTTTGAACTCCCTAGAAGATAGGATCTGTTATAATTGATTGTATCCCCTATGCACTCTATATATTCTCAATGAATGAGAACATAAGGGTCATCGGACTAATTAATAAAAGTCCTATTGTGCTACATGGTATCAGAGCACCTTCACAGCTTCCGCACCAAGTCCGATCGTCGACGTTACCCACTGTAACGTTCTCACAGCAGTCCCTTCTTCGACTCATCTGATAGTCTAACAATTCCGATAATATGAACACATCGGAAACCACAACAGGGTCGTCCCATGACAACCCTTCATCCACTCAACTCCCTAAAACCAGCGATACCTCGGTCCCTACCAACCTGACCGATAATCACCTGGTTTCGGAGAAGCTCAACCTACATAATTATCCTGATTGGGCTCGCGCTGTTCTCCTGGCCGTCGGTGGTCGTGGCAAACGCAAGTATCTCACTGGAGAGATTAAGCCACCGTCGGACCTAGCCTCTCCGGCCCATTGCTCGGTGGGAAATCGACAATTCCCTTGTCTCGCTCATGGCTGATCAATGCCATGTCATCGCAGATAAAACGAAGCTTCATGTACCTTCCCACCGCCAAGGACATCCGGGATGCTTGTCGAGACTCTTACATTGATGCTAAAGACTGTCACAACCTGTTCAACCTTCGACGCAGAATGGAAGTCCTCCCAAGGCTCCAGGTGTATCGCTGAGTTCTGGTTTGAGCTTGTTGCACTTTGGCAAGAAGAGGACCAGATGGCAACCACTGAATGGACATCATCTCCAGACGCTGCCCTGCACCAACGTAATCTCAACATTGATCGTGTCATGATCTTTCTTGCTGGTCTCAATCCGGAATTTGATGATGCTAGAGCCCGAATATTAAGCAACTCATCTCTCCCACCACTTCGAGAAGTGTACTCCGAAATATGTCGTGAAGAATCCCGCAGGGATACCATGCTGCTCAAAACTGTCTCTCCAAGTCCAGACGCATCAGGCCTAGTAAGTAAGCATGTTCCTTCTGGCCCCAATCCCGGTAAACCTCGTCCAACATGTGTTCACTGTAAGAAGGTTGGTCATACCCGGGATAAATGCTGGTCACTTCATGGCAAGCCTGCTGATTGGAAACCACGCAGCTCAAGACCGTTTTCTGCTCATCAAACAACCATGGAGGCAGACTCAATATCTGAACCAGCGCCGTCATCTCTTAATCCAGATCAGATAAGTCAACTTCTGGACATGTTAAAAACCCTAAAGGCTCCTCAAGGGCCTATTGCTTCCGCTGCCAAACAAGGTACTGATTATCTCACCCTTAAAACCTCTTCATCTCTACCCAAATGGATAGTCGATACAGGCGCTTCTGACCACATGACTTCAGAATCCAGTCAGTTTACTTCATATTCACCCTCAGCTGGCAATGAGCGCATTCGTACAGCCACTAATACTTGTGCCACCATTGCTGGCACGGGTACCATACCTATCACAAAAAACCTCAAACTTGAATCTGTACTTCATGTTCCGCATTTGGCATTTAATCTCCTGTCAATCAGCAAAATAACTAAGCATGCAAATTGCTCTGCTCACTTTTTTGCTACTCATTGTGTATTTCAGGATCTCTCCTCGGGGAAGATGATTGGCACAGCTAAGGAGCATGGTGGCCTCTACTATCTCGATGATTCCTCTGCAAGTGCCTTGTCATCTCAAATAAAGACCCCTAGTTTCCCTTCATTAGACAATAATGTAATGCTATGGCATAAACGAATGGGACATCCTAGTTTCCATTATTTACAAAAATTGTTTCCTCATTTTTCTAATAAAGATGGCACTTTTCATTGAGACTTGTGAATTAGCAAAGCACCATCGTGTTACCTACCCTTCAAACACATATCGTGCTACCCGTCCCTTCTCCATCATCCACAGTGATGTATGGGGGCCTTCCCGAATTCCCAATCGTACTGGTGCAAAATACTTTGTCACCTTTATTGATGATCACTCTCGCATGTGTTGGGTGTATCTTTTAAAGGAAAAATCCGATGTTTTTAACATCTTTGTTGAATTTTTTCAGTATATTAAAACCCAATTCAACTCTACTATTCAGGTCCTCCACTCTGATAATGGCACTGAATACTTCACCAATCAGTTCAACCATTTTCTCACCTCTCATGGTGTTGTCCACAAAAGCGTTGCTCTTACACCCCACAACAAAATGGCATAGCAGAACGTAAAAATCGCCACCTTCTTGACATAGCTCGTGCCCTCATGTACACATGTCATGTTCCCAAATATTTCTGGGGTGATGCCATCCTCACAGCCACCCATCTAATCAATAGAATGCCTACAGGGTCCTTTCCCACATCTCGCCACTTGCAAAATTATGTGAAACTAACATGACTTCTCACCTTGATCACTCACTTCCCTTCGTATATTTGGATGCAAGGTTTATGTCCATCTTTATCACCCTTCGTCCAAATTTGACCCAAGATCAGTTCCATGTATCTTCCTTGGCTATTCAAATTGCCAAAAGGGGTATAAATGCTATGATCCCAAGTCTAAACATCTCTTCATCAGCCGTGATGTTACCTTTGCTGAATCCTCACCTTTCTATTCCCAGCCTTCTAGTCAGGGGGAGAGTTGGAGTGACTCTCAGTCTGGTCCTCCTATACCTGAACCAATACCACCCTCTTATCCTGTATCTATACCTTCTATACCTCCTATCCCAGATCCACCCTTAATACCATCACAAACAGGGGTGGCTGAACCTAAAAATCAGTATGGCAAGGTTTACTCTAGGAGGAACAAACGAGATAGAAGGGTCCACCATGCCTACTGACTCGGCCACTATCCCAACCAGGGGTGAATCACGATGCTAACAAGGAAGAAGACATGCCTATTGCCTTTGCGAAAGAAGGCACGCTCATGTACTCAACACCTATCCGAACCACTTTGTCATATGGTAATCTCTCACAAAAATATTGTTCATTTGTTACTAATCTTGATCAGATCCAGATCCCTACAAATGTACATGAAGCTCTAAAAATTCCGAGAATGGAAGAGTCTTTGTCTTAGACGAAGTATATGCCCTTGAAAAGAATCATACTTGGGACATTCTTGACCTACCAAAGGAAAGAAAGGCGTGGGATGCAAGTGGGTATTCACCCTCAAGTACAATGTTGATGGTACTTTAAACAAGTACAAAGCCGAGTTAGTAGCCAAAGGTTTTACACAAACATATGGTTTGGACTACAACGAGACTTTGCCCCTGTAGCAAAACTAGATACGGTACGGATACTTATCTCCATTGCGGTAAATCGGGTGGCCACTACAACAACTAGACATCAAAAATGCTTTCCTAAATGGGGAACTAAAGAGGAAGTATATATGACATTACCACTGGTTTTGACAAAGGACAGGCGACAGTGTGTAAAGCGAATAAGTCAATATACGGTTTGAAACAGTCCCCCAGAGGTTTGACAGATTCTCACGTGTTACGAAGGTGAAGGCTATAACCAAAGCCTCTCTGACCATACTATGTTTACTATGAAACATGAAAATCTGATTACTATCCTAATAGTATATGTAGATGACATTATACTTACAGGAAATGATCTCCAAGAAATGAGTAGAATCAAGATGGCGTTAAACCGAGAATTCGAAGTCAAAGACCTTGGAAATTTGAAATATTTCCTAGGAATGGAAGTGGCTAGATCAAAGGAAGGAATCCACATTTCACAAAGAAAATATATCCTTGATTTACTGAAGGAAACTGGCATGCTTGGATGTAAACCAAGTAAAACGCCTATTAAAGTCAAGAAAAACTGTGACAATAAAGCAGCCATAAGTATGGCATTAAACCCAGTTCAGCATAGCAGAACTAAACATGTTGATGTTGACCGACACTTTATTAGAGAAAAAGTTGAAGAAGGAATCATTTGTATTTCCTATATTCCTACAAAGCTACAGCTTGCTGATATCCTTACAAAAGGTTACTGGAAGACACCTTTGAAGGTTTTGTATGCAAGTTGGACATGATGAGTATCTATGATCCAACTTGAGGGGAGTGTGGTAATTATATGATATGTAATTCATGTATTAATTCTAGCTATATAGGTAAGTGGCAGCCACACTAATCCTATGAGGCTGACCACTTAGTAAATAGGAACCCATGACACTATATTAAGTCTATGAGGCCGGCGGTTAGTATTAGTATAACACTTAGGATTAGGATTAGTTAGCTATTGGGCCTTTGGGCCTTGAGTCTAAGTCTAGCATTAGGCTATATATATCTAGCCATTAGGCTAATGCAAGCATGTCTAATCTGAATATGTTGATGAATGAATGAGTAGCGGCAGTTTCGCACTCCCTTTTCCTCTTTCCCCAACTTCTTCTACAACCCTCTTATCGGTGGTATCGAGCCGGGTTATCCTCGGCTCCCCATTTGTCATCTCTCGCCATTCTGACCAGTTCAGAGCCCTCCTTCTTCTCACGGCTCAGTTCTGATCAAGAAGCAACCAAGAAACGTTTAAAAAAAGAAAGGATTGACCCAACTGCAACTCTTGAACCAGCCAAGCAGAGTCATTCTCTTATTGGTTTTGGTCCAGTTCTGCATCCAAGTCAGTCAAGAAACTTCGATTGGGTATCACCGATCAACCAAGATAAATTCTTGCAACCAGAAACAGCGTTTTCCTGACACCCAGAATTTCACAAAGACGTAACCAGTGCCAGAGACATTCAGAAATTGACGAAATAACACCGAAAAAAAAAAGATTTTCTTTGAATTCCCACGGTGCTCAAACCAATATCCAAGATTGCATCTGGTTTTCGTCGGGTTTCAAGGTTCGTTCTGTCTTATACAGCTGCTCTTCATCATCGGATTCTCGTCAGTCAGGCACCGCTCGCGTCATCAGATTCTGGTGGCTCGTTTTTGGCGGCGTTGGCCCTACTCCGGTGAGCGATCACCCAGTCGTGCCTCGTCATCGAGTATCAAGACCGTTGTGAGCCTCGGGTTGAGTGAGAAAGATCAAGAACCAGATTGCCCAAGTGATAAAATCGAAGAACAGAAGGATTCATATTGCGCGATACTCTGCGGCGTCACCACACGAGTCTCTGCACTTTTCGACACGTCCTCTTATGGTTGTGCATCCTTGCATGGCGTCGACACGTCAACTCTGATTCTGCCGATAGCCAGGTGGGGTCGGAAGTCTCCCAATTCTTGCGGTTCAGTGAGGTGTCGGCACGCCCTGTTTCTTTTAAGTCAACTAGTTCGGAAATTACTTGGCAGGTGTCGACGGGTCCTGCATTACGTCGACGGGTCCGGCATTACACAAACTCAGTCATTGCATGGTATTGCCACGTCAGGCCACGACTTCGAAGACTCGATTCCGACTACCAGCGTCATTGCCCATATTTTTGAGGTCTCGTTCGGTGCCCATAGGACCTGAATATTGAAGGCGTCATCGAATTCGTTCAAGGGTCCGATTATCGCAGGCTTTGTGGGATTTGAAATTCTCAAATTCTTGCGATTTAGTGAGTCAGTGTTCTTTTCGGTGGCATAACATATCTTTGCCTCGTGATTCTTGTTCCGAATTCTCTTTCTTGTCAATTCGAAGACCCAAGTCTGATTCACCTCAGCGTCAAAACTTTGTTTCTTTGACCCAAATTCTGATTCACCTCAGCGCCAAACTCTGTTTCTCTTTGTCACGAATGAAGTCAATGAACGTATACAGGCCTTGGAGGCGACTATTGCGGATCTCCCAAACACAATTCGAGCGGCCATCACCAACCAATTAGCGGACATTCCCAATGCTATTCAAACGGCTATTGCCACCCAAATGGCAACCGTCAATGCGGCACATGAACGCCGTCGCCCAGCCGAAGATTACCATGAAAATAATGGGGATAATTTCGAGAGGTACTCATCGCCAAAGACAAGGGGCTGAATATACCCCTCCAACTCGGCAAACTAAATTTGATTTCCCTAAATTTCAACGCCATGACATAGAGGGTTTGTTTGTACAAGCTGCGACAGTACTTTGAAATTGATGACACACTGCTGGAAGATGCGTTTGGCCGGCGTTAACTTGGATGATAAGGGGTACATATGGCACCAAGCCCTTATGGATGAAGACCAAGGCCGAGCTATCACGTGGCACGAGTACAAGAGGGCACTCAAGGCACGGTTTGGGGTTCCATATGAGTCTCCGATGGCTGAATTGAAGCGGCTGTACCAAACGGGGTCTTTGGAGCAATACAATGACGATTTCGATGTTTTGCGTTGTAAACTAAAGGCGAGTGAAGATCATGCGATCCAGGCATTTATCGAAGGTCTCAGAGGTGATTGTGCTCGACAAGTGAGATTACTGCAACCACGTTCCTTGTCGGATGCTAGGCGGATTGCACGGATACGGAATTTAATATGAATGAGGAGTCGGGTTCAAAGTCAACCTCACGAAAGCCATATGGTAATGTAACGAGTACTCAAACCAAGTGGAAGCCTAACATAAATTCATCCCTTTCTACGGGACCACAAACGACGACTGCTAAGTCTTCAATACCGGCCAAAAATTCGTGGTATACGGAAAATCAACCACGAATTTGAACTCGGTGTCATCGGTGGTCTCATCGGCGAACGGCGGATGTTACTACCAAGAAGGCGACTACGTATACCGGGGATGATTTTGATGAGTTAAGAGCCGAAATCTTTGCTTTTATTGCAAGAACCCTTTCTCAAGGGCCATACGTGCCCTCAGCGCCAACGGTTACTGCTGCAATTCATTGAATTGGGGGCTGATAATTCGAAGGAAGAAGCACCACAAATGGCTGAAATAGAGTTGCAACCGAGAAGATAATTCGAGAATCGAACCTAACCAATGCTTACAAATATCTTTGCATGCAATTCAAGGTGGTGTAGGTGTGATTTCTATGCGCATTCAAGGGTATGTAGGTAGGCGGCCAGTTCAAATTCTCATTGATAATGGAGCTTCGCACGGGTATCTAGGCTGTGCCTTGGCTAAAAACTAGGGTGGAAAGGAGATTCTAGGGCGGTGAAGTAGAGGTCGCCGGTGGAGCTAAATTGAAACTTTATGGTATACGGAAGGGGTTCAAATGGAAGATGCAAGGGCGGGAGTTTGTCTTTGATTTGAGGGTTATGGAGATCAAGACATATGACATTGTGTTGGGGCTGCATTGGTTACGAGAGGTAGTTCATCATGCTACTTGGAATTATGAGGATCTATCAATGACATTTAAATATAAGGGGTGCGAGTGTACTCTAAGCCCAAACCAGCCGCATACTAGCGGGATAGTCAGCAAAATCCAGCAACCTAAACATGAAGGCAGCCAACTTTTCCTATTGCACTCCATTGATGACACAACCGTGACCACTTATACACTCTCGATGGTAATGAGGAAGCAACCAGCAATGTTGAAGGGGTTCTTAGAGCTTTTGCAGATGTTTTTCAGAACCTAAGACTTTGCCTCCCCTTAGGGAAAATCACAACCATCCGGTGATATTAAAAGAGGAGCTGATCCGGTGAACTTAAGACCTTACGGTACCCTTCTATTCGAAAGATGAGATTGAGGGCAAGTTAAGGGGTTGCTTGAATCGGGGTATTACAAGAAAGTTCTTCACCATTCGCGTCTCCTATTGTCCTAGTCAAAAGAAGGACGGTTCGTGGCGCATGTGTATCGACTACAGAAATTAAACAAATTAACAGTGAAAAATAAATATCCTATTCCTCTTGTAGATGAGTTGCTAGATGAATTAAAGGATGCCAAATGGTTTACAAAACTAGATCGAGGGCCGGATACCACCGGATCGAGAATGGAGCAGTGATTCCTACAATCGCTTTTAGGACTCATTCGGGCCATTTCGAGTGGTGGTCATGCCCTTTGGACTCACTAATGCTCCGGCTACATTTCAAGGAGCTATGAATACTATCTTGAGAGAACATTTGAGGAGGTTTGTTCGGTTTTTTCGATGATATCCTTGTTTATAGCTCTAGCATGTCTTCACACTTAGAACACTTGAGAACAGTTTTGGAAATTCTAAGGCAACATCGGTACTTTGTTAAGGAATCTAAATGTACATTTGCCGCTACGAAGGTTGAGTACTTAGGTCATATTATACAAGGTGGTGTGGTCTCTACGAGATCCATGAGAAAATTAAGTCGGTGGTTGAATGGCACGAACCATCTACGGTAAAACAATTACGCTCATTTCTTGGGTTGGTGGTTACTACCGGAGGTTTATTAAGAATTATGGTGTGATTGCAAGACCCTTGACAAACCTATTACGTAAGGATCGGTTCAAATGGTCACAAGATGCAACAAAAGCCTTTCAAGAGTTGCAAAATGCTCTTAGTACAGCCCGAGTGTTGGTTTTGCACGATTTTGCAAAACCTTTTGTCATTGAAACAGATGCATGTGCTACGGAATTGGTCTTGTACTAATGCAAAGAGGACAGCCCCCAGCCTTTTCAGCAAAGGGTTGGCTCCAAGACATCATAGCCTATCTACCTATGAGAAAGAATTACTTCTTTGTGGTCAGGGGTTAAGCATTGGCACCAGTATCTAGAGGGACGACACTTTGTGATCAGAACGGATCAGCAAAGCCTTAAGTATTTGCTGGATCAGAAATTGAAGACTTCTTTCCAGATGTATTGGATTTCGAAACTAATGGGATACGACTATGAAATTCAATACAAGAAGGGGGCTAACAATAATGTGGCAGATGCCCTCTCTAGAATGCCGAAAAATCAGGTTTTCAGATCACCTTGTCTACTTGTTCTGATGAATTGTTGCTGGAAATTCAGAACAGCTGGGTGTAGATCTGAAATGGTGACACTTATTGATCAGCTGAAGCAAAATACGAAAATAGTGGGTAAGTTTACGTGGGATGGAGAGTTATTGCGAAAAGGGACGCGTGCGGTAGTGGGGAATGAACCAACAATCGAGTAAAGATACTTGAGTGGTTGCATTCGTCGCCTCAAGAGGGCATTCGGATTCATGCTACCTATCAACGAGTAAAAGCTCTATTACGGTGGAGACATCTATTCGAGGAGATTAAGGAGTTCATTCGTCATTTGTGATGTGTGTGCTAGATGTAAATACGAGGCTGTGGCATCTCAGGGATTACTTCAGCCCTTACCAATTCCTAGTAGGGTTTGGGAGAGTATATCTATGGATTTTATTGAGGGTTGCCTAAGTCCCATGGCGAGAGACACTATATGGGTTATTGTGGACCGTTTGAGCAAATATGGCCATTTTATTGCACTCTCCCATCCATTTTCAGCATCTAGTTTGGCTCAACAATTCCTAGATGGGGTTTATAAACTACATGGAGCTCCTACTGAAATTATATCGGATAGGGACTCGATTTTTATCGGCAACTTTTGGCAAGAGTTCCTAAAGGTCATTAAAGTAGAGCGAAGTTGTCTTCATCTTACCATCCCCAAACCGATGGGCAAACTGAGGTTTTGAATCGCTGTTTGGAAACTTACTTAAGATGCATGTGTTGGGAGTTCCCTAAGGACTGGTTTAAATTTTTACCACTTGCAGAGGTGGTATAACACTACCTACCACTCTTCTACTCACATGACCCCTCATGAGTTACTATATGGGCAAAAACCAGCTGTTTATGTGCCTTATTTGCCTAGGTCAGCCATCGTTGAGGCTGTTGTGAGTCTTTTGTGGCAAGGGAGGGGCTGTTATGGTAGCTAAACACCATTTACATAGGGTGTGAAACTGATGAAGCAGAATGCGGATTCCCATCGCACGGATAGAGAATTTCGGGAGGGTCAATGGGTTTTGTGAAGCTCCGGCCTTATCGTCAAATTTCAGCTGCCTCTAGGAGCAACCAAAAGTTAGCTCCTAGATTTTTGGGCCCTACAAGGTGCAGCAACGCATTGGGGCGTCGCTTATAAGTTGGAGCTACCGGAGGTAACAAGGATTCATAATGTTTTCACATTTCCTTGTTGAAATTATGTCCAGATCCAAGCATACGGGCCGGCATCCACCCCTTGGTGGCGGAACCTCCCACTTTGAAGGAACCGAGAGAAGATTTTACGAGACCAGGTGTGGTAGAAGAAAAGGACGCATTGTGGCTGAAGTGTTGGTTCAATGGAAGCACCTACCGGGGAGGAAGCTTCATGGGACGTTTGCTATACACATTTCGGCGACGAGTTTCAGCGTTTGTCATTCCTAACCCAGATATTATATAGGATCTAGTTTGTTATAATGAGATATTATAGGATCTAGGTTGTTACCTTAGGTTAGTTAAGATTAGATTCCTGTTATGAATTTTGAACTCCCTAGAAGATAGGATCTGTTATAACTGATTGTATCCCCTATGCACTCTATATATTCTCAATGAATGAGAACAGAAGGGTCATCGGACTAATTAATAAAAGTCCTATTGTGCTACAAAAACCTTAAGAAAACTCATGCAATAATTAAAATCCTAACATAAAAAGAAACTGCTATGGCCTATGGAATAATATATCCCTAGGTTCAAACTTCGAACATGTTTATTATGGAGAATGCCTAAAAAATGTTAACTAAATCCTGCATTACCCCATTTATCCAGTTACAAATCCTAGATCCTACACAAAAAATATGTCAGAAAATAATAATCTGAAGCAGTATCAATCACCAAGTTCCTATAAATGAAACTATATACCTCTGTTAAGTACCATCTACTAAATATTATGCACTAGGGTCAATTTACCTCTTTTTAAATATATGTTAAACTTTTCTTCTCTACATGCTTAATAACTTCCTTCACCAATCATGCTCAAACAAATTTCACCTTTTGCTAGATATTCACTCTTCCTTATGACTTCAAGCAGTGAAAAAAGAACTATTTCAATCTCAAACTAGTGAGTTCATGTAAATCAAGGAGCTAATTTCACAAAAAGAGCAAGAAACAGTTGAAGACACCACAACTACATCCAAATTTGTCTTAATCAATCCTAGGTCAAATATCACCTTTAAATAATTTAATTTTAGATGGTTCATCATGTGTGGATGACTAACCATCCGAAATGAACCCAAACCATACAAGATATGGTCACCCCTATAAACTTAAAATATTGGGTCACCCACATCTTTCAGCACATACATTTGTCACTTGTTCTCTAATTGTCAAATATGGGAAGTTTACACCCACACATATATCTCAACAAACCTTCCTGTACATTTATAGTTAGCAAATAACATTTGAGGCATGAAAAATAGAAGAACCATACAAGAAGAACATTTTCAGAATGAAGTCTATTAGATTCAGAAACATGAGGTGATTTAAAAGATATTGAAAAGTACCTTGACCGTGTAGCACGACTAAAAACAATGACATCTGCACCTAGTCTCATAGTACTGGTCTTGAACCCATTGCCATCTACAACAGCACAAGTTTTATTTAATTTAAAAAGAAGCATTTCAGAAACCATCATAATTAATCACATTCACAACAATAACAAGAGGAAATACTTGAAAATTTGACAGCTTAAAATAAAAGGGGAGGGGAGTTCATAGGAAATATGCAATAAATCATATGTAGTCAATGAGAAAATAACATTAAAGCTAGTCACATTGTCCAATAGTTGTCTTGGACTTCTTCGACGAATAACCCAAGCTCATGCATTTCCGTAATGAGTCAGGATCCATCCCACCACCGTCATCTGCATGGGAAACAATCCCCAGTATGTTTCCATTGCCATATAAATCCAACAAACATCACCAGGGGAAACTATGAATGTTTAGATAGCATACCTAGGACAAGTAGTGCTGGTGAATTATCCTTCATATCAAGCTTATCAATCTTTACAAAGGTTGCACCATTTCGAATCTGAATGTTCACATGAAATGCAGTCACTCGTCATGCTCTATCACAGTACAGTTTTCATATAAAATTCAAATATCTTCTTCCCCTCATATCGGCATACATTCATTGATAGAGAGATGCAGAAAATGTAGGCATGCAAGCAAATTTCCAGTCTTACAACCAAGAAACTGATTGGATTGCCCCTCAAAATCTGATATGTAAGCTGTAAATATATTAGTTAGTTAGTTAGTTGTTGGTTAGCTGTTAGTAGCCGTTGGTAGTTAGGTTGGATTAATGGGTCTTGAGGTGTTGCCTATATAAGCATATATCTCTTCATTGTATCCCTATGCTTTTATGATGAATGAATAAGAGCATCACCGAATTCTCTCTTCTCTTCTCCCTCTCTGTTTTGTTCTGCTCCTCTGAATTCTGTTCTCTCCCTCTCTTCTCTCTCTTTCCAAATCCTCTAATTTCTCTACACTTATCTATTAGTGGTATCAGAGCTTACGCTCCTCTGCACCATGCAAAACCGCACAAAGATTAATGGTACACGATTCCAACATTCAAGAAATATAGAAGAACGGTTTAGACGTATTGCACAGCGGCTATCTTAGTTGATCAATTGCAGAATGGGGTTCTTGACATGTCCACTAGGGGTGGAAACAGGCTGGCGGCCTAGCCTGTTTCGAGCTTGGTCAGGCCTGGCCTGTCAGGCTAAAAGGCCAGGTCAAGGCCTCTTTCAAGGTCTGTTTTGCTTAACAGGCCTGGCAAGCTGGCCTGTTTTAAGGCTAAAATTGTAATTACCCCTCTATCCTCCATTGAGAGTGTGACCCGTATACGTGGTTGTTTGAAAAAACCCTAACACCTTCAATTCATTCTTTCGGCCGCTCAATGCATCTCTCGAGCTCAACACTCCTCTCTCCTAAATCAAAATCCTCTCTTCGCAATCTCAGATTCTCAGCTCAGTGCCTGCCCTCAAATCGTCTTCCGAATTCTGGAAAGCACTTCCGTCTTTCGTCTTCCATCTTCCAGATCCGTATCATTCTCTGGAAAGCACTTCCGGCAATCGTCGCTCCTCTATCTCCGACGCCACACCAGGTAAAGTCAATCCCTAATTTGTTTGTTTTGACCCGTCCTTCACTCAAAGTCGACGGCTTTCCCGTGTAACTCCGCTCCCCTTCAATTGTGAAACTTTCGATTTTACAATTCCTTATTGCTTTAAAGTCTAAATAAGTTGGATCAGTTAAACAATTTCAACATCTCTTTGGTAGCTGATGTTTGATGCTTTCTGATCTTATGAAGTCTGTGTTCTCTAATTCCAAGTACAACTTGTGCAACTATTCTTACTCAGGCTATACTCATAGAAGGTTGCAAAGCTATTGCACCTGGTGTAAATGTTATGGATTTGAGAAACGGTATAAATAAGGTTGTTGATGTTGTAATTACTGATTTGAAAAGCAGAGCATTAATCATCGAATGTGTTGACGTGCAATTACTATTTTGGAAAAATTATAGTTTAAGATCTTCTCATTCTCTAGTTTTCGATTTGAATTTTGAACAGAAACATAGGCCACTTCTTGTTGTTGCGGAGGATATTGAGAGTGATGCTTTGGCTATGCTCATACTCAACAAACACCGTGTTGGGCTTAAGGTGGCTATGTGGCTATTTGTATTGTATCCTACTTAGAACTTAATTTTGTGTCTACTGGCTTTCCAGATGCTAATATCTATGAATTTTAATGAAATGCTACAACTGGGTAATTGATTTTCCTTTTGATTTGATCTTTCAAACAATACGCTATTCGTCACCTACATCTACTGGTGCTGAGTGCATTGATCCAGGTTGTACTTGGGTAGAACAATGGTAAAATATTTGCTTCCCCAATTCTATGCTGAGTTATGGCAATTGATTATACATTAGGTGTTTTTATTGTTTAATAAAATGAAAGAGGGTGAAAGGCTATTATTTGTCTCAGAAGATGGGTAATAATAACATATTAGCCTTCAAGAACGGTCAAAGAAATTTCATCGAGCTATCCAAGAACGGTTCTTGCGTTGTCGATTAATTCAAGGTATTCCTCTGATTGCGTCGTTGACTGATTCTGTTTTGTAGTTGCTTTGCTTCATCTGATTTTTGTTGGGTCCTAAGTCATCGGATTCTGGGTTCTTCATAGCGTTGATTGATTCTGGGGATAGCGTCGCACGATTCTGGTTTTGAAATCATTTGTTCATCGGATGTTGGGCGTCGGGTTCTGGGTTCTTCTCCTCTAATCGCGTTTCTTGGCGACAGAGAACAATGAGATTCACGATCTACCTCAACGGAATTCCGGGTAAGGTTCGACTTGTCAGATTCTGGGTAAGAACGCTGCTTCGTCTTATCGGATTATCAAAATCGTGTCAATGACATTCGCAATCTGAGGTTAAAAAAAAAAAACCAAGATTACTCTTCTTGTTGCTATGGGTTGATGTCATGCTGAAGGGAAACCAAGAAAGTCTCCATCAATGATATTTTCATTGAAAGACAGCCGACCGGAGAGGGCTACCAACAAAGGGTTCTGACCGGCAAGTGGATGAGTGAAGCGTCGAGTAAAATATCATAGAGTGGAGCCTTCGGGACGTCGGCTTTTGAGGGAGGTGCATTTTAACAAGTCCCACAATTGACTGTAATGCTCTTTGGAAGGCGTGTACAGTGGGTCCAATACCAATTTTCTTCAATAACGAGCAAAAGTTTCAAGTTTCAAGTCTGTTTTTGTTGATTTCAAATTTGTATTTTGTTGTCAATCATCCTTGAGGGCAAGGATGTTTTTGGGAAGGGGTATGATATGTAAGCTGTAAATATATTAATTAGTTAGTAAGGGGACTAGTTAGTTGTTAGTAGCTATTGGTGGTTAGTTTGGATTAATGGGTCTTACGGTGTTGCCTATATAAGCATATATCTCTTCATTGTATCTTTATGCTTTTATGATGAATGAATAAGAGCATCACCGGATTCTCTCTTCTCTTCTCCCTCTCTGTTCTATTTGAAATTGTTGAAACTTGAGGACAAGGGTTCTTGAGGGGGGCATTGTTATGTAGGTTGTAAATAAATAATTAGGGCTAATAATGGGGTAACTAATTGGCACAAGACTAATTCTATGAGGCCATACTTGGTAATAATAGGAGTTAGGTAATTAGGTAGCTACTGTTATTGTATTATTACTGTGTTACCATTAGAAGTCTAAGGCAATATCCTATATAAGGGGAGGCCTAGACTAATTGTGGGTTGTTGAATGATTGATGACATGATGAATGAAAGTGCATAGTGATCTGTGTTTCCTCTCCTTTCCCCTCTGTTCCTCTTCTCCCTCTTTCTGCTCTACTCCTCTGATTCTTTCTTTTCTTCATCCTCATCCTCTCTTCTTTCCTCAACTTCTCCTAAATTCTACACCAATCATAACAAAATCAGCCTACATCTCTCCCTAAAACCTATAGAAGACACCTAAAAAGAAGTAACAACTCTGAGAAGACTGTGGCCAACAAACCAAGGGAGCATTCCAAGGCATAAATCCAAACAAGCCAATGAGGAGGAGACAAGAAGAGGGATTCGTGCAGCCAAACTAGTGGGGCACTCCAACTCTTCCTTGTATGTGTTCATTAGAATCTTATCTTTTCTTGCATTATTACATATTCATCTCAACATCCTCATCTTAGCTACTCTCACTTTATGCTCCTATTGTCCCTTTAAAGCCCAACATTCAGTAACATATAACATTGTTCGTCTCAAAGCAATTCACATAACGCAAATTTACAATTAAAAATATATTTAACACTATTTGCCACACAAACAACACTAGTTTACAAGTGGAACAATGGGAATTTACTATTAGTGGTCTTTAGGAATAGAAGATTTGTGAATTTGGTCCCTGAGTGTAATTATCCCATATTATTTTCTACATTATTTACTTTTAAATATTTCTCTTATTTCTTTTATTTATTTATTTTACAAGATAATTTCTAACATTTATTTTGTAGTAATCTTAACAAAATAACTTAAGCTATTTTTGGTGAAATTAACAAGCTAAATTATAAACCCCATAAAAAAGTTAATAATTTATTGAGTAGTCATGAAGATAGCAAGTTTTAGGTGCAAGCACAGCCACCGCAGCTTTTATTTTCAGCGTAGTCAAATTACAAGGAGCAAGGATATTGAAGCAAAAAACAAAAAACAAAAGAATTTCAGTAGCACCTAGGCAACAACCATAGATCAAATTATATTTTTTCATCAAGGTAAAGTAGTAGTATCTGGTCATAAAAGAATAGATGGCTTAGATTTAAAGCATACCTCGTCAACAGCATTATCCAAAAGCTCAGCAATTGCTGCCAAGAAAGAAAAGCACATATCAAAAAAAAAAAAGAATGTTTTTCAAGGATTGTCAGAGGTAAAGAAGCATTCATTTTCATACAAATTAAAGAACACGGTCAAATACTCCAGATGCTCTTCTTCCTACCATCTGACAACAAAAACTTTAAATCACATCAAGTGCTCTACTTAAGGCAATGTCAACTAGATGCAACAAACACCAGCAGTAAAACACAACCGTAGATATATGGGCAGCAAACATAAAAGTATCCAACCCACAATTTTGTCCAAATAAAATCTTCTTATATCAAGGTAATTCATGGGTCAATATTACTTAAAGGATATCATTTTTAAAGACTGTTTGGAAGTTTTCTATTTGAATGAATAGGAATTGGGTGGGATGGCTTCAACAGTTGTGCCATTATTTTGGAGAATTTTTTTAAAGAGAGGCGAATGGCTTCTTAGCCATCCTATACCCACTTTTTTCTAACCCCAAATTAGGGGTTAAGGATAGAATGACTAGAAACAAATAACACTATCACAAAATTAACTTCCATCCTTCCCACCCCTTCCCAATCTTCCTCCTTCTCTCACTCTAGAACTGGAAAACCGTCATTATAATCAATTCCATTTCATTAGTTTTATAATAATTATCAAATAACAGGAAAATGAAACCATTAATGAAACATTTCATCCCATCCCATCCCACTTCATTCCATTAATGATGGTTCCGCCCCATTCCATCCCAAACTCATGAACATATCCTGAAACTTTTATCAGAAATGACTTCTCGGTTACTCAACCGAAATAAGGCACATGAATAGCCAAAAAATAAACAAATACGTTTCAGGTAGCAAGAGCATACCCCCAAAAGCCCACTTGTGAGAGGTTGCATTGGAATGAAGAAACTTGGGATGAACACGGGCATGCTCCAAGTAACCTTGAACGGGAGGCGGCTTCACAGTTGGACCTACAACATAGTCCCCAGCTTTCCAGAAACTACGGAACCCGAGATTGCCAGGGAACAAGGATGCTGTATTTGATTCAGGGTTGTTCAGTAGCTGAACCTCTGGCTGCGGCCCCGCCTCTGATGGGGTCTTGTTGAAAGCCTCATTGCTTGTTCCAGGCACCGCGCCAATCTCGTCATCACTACTGTCAACGGTAACGAAATGGGCATCGCTTCTCTCTCTCTCAGGCGACATGGAAGCAGGAACGCTGAGAACTTCGACACTCAAGTCCTCTCTTGCCCAATATATAGGGTTTACAAATTTTTTTTGAAACTTCTTTGAAAATTTAGTGAAATTAATTCGTCATCCGAGTCAGAATCTTTGAGAGGACGGGATGGAAGGAATCGGTCCCTAAAAATGATATTGATCAAATTGTTATTAATAAAAAAAAAATACTTTTTTATTGAGAGTATATTATTAGAATATTAATCAAATTTTTTATGAGCTATTTAATAAAGATGAGGAAAAAAATTTCCCTAGCTTCTTTTCCTTCAAACCAAATAAATTCTAAGGGTTTGTTTGGTTTGAAGGGATCGGAGGGAGGGGAGGAGTATAGAGGGATTTTGGTTCCCTCCCCTCGTTTGGCTAATCATATTTTTAGGAAAAATTTTCCCCTCCCTCCCCTCCAAAACGTCACCCCCCAAATCGGACGGATTTGGAGGGATTATAAAAAGTGATTTGTCAGTGGACCAAGATGCCTTGGTGAGTGACAGTATAAACGAATTAGAGATTACTGCTATATAATACACGAATTAAAGATCATTCAGCTTCTTCCTTTGAGAAATTGCTCACTCCAATTGCTCTCGCCTTGCCGGCATCGTACGCCGCCTCCATCACCCTCCACGTGCTCCCTATGTCTATCTCCGTCAGATTCTCCGGCTTGAATGGCCCCTTCTTCATCCTCACCGGCCAGTGTATCTACAAAAATCAGACCATCTCTTCATTTCATTAAACCGAAACAATTGGCCCAGTGAACTACTATGAAGTATAAATTTACGTATCAAATGAGAAACTATACTAGATAGAGATCTAGGTACTCAAGCTGCAGTTCCTTCTAAGTTTTGTCCAACGCAATTGGTACATCTTCGGGAGCATGGTCTGAGCACCTGGAGAGTTTGTCAGGAAAAACAAAGCATCTCTGTTCAGAGACGATACATACCAGAGTTTGGAGGTGATCCATAAGTCTTCACGCTTCACAACTCCTTCGTCGAACAGTTTCTTAAGAGCAGAACCAATCTACGAAAACCACATGAATTCATATTAATCAATAAATGGCTCGTACAAAGCATGCAGAGAAATAAATGATTGATTATTGATAAAATAATACCTCAACTTGATTGTAGTAAGCTTGAGCACAATCGCCTGTACCCAACCTGCGCAAACAGTAGGTTATACTCATAATTCTTCAGGTATTTTAGGTTCCATCAAGAACTCAGACAAAAAGAATAAATTACTCCCTTTGGTCTTAATTATATGACATATTTATCATATTTTGGAAAATTTAAGGATAGAAATTGAATTAGTTAATTATATTTATTTTCCTAAAATGCTCTCAGAATCTCTTAACTCCTATATCGGGCCTAATTTGAATCGAACGTTGTCAATGCTTAGCTTCATGATTGATAAAATATTGTCTTGATTTTCAATGTTCAAAGTAACATTAAAATCTTTCTTATAACATAAGGGTAAAGTTGTCAATGTAAAAAAAAATTCCCTCCCCTCCCCTCCTGAACCAAACAAGGTAACATTAAAATCCCTCCCCTCCGCTTCCTTTTGATCAATCCAAATAAGGTAATATTAAAATCCTTCGTATCCCCTCTCCTCCATTAAAATCCCCCCCTTCCCCTCCCCTCTGTCGAACCAAACAGACCCAAGTCAGAAGCCGTGAATAAATATGGGGGCAAGGGAAACGGGGAAAAAATAATTAAACATATGTTTAAAATTTAATTTATTATTTTAAATAAAACGTATCTAAAATATAAAGTTTTTTTGGTCGAAATATCTAAAATATGAAGCGATTGATAAAAAACATATTTCTCCCTTGACTTTTAAATATAAGACAAAGTTAGATTTTTTAAAAAAATTAAAAAACTAAATAAATTACTTAATCATATCATATATTATGTATCATTAGATTATATATCAGTTTATAAGTTGGACAATTTAGTTTGAAGAAAAAATGATAAATATAAATATTTTAAAGTAATTTAATTAATTTTCTTAATATCTCAAAAAAGTCACTAAGTCTTATATTTAGAACTAGATGAAGTAATTTATTATGATTATCATCAATGATTAAGCTTCTTTAAAAATCTCTAGGTAAAAAAGAGAAAACTTTCACAGCACCCTCTAACTATTTAATATCAAATAGCTCTCAAAACTTTTTGAAACTTTACTTCATCCCCTAAAACTAAATTGAAATTAAAATTTGTGAGTGAAAAAGAAATTGTGCCCTTACTTTACAAGTCAAGTATAACTATTTACAAGACATATGTGAGAATTTACAAGTATATTCTTATTTATTAAACAAAATAAGTCAAATTATAAGACAATGAGCATATACATAAGAATGCATGCTATTTACAAGACAGGGTGGAAATTTACAAGACGAATATGTATATTTACAAGACATATGCGAAAATTTAAAGACCATCTCGGTCATGGACAAAACAAGGACATAAATATCTTTTTGGCCAAAAAAACTTAATTTCAATATAAAAAACAGTCATAATGTATAAAAAAAATCGGATTAATATCACTTTTGTCCTTGAAGTTTCACTCAATTTTGGTTTTAGTCCATTAAGTTTGAAACAAAATGATTTTGATTCTTTAAGTTTACTCCATTTATAATTATTGCTTCATGAAGTTTTAAAATGATTTGGAGATGTATTTGACGGTGTTAATTTATCCTATGTTATATTAAGGGTTAAGTACCAATTTTGTCCCTGAAGTACGCGTCCAGGAGCAATTTTACCCCTTAAGTTTTCGGCGTAGCAATGTTGCCCCTGAAGTATCAAAACGAAGCAATGTTATCCCTCCGTTAAAAACCCTAACAGTCAACTAACGGTCAACGTTAAGGTTTTTAATGAAGGGGCAACATTGCTACGTTTTGATACTTCAGGGGCAACATTGCTACGCTGAAAACTTAAGGGGCAAAATTGCTCCTGGGCGCGTACTTCAGAGACAAAATTGATACTTAACCCTTATATTAATTCCATTAAATTAGTTTATACGACATGACGGCAAATATATTAGGGAAAACATCACTCAGGTTCCAAGGAATATAAAAAATATTAAAAAAGTCTCAACCCAAAATCACATATAAAAAAAGCCCCTAGGGACTTTTTTAATATTAGTTATATTGACAACAGAAAGTGCTATAATCACAACAAAATTTAAAAATATGGATTTTGTTTCAAACTCAGGTTCCTAAGCGTACAGAGGTCATTCACAACAGAAAAAACTATATTCACAACAGGAAGTGCTATATTCACAACAAAATTTAAAAACCTGGATTTTATTTCAAACTCAGGTCCCTAAGCGTACAGAGGTCATTCACAACAAAAAAAGCTATATCGATAACAGGAAGTGCTATATTGACTTGAGTTTCAAAATGGCTCCAGGTTTTTATATTTTGTTGTGAATACAGCACTTCCTGTTGTCAATATAACTAATATCAAAAAAGTCCCTATAAACTTTTTTATATGTGATTTTGGGTTGAGACTTTTTTGATATTTTTTATGTTCCTTGGGACCTAAGTGATATTTTTTCAATATATTACTCCCTCCAGTCCTCAGGTTCAAGTTTGTAATGCAATTGGTAGTAATAAACTTATGAGCTGGTTATCAATCATCAAATATATCAATCAATCAATCATCAATCAAATATATAATGCTAAACCTCCTAGCCTATTAGTTATTGGTATATGGTAAACATCCTACAATCTTACTGGGTCTGACCTGGAAATACCCGGGAATATTCCACGTTTGCACTTATAAGATATTATTAACTGTTTAGCCTCAGTTTTTCAAACGGCATTGGAAAACTATTGGTGTTTCGTCCCTCACTTGAACCATATCAGATATTATTAACTGTTTAGTCTCAGTTTTTCAAACGGCATCAGAAAACCATTGGGTGTTTTGTAACACCCCTAATTTTCATGTGAATTAGTCAAGGAAATATATTAATATTTCATCAAGTAGTAGTAGTTAATGGTATTTATTTTTCTGACAGGATGTATTAATTATGGGAAATAATGTGGAATTATTTAGAAAATGTGGTTAATAAATTTGGTTACAAATAAATTGAGATGACAATATCAAAGAAGGCAAAAATATATTTTTTCCTCATTATTCTTATATTATATTTTTTTCGATCAATAAAAGGAGGGGAAAATTTTGATGAAAAAATTAGTGGAGTTCCCATATAAGTCTAATTTACCTTTGAAAGGTGGACATTAGATGAGATTTAATTAATTAAGAAGGAAAGTTGGAAGAGCACATTGTTCTTTTTTTTCTCCATTATGTCCTATCTTTTTTTTTTTGGGTCAAAATTTTTTCCTGTCACTTGCCGTATGGAAGATGCAGAAAGAAAAGAAACAAAAAAAAAAGGAAAAAAGAAAAAAAGAGAGAAAAGTGATGGATGAAACAATGCAATAAATGAAGGAAAGAGGGAGTAGCTACGTGATGGGATACAAACACAAATTTTTTATATGCTTTCCAATGTCTCAGACAAGAGAAAGAAGCAAATGGGAATAATTGAATATATATATATATATATATATATATATATATATATATATATATATAAGTATTTCTTCTCAAATACTTCACTGCCTCTGACGTGAGAGAAGAAAGAAATGAAGGATGAGACATTATACAATTAATGAAAGGGTTAAGGAGCGATTTTACCAACAAACTATAGGTCCAGGAGCAACCAACACAACAAACTATTAGATGGACCTTATTTACAAATAAACTATTGAAAGGATTAAATGGGCACAACACGTCAGGTCTGTAGCAAACGTCTGTTTGTGTGATTTATTTTGAGGGAGATGAATTGAGAGAAAAAAGAACAGGTGGCTCTTGAGTCAGCAACCCATCGTGGTCACCGCAACCCATCGTCAGCAACCCATCATACCAAATCCCTTGGAAAACTCGCAAATTCTTAGCTTCCGACCCAGATCCAAGGTTTTCCGATGGGTCTTGCCGGCTCCGAGCCTGACTCTGACATACGCGCACGAGGTCGATTCTGATTTCTCGAAACCCCCCATTTCCGTCTCTTAGAGGGTTTAAAACTTTTCTGGGGTTGCTGAATTTGCATTGAATTGAAGGCTATTTCAATGAGTGGCTCATATATACTAGTGAGAGTTTGGATTTGTGAAGAAGAAGGGTATCGACAAAGTGGCTTCTTTGATGAGTTTTAGGGGTTTTCTCGAAAATAGCGGGGTGGTGGAGGAGTGGCGGAGGTGCCAGAATCGTCGCCGATATTATTCCTTACATCAACGGCACCACCAACGATAATAGAATGTCGTCGAGTGGTTCAATCTCATATCAGCCTCGTCTGGTCACAACAGCACCCACCACCACCATGGCCAAATCCATGTTCAACTCTCCAGGACTTTCTCTCGCACTCGTGAGATCTTTTATTCCCTCTTACTTTTTGGGATCATCTTGTATTATATATGTTGTTTGTTTGCTTTATTTATTTATTTATTTTTTGAGTTTTGATTTTTTTTTGGGATAAAAGCAAACAAATCTTGACGAGCAACAAGGGGGTGTGAATAGAATGGGTTATGGGTGGAGATAGCTACGAGCCTGGGTTGAGAAAAAGTAGAGAAGAAGAACATGAAAGCAGATCTGGCAGTGATAACATGGAAGGCCCCACCTCCGGCGACGATCAGGATGCAGCCGAAAAGCCTCCCCGGAAAAAACGCTATCACCGACATACCCCTCAGCAAATTCAAGAGCTCGAAGCGTATGATATGATCTCTCCCTCACATTCTCATCTCTCTCTCTCTCTACTGTGTTTTTCTTCAATTCTGTTTGTTTGATTTGTGTATGATACTAATGCGTGAAAGAAGCATGTGTGTGCTTGATGCTTGATGGTCGTTTTATTTGTATTCTATGAGATAAATCACACAAACGGACGTTTGCTACAGTACTGACGTCGTTGTGTCCATTTAATCATTTCAATAGTTTATTTGTAAATAAGGTCCATCTAATAGTTTACTGTGTTGGTTACTCCTGGACCTATAGTTTGTTGGTAAAATCGCTCCTTAACCCATTAATGAAAGGTGGGGTTGGTGCACGTCATTTTATGCAAGGCCATTTGAATCACTTATATTTTTCCTTTAATCCTCCCAACGTGCCTGACACGAAGAGAAGGAAAAAAATGAGATTGAATATTTTTCCATTATTTCCTTAGACATCCGGATGTAAGAGAGAGAGAGTGGAATATGAGACATTTATTCTCTCTTCTTCTCAAATTGTTTCAAAAACGTCGGACCTGAGAGACACCAAAGAAATATTTTTCCTCTTCAAACCTCATCAGATGCGCCGGCCAAGTGAGATTAGGGGAAATCAATTTTTTTTATTCCTCTAGAATAAGGAAGAGAAATCTAGAAGCAAGTGGTTTAGAACCGACCTTGGGATCTATTTAAGGAACTCATCCCTTTCCTTTGAGTTTGCTGATGCGTCTGGAGAAGAAGAGAAGGAGGTGATTGAAGAAATCAAGGAAGCTAGTGTGAAGACATAAGGAAAGGCAAGCAAACACTCAAGAAGAAGGTAGGGTCTCTGTATACTCTTTCCACCTTCTTCAACTCGTTTTTTTTTTTTTTGAAAGTTAAAATTTTGAAGGAAAACTCCTTCCTTGATCTGTGAAGGTGAAGGCTGAAAAAGGGGAAGAAGAAACATTGAAGATCAAAGTTTCAAGTTGGTGGGATACTAAAAGCAAGTAAGTGATTATTTTACTTCCATGTACCGTCGTTTAAGGAGACGTAATGTGGTCATGAATTTTATGCCTCCCAATGTGAGAATTCAATTATGCAATGGAACAAGTAGTTGGGTAATTTGATTAAACAAGAATCAGAATCTTTTTTTTCGAACTTCCTGGGCTTGCAGCATAATTCTTGCAGTCAATTTGTATTAGCTGTATCTTATTCCCAAAGAAATAAGAATCATAGGTCCAAAGCTGATAAGCTAAATCGTTGAGAAAGTGATAGTATCTATACCCTACGTTTTTGCTCATGAAATGGCCTGATTAGTAGATAAAAGGTTGAATAAAATATTAAGCCTAAGGTTTGAGATTTAGGAAGAGGAGTTATTATGATATAAGAACAATGGTGGGAAATGGAAGTCTACTGGTTCGGCCAACCTTGAGGATGTGAGAAGCTAATTTTGTTGTTGGTGTTTTTTTTTATGCCCTTAACGTGTTCAGAATAGGATTTTAGGGATTTAGAGATTTTTGAATGATTGGGAAAGGCCTATTTTTAAGACAACAAATAAATATTTTAAAGAAGAGTTACTTATATTCATATTTTGATTATTTTAGGATCACTTTGATTCTGTGCACCCGGAGGAAAATTATACTGATAATTTTGTTCAACTACCAGGTAGTAACCTTAATCCTCATATGTCTTGTGTTGCCTTGTATGTTTGTTTTTGCATGATTGTGGACCCGTGTCTCCTGAAAAGGGACATGCGTTTGTGTGCATTCAGTGTGGTCTGGGTTCGGAGCCCGACTACTTTGTTTTCATAGCGCTATGGATCCGAGGCTTGCTTTGTTGAGCGGTCCCGCGTTTGATTCTAGGACATGTAGTCCTTCCGCAATTAACACGGTATATACTTGGTATGTTGTATCTGTGTTGCTGCGCATTTGTTACTGAATGCTATTATTTGGTGTTTTTCCTGATTATGGTTGCATACATACACTGTTTATGCATTACATATGAGATTAACGGTTACTACGTGATTCATTTATGAATCCCATTTTTGTAAAGCTTCAGGAAGCACTTTGAGGGCTGTATCTGGTGACAAGGGTAAGACTGCGGAGTTGGAGTAGGTGGAGTTGTTGGTGGCGGAGGAAGATTATTTTTGGATATTTATTTTGGGTTTGGATAACTGTATATTTTTGGCCTTGTGGGCATAGAGTGGATGACTGTATATCTAATCCTTCGGGAATTATATTTTGCTACTTACTTTTAATTATACCAGTATTATCTGAAATCTAACCGGGAAATACTCTGTTGCGATAAGACTCTGATGCATGTTAATAAATAGTAATTAGAGGATATATGATAATTATTAAAAGGGAATCCCTCTATCCGCCACCTGAAAGGGCGAGGCCGGTAGGGGTGTTACATGTTTCGTCTCTCACTTGAACCATCGCATTTATAGTGGGTATATTTTCACGAACTGTGTGTATTCCCCATGCAGAAGCAAGCTGACTGTTGTCATTATTTATCTGCTCTAATGAAGCATTGGACGAACTAATCGGCAATGTTATCATTATTAGCAGTAAATGAACATTTACGATGCTTGCTTTGGCAAAGTAAGGCTATTTAATCAAGAGAGGTTCACATTTTCTGCTTCAGTTGCAAAACTCCAACCCTATAATCTCCTATCTATGATTTACCATATTGAATTGGATACAATGACCACGTCTATTGTACTTTCTTTTCTAGCGTTGGATGGACAAAGAAACAACTGGTCTATCACAATGAAGGTTGTGTCTGACTACTGGGATATTCCCTATACCCAGAAGCATTGTCCCATCACGTTCAATGTGCTCTTTCATATTCAAAGGTGCTTTTTCTGTGCGTCTAATGTACTTTCTTTTCTAGCGCTGGATGGACAAAGAAACAATTGGTCTATCACAGTGAAGGTCATGTCTAACTACAGGGATATTCCCTATACCCAGAAGCATCGTCCCATCACGTTCAATGTGCTCCTTTCAGATTCAAAGGTGTTTTTTCTATGTATAGTATGTTATCTTTACCAGTTTGTCTTTCTTATGTCACAACTCATGGATTTTATATGCTTCCTGTTTATTGGAGGGTTACTTATGCTTGGCGGTATTGCATAGGCGAGATATCATACGCAAATTTTCGGGTGTCCTTGTTGATATCATGGTATACAAAATTTAGCTTTATGTCATATGACAATGGTTCTCTTTTTAAAACTCTTCCTGTCGATTCGAATTCTTATCACAGAAACCACACATGCGTTTTCTTTTTCTAATTGGTGGAGGGAGTTTTAATTTATTACTTACTCCAAATGTCTTCTACGATTTCAACCGTCAAATCATAGTGACCTTTCGACAAAATGATGACTAATAATTAGATGTTTGCGGCATACTCAAATCATACAATCAATCATCTAATTATAAATGTAGGGGAATATATGCAAAGACACTGATTCTGAACCTTGAGGATAAACTGTATGGTTACTGTATGTATGCCATTTTTTAACAAAATAAATACGTTCATTTTTTTACTCCAAGCCGCTTATAATTTCCGTTACCACAATATTGCAAGAACAAGTTTCTTGTGATCAGGTGTGTATTGCAAGGCGAAGCCCTTGAAAGTACATTTCCTGTATTGGAAAATTTGCATGGACGATCAGGTGTGTTTGTTGTAGTCTAGTATGCTAAGATGGTGCGGAAAATACAGAGAGGTATGTTTATATTTAGATTTTTAACCTATTATACTTTAAGAGTTTTGTTTTATAACTGGTCGGTGATGGTTTTATCATGACACTACAAAAAAACCCACTTTTGTCGCGGTTTATTAGTCGCGGTTCAAAATACCCGTTACTAAATTCCACTTTGTAGCGGTTTTATCCCTAAACCGTCACTAAATAGTAACGGAAGCCATGACGACACGACTTCGGCTATATTTGTAGCGGTTGACTCGAAAAAACCGCAACAAATTTGGCGCCACCTTGGCGCGCAATGGCGGGAATGTTTGTGGCAGTAAATTTGTAGCGGTTATTTGAGTCTAACCGCTACAAAGTTGGCGCCAAGGTTCGCGCCAACTTTGTTGCCGTGATTTTGTAGCGGTTTATTCACTATAACCGCTACAAATAAACGAAAAGACACAATTTTGTCGCGGACACCAGGAAGAGCGACGTCAACCGCGGCACAAGCTACATTTTTGTAGCGGTTCCACAGTTAACCGCTACAAATTTTGACATTATAAATAAAGTTTAGGGACCGTACATCGAGTTATAAAAATTAAAGAAATTACTAAATCTCGCTTGGCTTGAATGAACTATCTCGCTTGGTCGTCGAAGACATGCACATATCGGCGGCTCGATCTCCTATCTCGGGTGATAAGAGCTGCAGATATTGCCTCTCTCTTCCTTGCGAGGAAATTCGTTCGGTGACAAGCGAAGGTTTACTCATTTCTTTGCCGTTTAGACTTCTACTCTTCGAGAACAGTCCAACATGCGATCGGAGATTGGGTTCCATTATAGCCACCGTTGTCTCACGAAAATATCTCGATGAAAATGACTCGGCAAGTTTTTCGTGGGAGATCGGCGGCTATGCGAATCCGAATCCCCACGGACATGTTGGATTATTTTCGATTACGTCATTATGTATAATTTATTAGTGTGGACACTTTTAAAAAAATTAAAGGAAAAAAATAAATGAATTGAAGGTTTGTTTTTAAATATTTGTAACAAACCAATTAGTTTGATTCTTAAAGTTTATGAATCAAACTAATCGGTTGAAATTTTTTTTTCAAAAAAACTCATTTTGTAGCGGTTAATAAGAATAACCGCGACAAGATGTGGATAAATTGTAGCGGTTAAAACTTAACCGCTACAGAATCTGAAGGGTCTTCTTTTTTGTAGCGGTTGTTGTAACGGTTTCATAATAACCGCTACAGAATATCAACGGTCAACTATTTTGTAGCGGTTTTGTGGCGGTTATTTTGAAACCGTTACAATTATGTAAACTTTGTAACGGTTCCTTTGTATAACCGCTACAAAATCGTACAGCTTTATAAGCCGAACACGCCATTTTCAAAGTCACTTGTAACGGTTTGAGTTTTCACCGTTTCTACCTTTACCCAACGGTTTGAGTTTTCACCGTTCTTCTTGTTAAACTTACACCTCTCTACATTATGGATTACGGACGAGGTAAGGGAAAGGGAAAAGTGGCGGCCCACCGAGAAGGGGTTTAAGGGCGGTAGTAGTAGAGGGGACCGAGACGAGAGGGCGTGTGACCCGACATATACCTCCGCCCTCTCGGGGCGGGCGAGTTTGCCTCGCTCTTCGCCGATGAAGAAATTCCAAACACGGGGACCGTAGGGGAGATCGAGAAGCAAGTTTGTCGTTCGACGATTTAGGCGACGAGAATGAGGACATCCATCTTAATATTCCCTAGCGAGATGTAGAGCGGTTCATCGACGGGAAAACCGGCGGGAGCACGGGAACCCCGGCCAGGCGTCTTCGCGTTCCACCGGTTTATTGTGGATGTCGAAGGTATATGTAATTAGTTATTTTGTGAGAAATTAATTTAATTTCGGTACGTTTAATTCAATTTTTGTAAACTTGCGAGATAGTCACGGGAACATCGGCGGGAGGACGCTGGATGTTTCCGCTCTCACTCAGACGGGTGGGAGATGGCGGGTGTCGGGTCGTAGTCCGTGGAACGACCCAGACAGGACCGGGCGATTGGCAACGGCGGTCACTGATGAACCGATTCTGTCGAGTTTGGTGGCCATTGGGGTGGTTCCCAATTTATTTCAAGGATTGGAAGAAAGTGACAAAGGACACAAAGAACAAGGCGTTCTGAGAGGTTCTACGGGTAGTCAATATTGTTTAATTAAATTGTACATGTTAATATTTATAAGTTTTAGTTTATTTCTTTCCTTATTTGTTTGTTAATTCATTAATAATTAATAATGAAATTATGATATAGAAAAAGTTTAAGCTGCGCGAACAACACAAGAGGTACGTTATGATGAAAGTGGGGAAGGGTGGAAGAGCGGAGGAACCGTCTCTACAATATTATGAATGGAGACGGCACTATTCCTCTGCGGCGGCTGATCGAGAGAGTCCCAGGACGGCGTGGATCCGGATCGGTGGGCGGCTTTCGTCCAATATAGGAGGGTGCGACGGGCGGTACATTTTATTAAATTAATTAATTGTTTCACTTAATTGATAATTTAAATTGAGTTTAGGGTTTAAATTTAAATTTTGTTTCCTCCTCCTTGCGAGGCTTTGTCGCAAAGGAACACAAGAAGCCGCGCACGGCGAGAGAGTCCATCACGCTGCGGGGACCAAGACGTTTGCGGTGACATACGAGGAGATGGTATGTTATTATTTAACATGATCATTGTTTTGTTTTTGAAATAACAAAGTTTATATTGTTTTAATTATTTCAGCGACAGAAGGCTCAGGAGGAGACACACACACGGACTATGGGAAGTTGTGGACACGCACCCATAGACACGCGAGATGGGACGCCGACCTGCGAGGCGGCGAGAGGAGATAATAGTAAGTTAAAAAACATTATTTATATAATGAATGTTGTATATTTAAATTGATCGTCCGTTATTTTATTAATGGTTCATGAACTCTGTTGGTCGGGCCGGATTGAGAATACGAGGCGAGCTACGGCGTCGCGGACCAGGAGTCACGAGTGCAGCAGAATCCTCGGCCCCATTGAAAGCTGCTCTGGGCCCGGTCGAGCATCTGGCCGCGTTAGGGGTTTTGGCCTTGGCGCCGGGCCTAGCATGGTGTGCCGAGACGGGGCTCCTCCTCCGCTCCGGACCCTCCGGCTCGAGGAGGCCACCGGCGGGAGATTTCGAGCGATCATTCTTGAGAAGGTTCTGAGCGAGTTGCCGCAATTGAGGCTGCACGGAGGGCCGACGAGGAGGCCGGGAATAGGCGCGAGCGGAGACCATCGGCCGTTGGTGGGACCGTCATAACTCGAAGCTGGACTTGTTTGTGGCGTCTTGAACAAGGCGTGTCTGACGCACGCCTTCCGGCTCGAGCCTCCCCCTCCGTTCCTCTTTGATGATTCCGGCACACGTCTTTGCTGATGGCAACGGCAGCATTTGTCAACTCGGTCGTGGACCACCCCCTCGAGAGACGAGACAAACCCCGAGACAAACCCCATCGAGAGAGGACTTGATGATCATGCTCTGAAATGTAGACCTTTTTTTTTCTCTTTTCATGTCCAAACGAGTTGATTGAGATAACTATATTTAATTATATTGTTTTCTTGTTGATCACGTTTCTTTTCTTGTTGATGGACTTTTTTTCCATTGCTTTTTAAAAAGTGCTTTAATTATGGATTAAGCACTTCTAATGTTTGGATATACCATTTAACTCATGATTGACTAATCGGTAATATATTAACTCAATTAATCAAATGATTTGTTGAGACACATATGATTAATTAAGCAAAAGCAAATTTTGGCATCAAAGCTTTGTGCTTTTTTTACTAATTTTGTGCGCAAAAGCAAATTATTCCATGACTAATCAGTTTTATATTAACTTATAATTCTGTGATTTTTCGCTATTTTTTTCCAAAGCTTGTCGCGGTTCAGTAGAATGTAACCGTAACAAAGATGAATTTTGGCGCCAAGATTTGTCACGGTTTCTTCCTCAAACCGCTACAAAATTTGTGTTTGTAGCTTTGTCACGGTTTATTCCTCAAACCGCTACAAATTTTGTGTTCGTTGAACAAAATTGAATTTTGGCGCCAAGATTTGTGACGGTTTATTCCTTAAACCGCTACAAATTGTGTAGCGGTTATTGTCGCGGTTCATTTTTGAAACCGTGACAAAGGTGATGTTTGCAACGGTTGTTGTAGCGGTTATTTAACCGCTACAAACCAATCGATGCATTTAAAGATCCCAATTTTTGCTTCGGATGTAATTAAAGTGAGTCGTCCACATTTATGTTCTATCCTAAATTTGTTTGTTACATATGGATAAGTCATGGATCAAGATGCCGCGTAGTTCTCCTGTGTATTTAGCGGGATTGAACACTTTCTTAGATTTCGCCTTCTCTCACGCTAGCATTAATGGCAAGATCGTGTGTCCTTGTTTACGATGCAAGTTTAAGAAGTGGCAAACACGGGATTGTGCTTTGGAACATCTTCTTGTAAAGCCTTTCCCAGAAGCATATACATTCTGGGAGGTTCATGGTGAGCAACGTGGTATGGGATATGGGCTTCATCTTCCTCGAACCTCACAAGTAGGAAATCAAGTACATCAAGATGATCCGGTTAATGAAGCTGTTCGTGATGCTTTTGGTGTTCGGGACGACAACTTCACGGCGAAGTGCGGGGTCAGAACTGTTTTCTTCGGGAATGATGCGGCTCGGGAATTTTTCAGCCTCATGGATGAGAGCGATTGTCCTTTGTATCAAGGTTGTCATAAATACTCAAAGTTATCTTTTCGATCAAATTGTACCATATCAAGTGCATGTGTGGGATCACGATAAGGCAATGTCGATGTTCTGGAATTACTTCGAGATGCGTTCCACGACGCGGACATTCCCTCATCCTTCTACGAGGCGAAGAAGATAATCAACGATTAGGCTTGAACTACCAAAAAATAGATGCTGCCCAAGCATTGTATGCTTTATTGGGGAGAGGACGATCGGAGGAGACTTGTAAGAAGTGTCACACATCGAGGTTCGGGACGGTTCGGAAAGGGAAGAAGCGAGAAGAAGAAACCCGCAAAGATTCTAAGGTACTTTCCTTTAAAACCTCGTTTGCAAAGATTGTTTATGTCGTCTAAGGCAGTGAGCATATGAGGTGGCATCAAGATGATAAGAATCAAGATGGCAAACTCGGACATCCACGTGATCTTTGAAGCGTGGAAAGCGTTCGACACGGGCTTTCCAGTTTCGCGGCGGACCCTAGGAATGTCCGTCTTGCTTTGGCGACCGACGGTTTTAATCCGTTTGGGAATCTTAGCACAAGCTACGAGTATATGGCCGATTATGTTGATACCACAACTTGCCCCGTGGATGTGCATGAAACAAAGCTCCTTCATTATGTCCATGATCATTCCGGGGAAAAAGGCGGGAAATGACATTGATGTGTATCTCCAACCGCTGATCAAGGAGTTGGTGGAGCTGTGGAATGTAGGTGTGGAGACGTACGACGCGCACGAGAAGACACTTTTCAACTTGCGTGCGGCCTTGATTTGGACGATAAGCGACTTTCTGGCCTCGGGACATTATGCGGGTGGAATGTGCATACCGGCCTTGCGTGCCCGGCTTGCAATTTTGACTCGACTCGGTGCGCCTTCCCACGGTCGTAAGTGGTGCTTCATGGGTCATCGGAGGTTTCTCGATGGTACGCACGAGTTTAGGTTGCAACGCAATCGTTTTAATGGGCAACGGGAAAAAGAGGACCCCCTCGAAATTTATCGGTGAAGAAATCATAGAGCGACTTCGGGATGTTGATGTTGAGTTTGGGAAAAGAACGATCCGGCAAGGGCGGGACAAAGGCTGCCGGGGCTTACGGTTCTATGCCCGGCAATGGCGAAAGGTTAGTGTCTTCTTCACTCTTAGTATTGGAAAGATAATTTGCTCCGACACGGTCTGGATGTCATGCACATTGAAAAGAATGTGTGCGACAATGTGTTGTACACGATTCTCAACGAACCGAGGCAAGTCCAAAGATCATGCGAGGCCGGGAAAGATCTACGGGAGATGGGCGTTCGTGGAGACGCGTGGCCGGATGAGCATGACAGATTTCAACCGGCAAGGTTTACCCTGACAAAGCCGAATAAGGAAATCTTTCTCGCTACCTTGAAGAAAATAAAAGTTCTGACGGGTATTCAAGCAACATATCACGATGTATTGACTTGCGAGGCTCGAAAGGTTACGGGGTGAAGAGTCATGACTCACATGTGCTTATGCAACGATTACTTCGCGGCCATGAAAAATACGCGCCTCTCGATGTGTCTCTCGTTTTGGTCGAGCTTTGTACTTTCTTCCAAAGTTTGTGTTCCAAGGTTTTGATAGTGGAGGAGCTCGACCAGTGCAGCGAGAAAATCATTCTTACGCTTTGTCATTTGGAGATGCTCTTTCCTCCGTCATTCTTCACGGTCATGGTTCACTGACGGTACACCTTGTTCAAGAGACAAAGCTTGCTGGCCCGATTCGATACCGATGGATGTATCCTATTGAGAGGTACTTGTTTAAAAATAATTACTTTAGCATTACAGTATATTCGCATGTTTAACCATTGATGCATCATATCGAAATTTTTCCTTGTCTACTCTACGAGGTTTCTTGGGAAACTTAAATCTTACGTGAGGAATAAGGCGTGGCACGAAGGTTCAATAGCGAAGGTTATATCGGGGATGAGGTCTTGTATTTTTGTTCAGTACTTCGATGACATTGAGACGTCATTCAACCGACCGCCTCGTGTAGACGATTGTCTGAGCTGAGCTGGCCGGAGCGGAGGCAACGAGTTGTTAATCCCTCGTGTTGGTAGAGCGGTTGGCGGGAGTGAGAAATTCAAACTCACGGCACTTGAGAAGTTTCAAGCACACCAACATGTCTTGATTAAGCTGCACCAAAGTTGAACCGTACCTTGATAAGGATTTCATTGCATACTATATATTTCCTTACATTTTATACATACTCACATGTCATTGCATGTTTAATTGCGGGAATTCGGGAGTCATGTGAAGCGTGAGCGAGGATCCGTACACGGACATCCTCGAAATTGATAGAAAGGTCCACGAGAGAATTCGAGTTGGTTTAGGAGGAGAATAATGAACGACCACAACCCGCGCTCAGCGGGAATTGAGCTCTCGCGCTAGGCCCTCTTGACCACGCCCTAAGATATACGGCATACAATGTCAATGGTTTTAAGTTTTGCACCGTCGCACGAGATCAGGGACTGCTGACCCAAAACTCTGGTGTATATGGCACGTTTGGGACGAGGAGTTATGCGGCAGCGGTGACGGGAACATGCGGTTCGGTGACGTCCGTATTATGGAAAGCGCTTGATGTGGTCGGGATAAGTTACACGAGGCCTTTTCACCGTGACGTTGTTCAAGTGTTTGTGGGCGAATACCACAACGTCCGGGGGACTCACGGCGACGACTTAGGGATCACATCGGTGAATTTCTCCCGGCCTATTCACGGTGGTCGGTCGAAGATGACGAGCCGTATATTCTTGCATCGAGAGGCCCATAAGGTTTATTATGTGGCCGATGAGAGGCACAAGGATTGGAATATGGTGGTTCACTTAAAGCCTCGGGACCTTTACGACATGGGCGATGGTGATAACGTCGCATACGATTGTGAGCCGCTCCGGCCCGCCGGCCGAAGACTTCTTCCCAGACGGCGATGACAATTTACCTATAGTTCGGTACGTTTTTAAATTTATGCTTTATAAAATAGTAAGATTTAATTAAAGTTTTAATTGTGTTCAAACATATTGACCTCACGCGTAACATTTTATGCAAACTTTCCTTGTAGGGATGGTGAAGAAGATTGAGAGAAACACTTAATGCCTATCTTTGTAATATGAAATCTTTTTAATATTATGTTTTTAAAAAAAAAAAACTCGAAATTAATTTGTAGCGGTTATATAACCGCTACAAACACTTAAAACCGCGACAAATTAAACCGCTACAGTAACCGCTACAATATAACCGCTACAAAAACATAAAAACCGCGACAAATTAAACCGCTACAGTAACCGCTACAAACACCTTCAAAACCGCTACTAAATACAATAACCGCTACAAAAAGTGAGACACCAACCGCTACAAAATGATGCGCGAGACCCCACCATAAATAGCCCCACCCAACCTCATTTAATATGCCTCAACTTCTTTTCTACCCACGTTTTCTCTCAGTCATCTCAAATATTTTACGTTTGAACATCGTGAGTTTGAAAGGGTAAGTACTATGTAACCGGATCAATTCTAATGTTTCTCATACTAATTTATAGTTCTTGTACTAATTAAAGTTTGTTATTTTGCGGTTGAGCAGGATATATCTTTCAACTTTCCCTATTCTTTCATATACATTATTCAATTGATTTGTACATATAATTTTTAAATATTGAGTATTGTTTTAATCACCTCATTTCTTAGTACTTATTCTACTTACATAATCTTATTATTTTGTTTCTATACATGCACCTTATATATTTAAATTTCATAATTTACTACCTTTTATTTTTAATAAAAAATATATTAATAATAATTACTTGAATTACGATAAATGATTTTTTTTTAAAAATCGTAATGAATTTGTAGCGGTTACAATAACCGATACAAAATTGAAAAATAAAATGGCGGGTTGTTTGTAGCGGTTGTAGTAGCGGTTTGAAACCGCTACAAATATTCAAAATCACATGATGGCGGGAATATTTGTAGCGGTTTCAAACCGCTACAAATATTCGAGATGGCGGCAAATTTTTTGGTGAAAAAATGGCGGGAATATTTGTAGCGGTTTGTAACCGCGACAAATATTCAAAATAATAAAAATGCAAAATTATCAACACATTATTACGTAGCGGTTATGAAATCGTTACTACAACCGCTACAAGTTTATTTGTTACGTAGCGGTTATTAAAACGTTACTAAAACCGCTACAATTTTATTTGTAACGGTTAACAACCGTGACTAATGTCTCGAAACACACGTTAAACCCGCTCATTTAGTGACGGTTTTTGAACCGCAACGAGAGGTTGTAGCGGTTTTTGTATATGTAGTATCGGTTTTTTTAACCGTTACAAATCGTCTTGCCACATGCGTTTTTGTAGCGGTTTCGCTAACCGCTACAAATGTCGTTTGTCACGTCAAAAACCGTTACAAATAGGTCATTTTAACCGCTACTAATCATCGTTTTTTTTTAGTTAGTGGCGTAGGTCATCAACAGATTCAGCAGAAAGCCAAGTTGTTGAGTGATTAAGCAGAAAGCCAAGTTGTCTAGCATATTACACTGGTTTACTCTTCCCGCCAACTTCACTTTTACGAGTACATTACATCGTGGTTGTTCAAAAAAATTTAGTAAGACACTACGTTTTAATTGTATTCATCATCTTCATACTTTTTCATTATGTTTTGAAACAATTTTATTCTTTCGCCTGACAGGAAATGAGCCAAACATTTTTGGCAAACGTCAATGATAGCAAGGATACGTGGTTTGTAAATGCAAAGGTTATCAGAAAGTGGGTCGTGAGGAAAAAGGCTGCCTCATACCCGATTTGGAAGATAGGCAAGATATTTTGGCTGACAAAATGGTTAGTTATTGTGCCGTATTCAAGTATACGGTATTGTACTTACAACATGCAAATCTGTTATATACTAATTTAATTTTCCTTCTTTGTTGTGCATTTTAAATACTCTTCGTCATAATAGGAAACAAGGATTGAGGTTTCTGCTACACATAAAAATCTTATTAACAAATTGATTGAAAGCCCTAAAGAAGGAATGTTATACAATTTTCAAAACTAAGAGGTTCTTGAGAATGATGATAAGTACAAAGTAACCTCACACCCCTGGAAATTCAACTTCCATCCCGCACATTCATTAAAAAATCTGAAGTTGTCATTAACAAAGAGGCATATAATTTCAAGTCCACTGTAGACATCAAACAGGGAAGTATCAATGACTCAGGGTTAATAGGTTTGCTAATCTCATTTAATCTCTTTCATTTAAAACATTTTATATTTTATTTCATGATTGAATCTTAAATTATGTGATTTTATTCCATGTAATACAAACAATCCCAGATGTACTAGGGTTTTTGCAATCTTTTGGACGTTTACATGATCAAAGAAGGGAGAGTGATATTATCAAGAAACTAAATTTCAGCATTGCGGATCAAAAGTAATATTCATTTATTCATTGAATAAAATTTAACATATCCTGTCATGCTGCAATTAATTTTATGGCTAAAATTTGAGATCAATTTGTATTTCATATAGTGAAAACTTAATAAATACTACCTGCGGTTCTAATTATATGACCATTTTTGTAGTGCAATTTGCACTACAAAAATGATCCTATAATTAGAACCAGAGGTAGTATCACTCTTTGGGGTGATTGTGCTGAAGAGACTTATGCAAAGAAACATGAGGACATGTAACCTCCAATTGTTGTACTTGTGCGTTTCGCCAGATTAAATAAACAATGGTTACTCTTTGGGAAGTATTATGATTTGAAGATCAAGATTATGTGGTTCTTATTGTTAGACTGTTGTGACCCTTGTCTAATTAACTCTTTTAACAATTTTCACATTAATATCAATTAAACGTCTCTTATATGTTTATCAAATCTCCTTGATGATTCTCATTATTCTATGACATTATTATTATGCAGTTTTTAGTAGGTTAAAATTTTTACTGTCAATATACTTAAATATATATTGATATTATATGTGACAACAACTTTTTCGAAGTATTAACAGTTAGATAACTACACTACATTAATTAAACTGTTTGCGTTAATAAGTTTTAATTTACACATTATATAATTTAATTTGTTCGACGATATATTTTTAATTGTAGTGTTTATTTTAAATATTGTCATATAACGAACTAAAAACTGTTTAAAACCATAAATATTGTCATATTTCTCAATTTAATCTATCTCATACTCTTTACGGAAGTAATAAATAAATAAATAATCTAAACCTTTATATGTGAAATTAAATGTATCATTACACTACAATTAATGCCTCCACATTCACACTTTCCCATGCATGTTTGATATACCAACTTTGTAAACATGCAAATAGAACCTTTAATTTATTCATCCGAAATCCAAAACTTTTATGTAAATGTGTGACAATATATCTATCTAAGAGATATAGTTCAGAATAGTAGAACCAATATGATCTTATTATAAAGATAGTCTGCATTATATAGCAGAACTAACAACCAGTATTACACGTAGAAGAAACTAGAAAGGTGCTAACAGAATGCATGCACCACATGCCAACTTGTGTGCCACGTCACACTAATGCTAACTAACACTAAACACGTGAGCTACGTCTATCAGTTAACCATCAAGTCTGTTAACATTCTTCCCGCTGAAGACTATCTTCATCTTCTTCAGAGCTTGAGTTTTCCTTCTTCTAACTTTGAGCTTGCTTGAACTCACCATTGTGCACTTCATCTTGGGAGACTATGTTTAGTTTATCACGACAATAAGCAAACATGCCAAACACTTGTGGTTTTGTGAAAATATCTGCAACCTGATAAGAAGATGAAATATATCCAACCGTGACAATCCCAGCTGCCACTTTTTCCCGGATGAAGTGAACATCTAGCTCCACATGTTTAGTTTTCAAATGAAGTACAAGATTGGATGCTAGGGCCACTTTACCTGTATTGTCACACCAGATACAAGGAGTTTTGATTACATCTACATGCATTTCTTTTAAGAGGGATAAAACCCACATCAACTCAGTGATCGTATCAGCTACACTACGGTATTCTGCTTCAGTTGCTGATCGAGACACTACTTGCTGCTTACGGGATACCCATAGGATTGGGTTTGCTCCAAGATAAATAATATAACCACTTGTGGATCTTTTATTCTTTGGAACAACATGTACTGCATCATCTCCTTTGTTTTTCCTTGAAGTGATTCCGGCCCAATCAGAATCAGAATAGGCCTGAATGACAAGCTGTTGAGCTGGCTTAATTAGGAGCCCATGGGTGCTTATACCATTCAAATACCGAAGTAATCTTTTAACACAATTCCACTTTTAATAGTTGGTGCATGTAAGAACTGGCTAAGTTTATTAACCGTGAACGCAACATCAGCCCTTGTATAGCATAGGTACTGAAGAGAGCCCATGATGCTTCTATACAGATGAGGATCAGGAAAAGGCAAACTGTCATTCTCAAATAACTAAACGTTGACAGCCATAGGAGATCCAAACGCATGAGCACCGATCATGTGAGTTTTGGTAAGAAGTTGGTGAATATACTTCTTCTGCGTGAGGTGGATTCCTCTGGATGACCGTTGGAACTCAATGCCTAAGAAGTAGGAAAGATCACCGAGGTCCTTTAAGGAGAAAGCTGAGCTCATTTTAGTAATTATGGACTGAATGGCAGCTTCATTAGAGCCTGTGATAACTAGATCATCCACATAAACAAAAAGGTAGGTAACATGATTACTATCCTTGTTGACAAACAAGCAGGAGTCGGATTTTGCAGCAATGAACCCTAGAGTTTTTAGGTAATTACTCAACTTCATAAACCAAGCTCTTGGTGCCTGCCTTAACCCATAGAGTGCTCTCTTTAGCTTGCATACCAGAGGCCTCCCAGCTAGTCAAATTTCACAAAACCTGGTGGCTGTTCCATGAAAACCTCCTCCGTGAGTTCTGTAATATCCCAGTTTTTCTAATAGTAATTAAGTATTTTTAGGATGATTTATTAAGCATTTTAAGGAGATTTAGAGGTAGAAGATATAAATTTATATATACTATTATATTTAATTATAATATTATTAAATTATATTAAATTATAATATTATATTATTATTAAATTATACTATTATTATATTATATTATTATTATATATAAAAGTGTCGGCAGAAGAAACGAAAGAAGAAAGTCACGGACGAAGAAAAAAGAAGAAGAAAAGGACAAATGGATTATTATTATATTATATATATATATTTATCTAAAAGTGTAGGCAGATGAATGAAAGGAAGTCACGGGTGAAGGAAAGAAGTAGGGAAAAAACAAAACATGTGGGGCCCACATATTTGAAAAATGAAAAAGGAGTTTGGCAGTTTTTGGAAAGAGTGTCGACTGCCCCCTAATTGATCGGGGAAGGGAGGTTTTCCTTCCTATAAATACCCCCACCACCTACACAAACACACACAACACACAGCACACAAAATCTGCACTCACATACACACGAGATAGTGAGAGAGAGAGAGAGTAAGGTAGTAATTATTTGGGGATACCGATAGTTGCTTTGGTGATTATTCGGGAGTTAGCGAGTAACAGGTAACTCTGGATATTCTTCCTTATACTTGTGAATTATGTATGATTATATTTTTAATGCTTATACTAGTATCTTTAGACTAATATATAGGATAAAATATTTTATGGGTTATAAGTTTTTTTAAGATTCTGCTATGGGAAATTTAGATTTGTATTTGTATTTCATACATAGCACTATTTACACGTATTATACATCCCAATTACCATTCACTTATACGTATATAGTACTTTACTATTTATATATATACTGATTTACTATTCATGTATACGCGTCGCATAGTAATTTACTATTCACAAATACGTACAGTGATACTATTTATTATTTATGAATTTCTATGATTATATTTGATATAAATAGAAGTGTAATGCATTTATTTTGAATAAATACATTTATCATGGCGGTTGTATTTGTGATGGGTTGGAGATTGGAGGAATCCGTATGATATGATTTTATGCCACCACTCGGTGCACAGTGGATTGGTACTTTTCAGAGCCCCTTCTTCCATGTTTTCCTCTGGCCGGGATTGCATTGGAGTTGTGGGACATGTGACACCGCCTTTATTTTGATAAGGAGGGGAGCCATAGTCCATACTTAAGCTCTATACTTTTGGCCGGGTATATCTTGAGTTTTGGTGAGCTTGGAATAATTCAGTCACATGAATATGTTTCTGTTGGACTGTGTGTTAGCCTATGGCTCCAGTCAACGGTATAAGGATGGAAGAGGATATAAGGGAGGTTGCATATTGCATGATATATTACTGTACAGTTCAATTTGATAAAATGGTAAATATTTTTGTAAAATCTTGTTATGAGAATTTTTGGTAAAATATATATGTGCATAAATCAATGTATTTTATTATCTTCAGTTTTTGGTCATATGTGATTTGCTTGTGTACGGTAGAATGTTCAGTAGTTACTGAGACATGGAATCTCATCCCATATTAACATTTTTCAGGTGAATATCCTAGTAGGGAGCAAGGGAAGGCACCTATGGAGTGAGCTTTGAAGGCTCTTTTGTACTCCTATAGTTTATGTTATGTTATTTTTATTTGCCATGACCCTAAGACTTCCGCATTGTATTAAACTCTGAAATATTTTAGAAATTTATCTTGGCTTTGTACTATAAACTCTATTTGAAATGGTTGTTCTTTTTAATGATTTGGTTGCTGATAATCCTTGTTGGAGATATTTCAAACATTTTGGACAAGTTTTCGGGTGTTGGATTTGAGGTGTTACAAGTTCACCATTTAGAAATGCGTTGTTGAAGTCTTTTGATGAAGTTTCCAGGAGTTTGTGACATCTAGCGTAAGAAGAGCCCGAATGGTAGGAGCTTTCACAACAGGACTGAAGGTGTCTCGATAATCAGCTCCAGCTTCCTGAGAATAACCTTTAGCCACCAACCTACCTTTATACCGTGCAACTGATCCATCAGTGTGTGTTTTCAGTTTATATAGCCATCTGCAACCAATAACTTTCCTATCAGAAGGAAAGGGAACCAGCTCCCAAGTATTGAATGATTCCAGAGCATCAAACTCCTCTTGAACTGCTTGTCGCCAGTTAGGATCAGTGAGAGCTTCTGCAATAGTCTTAGGCACAGCAATATCCTCTGAAACAGTGAAGATCTTGGGTTTAAACACTCCAGCTTTGCTCCTAGTAGTCATGCTATGAGTGTTAGTAAGATCAAGGCATGGTGTAGAGGAGACAGACGTAGGTGCTGGTGTAGGAGAATGATGGGCAGCAGAGGTTGGAGGTGATATAGGGGAGGTGAAAGGAATGGTTTCTGATAAGGTTGAAGAGTGAACATGATTATTGGAGATGGGAACAGAAATAGGTGGCTTAAAACTGAAGGTGGGTGATGATTAAGTTGAGGAGTGCCTGACATTAAATTGGGCACTAGTAGGAAAGATATTTTCATGGAACTGAACATGTCTTGTGATGTATACCCTACCAGTTGCACGATCAAGACACTTATAACCCTTATGATAAGAGCTATATCCTAGAAACAGACAAGATGCTGACCTGAACTCAAGCTTATGCTTGTTGTAAGGGCGTAAGAGAGGAAAGCATTCACATCCAAAGACCTTCAACAAGGAGTAATCTGGTGTGACTTGAAAGAGTGTCTCATAACGTGTGAGACCTTGTAAGACAGCAATGGGTAACCTGTTAAGAAGAAAAACTACAGATATGAAGGCATCACCCCAATAATATAATGGAAGAGAAGCAGTGGCAAGTAGAGTCAATCCGGTTTCAACAATGGACCTATGTTTTCTTTCAACTATTCCATTTTTTTCAGATGTATAGGGACATGTGAATCGATATTGGATGCCACATTGAGTAAGAAAAGTGGTGAAAGATAGGAACTCTCCACCATTGACACTCTGAACTTGTTGTATTTGTGTTGAAAACCTGTTTTCAACTAAGGTTTTGAATTCCTTGAATTTAGCAAGAGCATCAGACTTTTTAGTTAAAAGATAAATCCATGAAAACCTGCTATATACATCCACAAATGCAATATAATAGGTAAAACCATTTGAAGCACATGGAGCAGGACCCCATAAATCCATGGATATCAACTGAAGTGGCTTATTGTATATTGAAGAAGAGGCTACAAAGGGAAGTTTATGACTCTTTCCCAATTTACAAGCAGTGCAACAAAAATCAGTGATGGATCTAGTTACAACAAGATTAAGGATTCTGAGTACATGTTTAACAGTGTTTTCATGAGGGTGCCCAAGCCTTCTGTGCCACAGTTCAAAGTTGTCAGTTGCAGTAGTGTAATGACAGGAATTAGAGTTGTATTGATGCTGATATTCAGGTTCTTGGTTCTTCAGCAAAGGTTCAGGTTCTCGGTTCTTCAGCAAAGGTGATGTACCATTTATGCGGTACATTCCCCCTGATTCAGTCCCAGTCCAGAGAGGCGTCCTTGTCTGCAAGTCCTTAATAACACATGTGTGAGGAAAAAAACTCAATTGATACACCATTTTCTTTAGTTACTTGAGCAATAGAGACTAGGTTCTTTTGCATTGATGGTACACATAGAACTTTATGTAAATGCAATTTAGATGCTGAGGAGGAATTTGATATATGTGTATGACCAATGTGAGAAACTGATAAGGTAGTACCTCCACCAACAATGACTCTACTTATACCTGTCGGTGGTGTTGAAGATTCAAGTGCTCCAGCGGAATTGGTAATATGTTGAGTTGCTTCAGAGTCAAGGTACCGGGCCTTATTGGTAATTATGTCAGGTGAGGCTACAAACGCATGAGGTATGGCAGTGGAAGCAGGATCAGATGAGACAGACAACTTACCAATCGTTGGAGGTTTATCCACTGTCATTGTAGAAGCAGCAATAGTGGGAGCTTGAGTGGTATTTTGAGCAACATGAGTACTTGGATTGCTTAAAGTGGACTGATACGCAGAGGTGTGATAGTTAGGTACTGGAATCTCATCGTATTGAGAGGGCCAATAACCATAACTTTCAGCATCACTGGAAGGAACATGAGCTGCAGTGTTTGGTTCTGTGTAATGAACTTGAGCTTGAGTTTTACCAGGCGTAGTGGATTCATTTCTGAAGTAACATACATCGGCCAGGTGACCTATTTTGTGGCTTATCTGACAGGAGGCCTTGTACTGAGATGAGAATCCACGGCCTCGACCTCTTCCTCTGCTATTGAAATACTGAGGACGATAAGGTTGACCAGACATGCCTCCTCCCATGGATCCAGACGCTAGAGAGTTGTTATTATAAGCCTGACCAGTATAAGAGTTATTATAAGCTCGAGCAGTGTATGCTAAATGATCATCTGATATATACTATGGATACTGAGGTTGTGTACTCGTGTAATGAGCTAGAGCCAAAGAATTGGCAAGAAAAGATTTCTGACGTGCTTCAGAATCCAGCAACATAGTGGTTACAGTGTCTAAATCGAATTTCTGCTTGGTTGCGTTAATAATAGCTATCATTGATTCATATTCCATAGTGAGTCCATTCAACATATGAGAAATCCGAGTTGCATCTGGTACTAGTTCTCCTAACAATGCAAGATGATCACACACAGATTTCAAATTGGCAAGATAGTCACGCATACTTAATTCACCTTTTCGCTGATTAGTTAAGAGATTCTTATAGTGAAGAATCTTTGAATCCGACTTATCAGAATATAAGCGATTGAGTTTTTTCCAGATCTGTGATGATGTTTCTAATCCAACTAGATCAGGGAGTACAGAGGGCGTTACCGACGCAAGCGCAGAGTCGAGTTGTTCATACACATCAAACTCAGAATTATCAACTTCTGAACCTGATTCCTCACTTCGAACCTTTCGAGCAGGAACACGAACCGAAGCCATCAAGGTAGGAAAACAATCTGTGTTGTTTTGCCATGAAATACACCTGTTGCTTTCAGATGAGATAATTCGAGTCGTCAAGTTTCACAGTAATTTTCTTATTTGTGAAACTTCGACTGGACATGTTTGAATCGCCAGACACCGGAAAAGCAGCCGCAGACATTGTTATTGGTGATCTGTCGATCCGTAATAGAGGATACTGATCACCGCCAATGCCTTGATTATTCTGTTCTTCTGGTTTTACACCGAAAGACAGAGCTTCACCGATGTATCTATGGCTTTGATACCATGACAATATATCTATCTAAGAGATATAGTTCAGAATAGTAGAACCAATATCATCTTATTATAAAGATAGTCTGCATTATATAGCAGAACTAACAACCAATATTACACGTAGAAGAAACTAGAAAGGTGCTAACAGAATGCATGCACCACATGCCAACTTGTGTGCCACATCACACTAATGCTAACTAACACTAAACACGTGAGCTACATCTATCAGTTAACCATCAAGTCTGTTAACAATGTGTACACGGTAACATTTATCCATTCATTTAATAATTACACACTCTGACAGTTTTGTCAACATTCAACTTCCAAGAAGCTCAGCATATCCATCTACACAACTGTATGTCATTATATTATTGATTGTTTCTCATCTTTAATGTAGTTTGGTATGGGGATCCTTGCCATCAGTTTAAATGAATGGTGTAATCTTGCCATCGGATCCTAAACTACCGTTATTATGAACTGATATTTGACCGTTTGATTATCGATCCATGTAGTGCAAAAATGGATTTGAAGGATGATGACATAGTACTTATAATGAAAATATGGCTTAAATTGTGTTTCAAGTTCTAAAGTTCTTAGCTTTTGCTTACACCACAAAATAAAAGATGAGGAAAAAACGTTCTAATGATTCAGCTAAGAAGCAAGATGAAGGAAGAGGTCAGTATTCTTTTTAAAATTTTGTACTATCTACTTATTTTCGTCATTTTCATTTCTTCTGTTACGTAGTTATTTATTTTAAATCTTATTGTCACTTATTATGTAGGCAAACGAACGCGTGCAAGAGGTTCAGATGAAAATAGCTCAAGTAGTTGTACTTCTATTACTGCCAACTCAGTTAATCCGGAATCGATGAATTTTGGTTTGGTTATCACAGAGAATTAGATGCAAACTCCACAATCTATAATTATGAATCCATTATCAGACCATCGTATTTCTTCTGTTCTATCAGATATTACTAACCGAACAACGAAGTCTCATTTCAGTGAAAAAAATTACAATGGCTTAATGTATGACAATACAGTTAGTAATGTTCCTGATCTTAACCAGTCATCACGATCAATTAATCAAAAGAAGGTTCAACAGAGGTCGTTGAGTACAATTTGTCAAGTTGTGACTGATTTAACCATTAGGCTTGATCAACCAAAAAAGTCAAGTAAGTTTGTTTTCTTCGTTGTAACAACATAGTCATGTTATGCATTCTTAACACAGATTAATCTACGAATTTGTTGCAGTCAACTCGAAATTCTATCAGCATGGAAGTGATAACACAATGGTTCTTGGAGAGATGCATGAGATGTTCAATCGTTCAAGTCATTCAAGCTACTTACACGATGGTGATGCTACTCATGATCGAGTGTTGTTTCTGTGGTGCTCAGATGTGGTTAGCAGAAAGTATAAAAAGTGTCAAAAAGAATGGCAATCCATAGTTTGGGATGTGTTGTTCTAATGGGAAGGTTATTGTGCCTCTTTTAAAGAACGCTCCCGAAGAGCTTCGGAACTTATATTTCAACATATAGTCAGCTTATTCAAAAAAATTCTTGAAAAATATCTGTTCATACAACAATATGTTTTGTTTTACCTCAATGGGTGAGAAAGTTAACCATTCAATAAATGCAAGTGGTGGAGGTCCTTATTTATTTGTCCTTTCAGGCCAAAACCACTATTTGATAGAAAGCTTATTGCCAACCCCAGGTAACCCTCCGATTTACGCTCAGTTGTATATTTATGACACCGACAATGAAGTCTCAAACCGAATTTCGTCTGTTTGGTGAGTGTTTGTTCTATTTTTATTCATTTTTTAACAAATTCTTTGTATACTTCAAACACAAAGCATGTCATTGCTTGTCAACAATCCGAGAGTTAAAGAATCAATGTTGCTTGCTTGGCTACAGAAGAATATAGATGATCCATTTGCAAGGACACTTACTTATTCTCAATTATATTCCCAAACTACTTTACATTTTTTAGAGAAAAAAGATTGTGGAAGCTTTGTGAACATGGTTTCTCTGTTGGTAGGCTGGGTCATTGTACACCTAGTCAAGGAGAACTATGCTACCTTCGTTTGTTGTTGACAAAGGTTCAAGGTCCAAAGGATTATACAGAGATCAGGACTGTGAACAATGTTGTTTATCCAACATTCAGGGAAGCATGTTATGCACTTGGTTTGTTAGATGATGACAATGAATACATTGATGTAATCAAAGAAGCATCATTGTGGGCATCAGGAAGTTACCTTCGTCATTTTTTCACAAGTATGTTATTAAGTCATTCCTTGTCCCCGCCGACTGTTGTTTGGGAACGTACGAAAGAAATGATTTGTGAAGATTTGTTATATATTACACATGGCAACCAACTTTTCCAAGGTACGCTTATTAATACAATTTTCACATTGATTATAACTGTTTTTAAAAATTACATCTAACAATTCTTCATTGAATACATCTGCATTTGACATTCAATAATTGTGAAAAATTTACATTGTATTTGTTGTATACGAAGTTTCATCTTAATATTATTTGTCTTTATTTACCAAAATAACGAGTGCTTATGTCCGAACACTTCAATGTATCTATCTTCTCCTTTTATTATACTATTTAACACTGCTGTATAAATTATAATACTTTTTTTTTTGCACAAAGATTTGTAGTTTTCAGCTGCCAATAAAGAAGCTTTAGGACTGTCCAAAATTCAACGACTACTGCTGCGCAACGGGAAAAGACTAGACGACTATCCATCTATGCCTAGACCAACTGAAGACAACATTATTGACATGTCGAATCAACTGATACTTCAATAGTTAAACTACAACAAACAAAGAGAGAGTGATGAATCCAATAGATTGTAGCATCTTATGACCGATGAGCAAAAAAACGTATTCGATAAGATACTTTTCTCTGTTTCTGCAAATGAAGGTGGTTTCTTCTTTTTGCATGGATTTGGTGGGACTGGCAAAACTTTCATATGGAAAGCATTGACAACTTCCATAAGATCTAAATGTGGTATCATACTGAATGTAGCATCAAGTGGAATTGTAGCAACTTTATTACCATCTGATAGAATTGCACATTCAAGGTTTTCAATACCTATCGACATCAATGAAGATTCTATGTGTTCAATTACTCATACTTCACCAACTGCAAACTTGATCAAGCTGCTAATATAATAATTTGGGATGAAGCTCCAATGGTTAAAAGACATTGTGTTGAGGCTTTCGATCGAACATTGAGGGACTTAATGAAGACCAATTTATTTTTCAAAGGAAAATGTGTTGTCATGGGGGTGATTTTAGACAAATTCTTCTTGTCGTTCCTAAAGGTGGTCAAGCTGAAATTGTAGATGTTGTTATCAACGCTTCTCCACTCTGGAAGGAATGCAAAATATTGCAAAATTGACAAAAAAAAATATGAGACTTATGTCTTCTAGCAATCCAACTGAGCAGGAAAAATTGAAATCATTTTCTGAATGACTACTGCTTGTAGGAGATGGCGTCATTGGATTACCGCACGATAGTATTGCGAATTTAACATTATCGTCATACCTATTGCCTTATGATGACGTTGATCCATTGAGGTGCATAGTTGAAGCTACGTACCCAAATTTAGTGGAGCATATATTCGACAAAGATTACCTTAATAATAGGTCCGTTCTAACCCCAATAACAGAACATGTTGATTCATTGAATGACTATATTTGTTCTTTGTTGCCAGGAGATGGTGCATAATACTTTAGTGTTGACTCTATAAATCATCTTGATAATGCAAATGACAGTTTCAATGATCTATATGACACCAAGTATCTTAATTCTATAAAATGTTCTGGGATGCCTCATCATAAATTGGTATCAAAGGTTGGAGTACTAGTCATATTAATCAGAAACATTAACCAAGCCTCAGGGTTGTGCAATGGTACAAGGCTTCAAATTACACAACTTGGCAAGAACGTCATAAAGGCAAAGGCGGTGAATGACACAAGCGTAGGTGAAGACATTTTGATCCATAGAATGGATATGAATCCACCTGAATCTAAACTACCTTTCAAGATGACAAGAAGGAAATTTCCAATCATTGTTTCATTTGCAATGACGATTAACAAGAGCTAAGGGCAATCGATGACAAACGTAGGTCTTTACGTACCAAGCCCAATTTTCTCACATGGGCAACTTTATGTTGCTCTATCTAGAGTAAAGAGTTTCAATGGTTTGAAAATATTGATACTAATGAGTTTAATAAGTGCAGTGACACTATAGTTAATGTCTTGTACGGAGAAGTTTTCCAAAATCTTTTGCCACATCCAAAGTTGTAATGAGGAACATGAGATGATTTTTTTTACATGGTGTTTGTATGTGATATTTATTGTAATGAAATAGTTTGCTACTATGATATGCGAATTTGTTATTTATGTTGATCCATTAGTAGTTTAATCAATCCGTGCAATGCACGAGTCGAAAAACTTGTTTTAATTAAAAAACAAAGAAAGAAAGCCTCCATCACCATCCATGAATGAATCTCTCTTCCCGCTGTCAAACCCACTTCTTCGAGGCTCTGCATCGATGTAGCCAATTCTTCCTTCGGATTCTAGTAGCAGGCCGCCATTCACGCTGAAGCTTCTCACCGCAGAAGTGGAGCTCCGCCTCCAGATAAGGTCGAATCTCCACCATCTTCAAATCCGAATACTCCCGCATTCCTGAAACTACAGACACATCTGGTTATTTTTTGCTAGTATTTCCAAGGCCCGAACCAAAATAAAAGTTCAGGGATCGATCACACCTATATTTTTTGTTGTTTTAAGACACAGGATACCCCTAATCTTGATTATAAAATCAGGATGCAAAGAGTAAGATCAATTTGGAATTAAAACAACAATAATCATATGATTCGATAAACAATTTTGCTGATCATAGTTTAAAAGTCTACCAAGAGTGTAGATCTGTGTTCATTTTCTGATATTTTTCAAAGATAGAAATTGAAAACCAATGATACAATCCATTTACGTTCAAAAGAAAACAAATTTATTATGCCCTCTCGCTTCTAATTCTCCCGGCAATTAACTCTAGATAAGGTCGAATTTCCACCCGTCCACCGTCTTTAGATCCAAATACTCCACCATTCCTGAAACTATAGAGGGATACTGATTTTTGCGAAGGCTTTCTTTCTTTCAGGGCCGTTTGGCGGAATCAGTGGGAATGGAAATGAAAATTAGAAAGTTTCTCCGTTGGACCAATCTTCTCGGGAAGCTAGGTTCCTAGGTCTATCCATGCCCACCAATCTGTGGGAAGATCAAATCTCACCAAAATTGGTGGGATCTCAAGTTCTCATATCACTGTTCACATTTTTTTAACAAATTTACTTCTCAAATTTGAACTTGGCGGGAATTTTTTTTATACAAGTTCGAACTTGATAAGAACATATTTTAAAAATATATTTTAGTAAAAAAATTATTTTTCTTTCTTATTTTGAATTAATTACTTTTGAGAGTAAAATAGACATTTCTTGATTCTTTACCAACTACTACCTCTCCATTTTTTTCCTACTAAACAACTCATTTTCCCTCATCTTTCAAAACCTTCCCTTCCTTTTATTTCCCTCCTCAAATTTTCCCTATACCAAACGGACCCATTTTTTTAAAATTCAAATAACCATAGTTTTATAATATATTTGATACGTTATCTTTCCTATTAAGCATGCCACTAAACTTTCCTTTCCTAAAAACCACAAGATACTGGTTTTTTTTTTTTTTTACAAGCTTGAAATTCAAAATACACACCACATAAGACTAAGAACTAATTTTATCCCCGACAAGCATTTTGTCGAATATGAACTGAGTTCTACATCTTGGGTGCGCTATCGTGACTATACGTAAGTGCATATCATCTACATGTGTTCTCTTTTACCAAAATGGCAAAATGTCTGCACATTCCAAAGATATTGTTGTTTAAGCATGCTACATAAGCCAATTTAATGGCACTTACCCTCCAATCCACTACTTGGATCCGCCATTGACTGGTAGGCTGCACAAGGAGTCAAGGACTGGAAGCTTTGCAAGTTGCAACAGCGAGAGAAGACAAGCCGTGTGAGAAGAATGAGAAATTGAGAATAGAGTCTTCTGTCCAAAAATATAAGAAGGTTAAAAGGGGAAATGTATAACTATAATAAGGACAATTAAGTCAAAATAAAACAATTAAATTCAGGTCATAAGGAAAATGCGGGTTTTTGACCAAAATAATGTTTTGAAAAAAAATAATTACCAAAATAAATCTCTTTCCAAACTATTTCCCAAACTAAGTCTTACGTCATTAATTACGTGAGGATTCTTTACGTATTAGCTAAGTTCCGCAGAGTTTCTTTACGGTCTTGGTTTTATCCCCTAGGCCCACCTAGATTGCGTAAACTATTTTCACGGGACAAGTCACGTGAATAAACTTCACGGGACAAGTCCCGTGAATTTTCTTCACGCCACATATGTGGCGTGAAGAAAGTAATCAGACCCACTAAAGTGGGTCTGATTCAATATATTAAAAAAATTAATATATATATATAATAGTAATAATAATATATAATAATAATAATAATAATAATAAGTTGAATAATTTAAAGCTCTACTTCATTTAATTTGAAGTCAAAAGAAAGAAAGCAGGGGCTGAAATAAAACGCCTTTTAAAGATTACACGGTACAATTTGGTTATAACAACGAGATCACAATACAGGGGATCTATATATTTGTTATACACCAAATATTTGTATAGCAACAGTATTGATTTTGCAGATTATACATATCCCAAAATCAATACTGTTGCTATACAAATATTTGGTGTATAACAAATATATAGATCCCCTGTATTGTGATCTGTTGTTATAACCAAATTGTACCGTGTAATCTTTTAAAAGCGTTTTATTCGACCGCTTCTTCTTTGACTTCAAATTAAATGAAATGAGAGCTTTAAATTATTCAACTTATTATTATTATTATATATTATTATTATTATTATTACTATTATATATATATATTAATTTTTAATATATTGAATCGACCCACTTTAGTGGGTCGATTATTTCTTCACGCCACATATGTGGCGTGAAGAAAATTCACGGGACTTGTCCCGTGAAGTTTATTCACGTGACTTGTCCGTGAAAATAGTTTACGCAATCTGTGGGCCAGGATAAAACCAAGATCGTAAAGAAGTTCTGCGGAACTTAGCTAATACGTAAAGAATCCTCACGTAATTAATGACGTAAGACTTAGTTTGGGAAATAGTTTGGAAAGAGATTTATTTTGGTAATTATTTTTTTTCAAAACATTATTTTAGTCAAAAACCCAGGAAAATGCTCTTCCAATTGGATGGGGAACTTGAACAATATAATATTTCCCCCCAAAGTTTGACCCCCCTCTGTCCAATGGTCCAACACAGCCAGCTTACCAGATGCAATCTAAATTGCTAAACACTCTCTTCTCTAGGTGGATCTGAATCACCAATAATCGCAGAAGCAGAGAATATGGAGCCTGAACGAGCCAAGCTGCACATAATCTTGACGTTGTTACAGCTCTGTAATGCAGGGAACCATATTATTCTCCGACTTGCACTTGATATGGGCGTAAGCAAACTGGTCTTTCCTGTTTATCGAAACATTATTGCTCTGATTCTTCTGGGTCCCCTTGCTTTTTTTTCAGAGAAGTATGCAGTTTACCACTTGATTTCTTGGATTTGTTTTAATGCCAGTGTTTCCTCTTCATCCACTTTCATATCACTCAATTTTCTAATATGTTATGATCTCTGTTAGGAACCAAAGGCCATCGCTAACTACTTCTTGTGTGATACGATTTTTCTTACTTGGACTTGTTGGGTATGACCATGATTTCTTCACTAAGCAGATTCATTGATTCCGTAACTGACACGACAGACATATTAGTCTAATTTTCAAATCTTGATTTTCTCTTCGGCAGAATAACAATGAAAGAAGGATTCTACCTTGTGGGTCTGGAAAATACATCACCTACGTTTGCGTGCTCTATGCAGAATTCTGTTCCGGCTCTAACCTTTCTCATGGCCACAATACTCAGGCAAGCAATAATTAATACCTAGTCTCAAGGACAAAAAATATGATTAGATGTATCAGAACTTTATCCTTGAGAATTTTAGATCTTTGCCGCCTCATTTTTTCATTTTAACACTAGGTATGGAGGCCTGCGTTACTTCCACGCTTCAAACACAAAGGTTTTTGTTTGAGGCTTGGAAACTTTAAAAAAAAAAAAAGTTTAAATGGTCCTCTATACTAGCCTTACAGCCATATGTATTTCATTAAATGCAGAGTAGAGAGGGTACGCCTAAACAGAATATCTGGGATAGCAAAGGTCTTGGGAGTCATTGCTTCTGTAGCAGGAGCTTCAGTGATTACACTGTTCAAGGGACCTGTCATTTACAATCCACATTCATCTTTACATCAGAAACGCCTGTTGCCGTTATTAGGGGGTGTCTATGAGAAAAGCTGGACCTTGGGTTGCATTGCTCTCATCGGTCACTGCCTAAGTTGGTCTGGTTGGATTGTTATGCAATCATATGTGCTGAAAATATTCCCAGCCCCACTCTCAGTTTCAGCATCTACTTGCTTCTTCGGTATTGTGCAGTTTTTGATACTTGCAGTCTCCTTTGAGCATGATTCTGAGGCTTGGAAGCTTAACTCTAGAGAAGAGCTCTACGGAATTTTGTATGCGGTTTGTGAATCGAACTCATGCTTAAACTGCATCTTCTTCCATTGTAAATTTAGCAGATAACTGCAAGCCATTGTATATTAGCATTATTGGCATAGGGTGCTCAATGTCTAGATGGCATCCAATAGTATGACAGAAAAGACTGATTGTTTCAGGGAGTGATGGTTTCGGCGGTAGCAGCCGCATTACAGATATGGGCTGTTGGCAAGGGAGGGCCTGTGTTTACTTCTATTTATCAGCCTGTGCAGACAATAATTGTAGGTTTAATCGCTTCATTTGCCTTAGGCGAAGAATTCTTCTTGGGAGGGTGAGTTCTCATCCACTTCACTTGCACTCAGTTTTATTCAAAAAAATTCTGACATATGTATGATATACTTTTGAAGAGCTATATATTACTGTCTCAGGGATAAACACTTTCATAGTAAGCTTATTATGCTCTTTCTTATTTTTGGCGTGATAGCTTCACTTAGCTTTAAAAGCTGGCTTGATAAACACATTCACATGCCGTATACTCTCATGAAATAACAGCAATTGGAGAAAAGATAAAGGAAAGAAACGAACAAGTATAAAATGTTAACAACCTAAGAAAACAGGATTGTAACAAACCAACTAGGATGCTCCGCACTGTTATTTAAGTAGATTCTGAAGTGCATTTATAGCAGCTAGCTTATGTCTTATTATTTCATAGTGAGTTGAGCTAAGTTTGCTGTCTTGAGTTTAACCCCTATCTCCAAGTTGTCAAGTGACTGGTGATTTCGTTTAACTTAATCCATGCTTTGTCCAAGATAAAGACATTCACATAGTTAGGAAATCATGATCCTTGGATTAACGAACTGAATGTCAAGCTTCCTTGTTTCCTTAGGTTTGTGCCACAGAAAGCTTATTTAAAGTACTTTTGCAATGCAGAGTAATTGGAGCTTGTTTGATCATATTTGGATTATACCTTGTTGTCTGGGGAAAAAGTGAAGAAGCCAAGCCCAGCAAAGAGGTCATAGTCCCCTCTGCTTCGAAGAAGCACGTGGAAGAAAATTCTTCCCTTGGTCAACCGTTGATTCCACCACAAGTTCCTTAGATGGCAAAGAGTTCCATGGATTTTTTTAAAAGCAGGGTTAAATTTTGTTTTAGCAGTGTTTAGTTTGTTTCGCATCTTATTCTTGTGGGGTGGGGGTAACAGGCATAAGGGCATTTAAACATTGACGCAAATATAAAGGAGGCTGTGTTACCTGTGTATATAATTGATGCCTCGTGATATTGTCTCATTGTTGATCAGAGTTCTATATAGATTCAGATAAGCAAAATATTTAACAGCTGTATTCCATTGAAACACAGGTGGGAATTTGCAGGTTTCCTCAATGGATAACCTTGGAAACAGGAACAACCGAACAAGATGGCTCCTGACCCTGACTTGAGAGCTTAAACCAGGCTCCCTCTAATTGCTTAGTTTTTCTGATTAGACTAACGAACCTAAGGAACGTCACCCCAAACCCATGTTTACTGGTTTATTTCATTACCTGAGATTTTTACTTCAATGTGCTCCGCAATGTGAAAATTGGTAGTTTTTTTTTTTTTGAGAAGTTAACTCAATGCTTACAAATGATGTGGTTGGGCTTCCCTTCGAGCATGATCAAGGAAATTATAAGAGATTTATACATAGTGCTTGTTAACAACTACCTCCTATCATAAATGTATATGATCTTATTTGTATTATAAATTACACTACAAACTAACTAGTTTCTATATTTAAGACTAGAGAAGTAAAATATAAGCACATTCACCATGAGGCATACAACTACGTGAATGGGCTTACAATGAATGTTTTATACTATTGACCATTAAATTTGTGCTTTTGTAGTGACGCCTCTTTAATGTAAGAAAGTTTAGTCAGAGTCTTTGGATTAACTTTTGGAGAATAATTTTTATGATTTATGAGGTAAACATATGAGAGTAGTTTTGTTTCGGCTTGCGAAAATTCTTAAACTACGACTTACCTTTGCCTTCCTTTCATTAAAAATAAATAAATCAATAAATTTTATCATGTTATGAAAATGAGGGAAAATAGAGAGAAGTCAGAGAGAAATTCTAGAGAGAAGAGAGGAATTCTCATTTCAAGTGTGTTCTGAATGTTTACACAAGACCTCTATTTATAGACCTTCAAGGGTTACTATGCAATGGACATCCACATAATAATATATTTATAACACTCCCCCTTGGATGTCTATTATGAATGTGCCTCATTAAAAACTTTAACTAGGAAAAACCCAGTGGGATAAAAACCTAGCCAAAGAAAAGAGTACAACATTCATTGATACACTGTGCAGTGCTGCCTCATTAAAAACCTTTCTAGGAAAACCCATTGGGACAAAACCTAGATAAGGGAAAAAGAGTACAGCGTGTATCGACTCCCGCTTTTGACAACATCAGTATTACTCCCCCTGATGATAATATCATTTGAGATGTTTAAGTCTCCGAAGACCAATACCATGGACAAGCTTTTCAAAGATTACTCCTGAAAGTGTCTAGTGAATAAATCTGCTAGATTTTTCACTTGAACCGATTCTTTGGATATCTATTTCATCATCCTTTTGAAGATCACGAGTGAAGAAGAAATCAGGTGAAATATGCTTCGTTTTGTCGCCCTTAATATAACCTCAACCATACATACTCTCGACTTGCTTCATGCATTGCAAAAATTTCTGCATGGTTAGATGATGTGGCTGATATAGTCTGCTTCATAGATCGCCATGAAATGGTTCGAAAAATGTGTTTTACTCCATTCCAATTCCTCCGACTTGGTGCAGAACTATATCTTGCTAATAAATTACAGCAAATGATATATAAGGACGTGTATAATTAGCAAGATACATCAGTGCTCCAATAGCACTAAGATATGGTACTTCTGGACCAAATGGTTCTTCTTCAGCTTTGTCACTAATTATCCGAGGTCGGAAGGGATCTTTATCCATTTGCAAAAATCTTACAATCATTGAAGTACATAATGGATGTGACTTATCCATATAAAATCATTCAAAGACCTTCTTTGTATAAGCCTATTTGATATACAAGGATCCCATTCTTTAGATACTCAATCTGTAGTTCAAAACAAGATTTCATTCTGCCCAAATCTTTCATTTCAAATTCTTTCTTCAAACAATTAATTGCCTTTTGAAGCTCTTCAGGAGTTCAAATGATGTTGATATCATCATTATAAACAACAATTATAGCAGATCCATTGCTAGATCTTTTCATAAAAATGCATGGGCATATTGGGACATATTTCTACAGATATTTCTTGAAAAATTATACCACATACGCCCTAATAGCTTCAAGCCATATAGGGATTTACTTAACTTAATTCAGTATTATTCTTTGAGAACTTGAATTAGATGCTTCTGGCATTTTGAGTCCATCAGGAATTTGTGCTTCTGGCACCTTAATTCCTTCAAAGATATGTGCTTCTGGCACCTTAAGTCCTTCGGGGAGATGTGCTTCTGGCACCTGTGCTTCTGGCACTTTAATTCCTTCAGGGATTTTCATATAAATATCACTATCAAGTGTGTCACACAAATAGGCGTTACAAAATCCATTAGATGCAGATCAAGCCCTTTATTTATTGCTAGGCTAATCAAATAATGAAAAGTAGTTGCATTCACTTCTGGTGAATATGTTTCTTCAAAATCAATGTCAAACATTTGTGTAAAACATTGGACTACAAAACTTGCCTTATAATTTCACCCTTTTCATTTTTCTTTCATACAAAGATCTATTTGTATCCAACTGGATTTACATCTTCATGTGTATGAACTACAGGTCCAAATACTTTTCGTTTTGCCAAGGATTTTAATTCTGCATTAATAGCATTTTTCCATAGAGGCCAATTCTTTCACTGTTGGCACTTCCTAATGAATTTTGGCTCATGATCCTCATCACCATTCATTACATCATATGCTATATTATAAGCAAAGATGTCGTCAACGTTGACTTTATTTTGGTCCCATTGGATTCTATTCATATCATAATTTGAGATCTCATTATTTCCACATATTTCAGGTACCTAGGTCTCTTCTGGGACTACAACATTCTCTTTTGGAGATATCTCTACTGGAGATAATAACTCTTCAGGAGGTACTCTTCTGGAGCTACTAAACTTTTCTTGATTATCCTCAATTTGATCTTCTATCTTCTTAGCTCCTTTTCTCTTTTGAGGATTTTTATCTTTGGAACCGATGGACCTTTCACGCTTTAGGCGTGCTATAAATTCATTTCTAATAGGTTGTCCTTCAGGGACATCAATTCTAATAGGAGCATTAGCAGTCGGGACATGTTACTTTGTCACTTTCTATGGGTCAGTAAATGCTTCTGGCATTTGGTTAGCTAAATTCGAAACATGAATTATCTTTTGAACTTCTAGTTCACATATTTTTCTACGAGGATCAAAATGAGCCAATAATTCATTCCAGCTAATCTCTTTACCCAAACTGCTTATCTTCTCCCCCTCATGTTGGGAAAACAATATCAATTCACAATTAACTAATCGTGTAGTATAAGTCTCCTAAATCCATTTGTTACCTTTAGAAACATCATTTTGTTTCATTTAGAGACAAACAAGAAGAAGGAGGTCCTTATACAACATTTATCCCAACTTTCTTTCTATATCCATCTTATGTGCATTATGGTGGATTTATAAGCATTGCACATTCAAAACTTTTCAGATGGAATTAATCTGGCTTTTGACACAAGCCAATTTTTATAGGGAGAATTTTGTTGGCTTATATAAATGTTGCAAATATACCAACATAGAAATTTTGTTCTCATGAGTATTCAATACATGATTTCTGGATCATATAATCTGGAAATAGCGCGATTAATTTATTCAAACATTATTGCAAACTTCAGCACATAATCTTATTTGCATTATACATATATATGACTCGGATGATCAAACAAGTCATACCAACAACAACTTTATTTGGATCGGTAAACTTCTGGTTTACTATAACATACATGTCTCTACCAATAATAAACATTTCAATTTACATCATAATCTGACATCCATTTTGGGAGATCTATTAAACTTTAAGTGAGAAATATATAACTTTTCAAACATTAACTCACACTTGTATTCTAACTATCTCCCCCTCAAGTGTGAGTCATATAAACATGATTTCTTTATATCAGTATTTCAAAATCGCTTTTAAACTCTTTAAAACTCGGAAGAAAAATCTATGTTAATCCTTCAAGAACAAACAGATAATATTCCATCACTAAATAATCTTATTACTCATTAGTAATATACTTCAATTTACTTATATATGCGCAAAATATATATAATCCACCACATATGAAAATATTCATGACCAAAAATAACTTAGAATCACGAGATTTAGAATCACACATATGAAAATTCTTTAGCAGAAAATTCTCATGACAACAAATTTATGAGATAGGATACAAAACAAATTAAACATTACCTTATGGGCTTGTTTATTTCTCTTCAGTCTTGGCTTCAAAATACATATAGACATATTTATCCACAACTCTTTGCCTCTTTAATATCTCATTTGCTGCATTAGCAAACATTTGATTTGCTATATTTGTAAACTTCTGGTTTACAATAGCATGTAATTTCTAAATGAGATCTATTTGTGCAGATATTTTTGAAACTCAATAAGTTTCTTGTATACTTGATAGAATAATCAATAAATAATTTTGTTCCTTCAGGTAACAAAATATTAGCTCTTCGTAGCCTTCTATCAAATTTATACTGCCATATAAATATAGGCTGAACATCGTCTCTCAAAATATGTTAATTAGTCTCCGGACTATTAGCCTTTAGAATTATTATGACATAATCTCTGTAAGTTATTGTCTTACGGACAATACTTTTCAAGACTTTTAAAATATTATTGTATCATACAATATTTGAAAAACAAGCCTTCAAGACTTTGATATTAATAACAAACAAATTTCATTTACTTGTCCACCCTTCATTTCTAAATGTGAACAAGCTCCTATACCTCTTTTGTTGGTATAGAAGATTAAAGAACCAAATATCTCAAAGGTATAAATTATTGTGCAATATTACTATACAAAATAGTAAGTTGCTGTGTGAAATGTATTTCTGTCCAATTTAAATATCCTGTATAAGATCTTAAAACCTTATAATGGCCATAAAATATTTTTCATAATCATATAAAATCATATCATGATATATTCAAATACATATGAAATATGTAGATACTGGGGAGAGGGTATCATATTAAAATCAAATAAATTTTCAGCATATTTATTATGCCTAATAATTTCTCTTTTGTGGTTCTTGTCAATAATATTTCTCCACTTTAGGTGGAAATTTGAACCAACATGATAACAACAATGACTATACACAAAACTGTAGTGAGTTCATGGCTATAATTAAATTCATTTACTTCATTCACTTCTGGGAATGGAGTTCCATTTAGATGAGATTCATGATTCATATAATACATCTTATTTTGTTTGGCCACATGAGGTTAAGAAATTAATTCAGCATATTTCTTTAAACCTCTTCACAATATTGCTACTGCAGGAGCAAATTGAATACATTTATTTATAATGTACTTTTAGTAGAACAACCATCTTCTAGTGGTTTTACAATCCCTTTTAATTTGTTCTAAAGAATAAGGGGGTCTTTTAATGCTAAATATTCAATATTGAAGTCTTTATACAAATAATGGCATATAAAAATCATGAATCAGACTTCATTGGCTTCAAGCCAAATTATTTCTTCATGGCTTCATGCCAATCTGTGCTTCCTCATAGCTTCAGGCCAATCTATGCCTCACTTTTTGATTGTTTATCTTCAGGACAAACAAAAATTATATAGCTTCTAGCCATATAATTGCAGGATATGATCAGAATAAAATAAAGTAAAATAAAGGCATCGAAACTTACATTATAAGGGCATAAATTGCGGGATGGGTATATCCAACCAATGCATTTATCTACTCTTATCACCGCCCCATATATATATTTTTAATAAAAATAGATTCATCACACAAACAGAGACCAACAATCTCCTATTACCCATCATTAACTATTAAAACATATATATGCACTCATATGTCTACCGTCTTGTCGGTCACACACAGCAAAATATGAACGGCATAGTCCAAAATCCCACCATACGTTTTCTTTTATGATGATTAATTTAGTTTTAAGAATGGGACCCATAGGTATTAAATTTCAACTTTCCACCTACCGTTTTCTTTTATCATGATTAATTTAGTTTTAAGAATGGGGCCCATAGGTATTAAATTTCAACTTTCCACCTACCGTTTTCTTTCTTCCTTAGCAATAACGAAAACGCACCTGGAGTGATACAAAGGTGATTAATACACCGGTACACCGGTTTTCTCCTGCGCCACCTACTCCTTAGGTTCGTTTTCTTCGACAAACAGAACCACCTGCTTAACCCGCCGTCCGCTGGCAGAGTTAGGCGTCCCCTCCAGCCTTGCTTCCATCTCCTTCCCCACCAGAGCAGACGGAAATCTATGAGAATCCATGCAACGGATTCTATTATGATAATTGGCTACTTATTGCAGATCGCAATGATTTCTCGCTGGTGCCATCATATTTGGCCTTTTGACAACAACGGTAGAACTCCTCGCTGTCTCAGAACACCGAGTGGCAAACAAAGCATTAAATGCTGATCTCCTTCACATGAGCGACCTAGCTACCGGTACTTGACGTCGGAGAAAATGTCATGGTAGTGGATGAAAACAAAGGTTAAGAGTGATGAAGGACGGACCGAAGGTAAGGTATAGCGGTGGTGGTGGACAACAACGAGACTCAATTGGTTAGAGACTCGTGCTGATAACGTGTTATGAAAATGATGGAAAATAGAGAGAAGTCAGAGAGAAATTCTAGAGAGAAGAGATGAATTCTCATTTCAAATGTGTTCTGAATGTTTACACAAGACCTCTATTTATAGACCTTCAAGGGTTACTATGCAATGGACATCCACATAATAATATATTTATAACATATCATTATTATTATATACATTTATAGACATTCCAAACGTGAACAAGTATTACCGATTTGCCGGGCAATTTTTAATTTTATTCACCTCGCAAAAAGTGTACGCTTTTTTTTTTTTTTTTAAAGTCCCCCTTGCAAAGTTGCAATGGTTAAAAAATCCTCTAGCCCCAGTTAAAAAGTAAAACAAATACTCCCTTCGGTCCTAATTATAATAGTAAGTTGACCTTTTTGAAGAGATTAAAGAAACTAATTAAATTATTTTAGAGTATTTTTATTTTTTCTCCAAACTAATTAGTTTGACTAATAGATTAATATATAATCTAAGGATACATATAATATGATTAAGTAATTTATTTAGCTTACTTAATCTCTCTAAAAAAAGTCAATCCGTCATATAATTAGAACACCGGAGGTAGTATCATATTTCTTTTCAAACTCTCAATTCTGTCAAAGTGGCGAGGGAAGCAGCCGAGGTAAAGCTTCCGTGGGTGCCATGAAAGTACTAAGTTGGCACTGTTTTGGAATTCGTAAAGCCACGGCAGTTCAACGATGTAGGCGTCCTGCAGAATGATCCTGGTCTTGTGTTCCTATTAGAGACAAAAATTTCTGTCCAAGATGCCTATTATCCTCTGTCCAATTAAGGTTATTCTAGTTTTTGTGGTACTTATGCTATTCGTAAGGGGGGTGACACTTTGATTGTTTATAAAAAATCATTTTATTGTTGATGTTGTTGAAATTCTGTCACTGCTAGATTTGTGAAGTCAATGTTTCTTCTGCTTACTTTGTTACTTTTGTTTATGGTCCACTGGTTTCTGGTTTGAGAAGCTGTAAAATACATCTACAAGTATGGACTGTCCTTGGATGATAATTGGTGATTTTAATCAAATTCTTTCAACGGATGTCAAACTTATATGTTTGGGAGAGAACAATGTAATGAAGGATTTTCGGAAATGTAGAGATGATTGTACCTTATTACTGCTCCGCAAAAAGGTCCAAGTTTTACTTGGTCTAATAACAGAAAAGGTGATCAGTTTGTGCTGGAAAAAATAGACACAACATTCAATCATCAATGGTTGGTGAAGTTTCCAAATTCGATAATTAATGTTCTTCCAATTGCAGCCTCAGACCACACCTCAATCTTGTTCTCTCGCCTTAGTGAAAAGAAGAGAACACAATTAAAAAAACTCGAGGAATTCTAGTTCAGATTCCCTAGATGTGATAAAACAATAACAGTCATGGAATGAGATTTCTATTGGATCTCCTTCGTTCAGACTTCACAGTAAGCTTAAAAGGATTTTAGCAGATCTCTCAGTTTGAAGCAAATCCTCCATAGGCAATCTCTTTCAAAGAATTAAAGAAGTTGAGGAGGATTTGTTAGGAACTAACAAGATTAGCACCCCCAAATACTAAATAACTGATATATTAAACTGATATAACAGTTACACAATCTGCTGGAAGCTAAAATGCTCCCTAACAGCCAAGAATAGTCTCAGGTTTAGCAAAACAGAACCTGATCCACCTCTCCAAAATAACTCTCAAAATATTTCATACCTTTCCATAATGCTCCCAACGGCTAATATAGTAAAAGTAAACAACTTTCACAGAACCCCAACAACCACCCTATCAGATAGCTAATATCCTAGTATTACATCAAAATGGAAAGTCAACCCTGTAACCTTAAAAAAGCATGTTGGTCCTTTGCTGATGATACTTTGTCTTCCTAGATTTCCTAGCATAGGTCTTGCTACTGAATAGGGTCCTTTCATTACCTTCCCTTAAGAGCTTCACCTTGTCCTCAAGGTGAAAACTGAAAAATGAAAAATGGTGATATCCCTTCAATAAGTGCTCGCTGAAGGATCTTTTTAGAACCAAGGTGACTAAGTCCCATTATTTCAAAAATAGAAAACAATGGCAGTATGTATGTCCATTCCATTCTTGCCACCAAAGAGAAGTGTGGTTGTCAGTGCTCCATTAATAGTGAAATCAAGTAAGCTTGCCATGTGAACGTTGGATGTTCTATGCAAATCAGTGATTGTTGATTTCTTGAAATCTTTAGCATTTGCATTGACCTCCAATCCCCTTCTTGCTATAGCCACACCAAGCAAATTCTCTTCTTCGTTGAGAATCACATGAAGTATGTTTGTTGCAACGATAAAATCTTGGGTTGTAATTTCAATGGTGGCTTCAGCATTAGAACCTCCGTTTTGCTTCTTAGGAGAGGAAAGATAGCCTATTCTGGACTCAAAGTACACTTTCTCCCTTTCATCTTGCATCACAAGAGGGAGCAATAATAATTTTTTTGAGGTTCTTTTCATGCTTTCTCTTACAACCTTATGTGGATTCTCATTATCTTCTAAAATGCATGCTGGACCACCCTTCAATATATAATAAATAATACCGTCTATTTCCCCATAATCCATTGAGTGCAACTTTGATAATATTAAAGTACAGGGTAAGTGTTGATAGAATCCAGAGGCCTAGTAGAAACTGGAATCCTAATAATCCAGGCATCAAAGAGGTTCTTAAAATAGTGATAAAAGATGCTAACATACCTCTGCCTACAGCATCAACAATTCCATAAGCCACCCCCCTCAAAGATTTCTGGATAGACAGAACTCTCATTTGCTGCAGGAATTGCCTCTTTTAAGGCACTATTAACCCAACCATTAAAGAAAGCAACCTTGAACTCGTTGCTTCTGGTGGTGTCGTCATTGAAGGAGTAAGGAAGCACCGCTTGCTTGTTGATCGTCTTCGTCTCTAATGTCGTCGTATCTATTTTCCTCAGGTTGTCGCTCACAAGCGCAGCAGTGGAAGACGATGTTGTGTCACTGTGCGCTTTTGTCTTTGTCAAGCTTTCAAAGGTCGTGATCGCAAAAACGATGCCCTGGCTGCCTTCATCCAGATGTCTCACTTGTAGGTAGTAAGTAGGGTTGGGCCGAAAATACTTAGGCCCAGATTGTTGGGTTACATTAACCCTAAAGCCCTGTTCCTCTTTTTCATTCAATTTCTCAATAAGTTTTGGGCTTCTACCCCATTCCCATTTGATTTTTTTGATCAGGTTCACCACTCAGTTTCGCTTCTCTTCTCTTCCAGCGCTGGCTTCTGCTTTTTCTCCTTTTTTCTGCTCATCAGATTCCCCATGTTTAGCTCCAGTCTCCTCGACATTCCCGCTTCTCTTCATCCCCATTCTTACTTCATCTACAACAACATTTATTTGATGAGCTTCTTTGGGACTGTTTGACGTTGTTTTGGTTGCTTCCATGACTTGGAAAGCTTCAACTTTCATCTTTTCTCTTAGGTTGTAACCAAAAACTACTTCTAGTTTCTCTTCTGATGAAAAAGATGAAAACAAGTGTTCTTGAGCAGGTGATTCACCCTTTACCTAGTCTCTCCCTTGCTTATCAATTTCCCATCGTCGTGCTCAAACCCTCTCAGCTTCCCATCCTTTACTCATTCCTTTAATGGCTGCTTCTATAGCAACATATGGAGGCCAGATATCTACAGCATCTTCAACTTGAAAAGCTTCAGCCTTTACCTTTTCTTTCGGGATGTCACCAAAATTTTCTTCGGTATTTTCTTTTACTGAAAAAGGTTGTAGCTTTAATCGTTTTCCAGCTGCTACATGTTCTTTCTCTTCAACTTCAGCTAAATCATCTTCTAGTATTTCCTTCACTTCAGTTTCATCCACCTCATTTGCATCCCCGTCTACTGCAACATATTTTGCCTCAACCTGTATCTCTGATTTCTTCTCCTTCTCTGCTGCCCTCTAAAGCGTCTCTAGTCCCATGCTTATGCATTTGAGACTCTACATTATGTTTCTGCAACAGTAATAGAGTTGCATCCAACATCTGCATCAGTTCTTTAAAACTAAGCACACTCAAGTCTCTCTCCTTCATTCTGGCTTGCTTCTAATTCCCTAGAATCTCACTGATCTGATACCAATTTGTTAGGAACTAACAAGATTAGTACGCCAAAATACTAAATAACTGATATAACAGTTACACAATCTACCGGAAGCTAAATTGCTCCCTAACAACCAAGAATAGTCTCAGGTTTAGCAAAACAGAACCTGATCCACCTCTCCAAAATAACTCTCAAAATATTTCATACCTTTCCCTAATGCTCCTAATGGCTAATATAGTAAAAGTAAACAACTTTCACAGAACCCCAACAGCCACCCAATCAGATAGCTAATATCCTAGTATTACATCAAAATGGAAAGTCAACCCTGTAACCTTAAAAAAGCATGTTGGTCCTTTGCGGATGATACTTTGTCTTCCTAGATTTCCTAGCATAGGTCTTGCTGCTGAATAGGGTCCTTTTAGGATTTAAAGCAAATCTCTACTTCTATCTCCTTATTGAATCAACCATCTCAGGATTTGGAGTATAATTTTAATGCTATCAAGCATCAGCTGGAGTTTCTGTATGACTGCGAGAATAGCTTCTAGTCTCAAAGGGAAAGATGAAGTGGATTTGTGAGGGAGAAAGAAACACAAAATATTTTCATTCTTCTGTCACAAGAAGGAAGTCAAAGAACCTGATTCATAGTCTTAAGAGGGAGGATGAAACATGGACTACTAACATTGAAGAAATTATTGGAATGGCTAAAAATCATTTTCAGGAAATCTATCAAGATCATAATTCACTTCCTGTGGACAATCTTCTTCAAGCTCTTGATCATGTATCGATTTTAGTCTCTTCTCACGAGCACTTAAAAGTTTTCTACTACCATTTAATCTGTCTGAAATTAAAGAATTAGTGTTCTCATTGCCAAAAAATAGTGCTCCTGGTATAGATGGAGTTCATGCTCACTTCTATCAAAAATATTGGGATCTGGTCAAATCTGATTAATTAAACATAATGAATTCATTCTGGGAATCTGAATTTATGTTAAAATTATTTTAATAAGACAAATATCATTTTAATTCCGAAGTCAGACCAGGTATAGAATTTTAAGGACTTGAGACTATAAGCTATGCAATGTTGTTTACAAAATTATTTCGAAGGTGATTTGTATGAGAATGAAGAAAATTCTTGATAGCTATATAGCACCAATTTCAATGTACTTTCTTGAAGGGGAGAGTTGTCTCTGACAATATCTTATTAGAAGCTGATTTTATGAATCAAATTCATTCTATGAGAAGAGGAAAAAGGGAACTATTAGCTCTTAAAATTGATTTCTCTAAAGCATTTGAATCTATCTCTTGGAATTTCATTTATGCGGTTCTTCGAAAGATGAACTTCCCAGGTAAATGGATAGCCTTAGTCATACAATGTGTCACAAGTATGAAATATCAGGTGGTCGTCAATGGTCAAGTCACTACTTCAATATTTCCAACAAGAGGAGTTCGCCAAGGTGACCCCCTGTCACCCTATTCATACATCCCGACTGCTTATATGCTCTCTTGTATTTTGAATACTTTTGAACATTCTGACCATTTGAAAGGGATCAAAGTTAGCAATAACTCTCAGCCTGTCTCTCATTTATTATATGCTAATGACTCAATCTTCTTTTTTGGGGGTAGTGATCAAAGTCTCAATTCTATTAAGGCTTCACTAAATCTATATAACTTATGGTAAAGACAACAAACTAATAGGAATAAATCCTCACTTATTTACAGTCCTAATTTCTCTCATGACCTGAAGTCTTATTATGCTCAATTTTTGGTTGTTAGATTCTCTAACAGACTTGGAAAATACTTAGGAACTTGGGTGGATCCTGGAAGGAATAAGGAAGTTGTTTATAGACAAGTATCTAATTTTGTGGATCAGTGTATAGCAACATGGAAGGCTAGGCTTCTGTCTCAAGCATCCATATTGACTTTAATTAGATATGTTCATTCTGGAGTCAATCTTCATGTTATCTCTTGCCTTAAACTCCCCCAATATATATGCAATCAAATTGATGCAAGATATGCAAATTTCTTCTGGGGATCTACTTGTGATAAGAATAGAATTCATTCGGCAAGCAAAGATTTTATTTTCAAGCCACTCTCAGAAGAAGGATTGGGGATTCGACCCATCTCCAAAGTGAATGATTCTCTTCTTGCAAAACAAATTTGGAAAATTATCAATGTTCAGGTTGACTCTCTTCTTGCTAAGGCTTTAAAGCCGAAATATATAGATCTTGAAGGGGAGTCATTAGTGATGAAACCTTATAATTCTTTTTGGTTATGGAAAAGAATTTTCCAATGTGCCTCTATAATCATAGATCATTTAGGATGGAAAGTAGGATTTGCAAATTCCATTGCTATTAACCACCCTTTATGGTGGCTCATGCAGTCTGAATCCTCTAGTTCTTCTTCACTAAGAATTAATTATTTCAGATTTATTAGTGCATCTTCCGTCTACTTGGTGTCCGGTTAGATGGAATCATAACTTGGTAAGAGAAATTTATCCTTCTCATATTGCCAGATCTATTCTTCTAATTCTTGTTTCCTTCCTAAATAGTCGAGATAAGTTAATTTAGTTGTTCAGTCATTTGAGAGAGTATAAGGCCTCTCTTGGTTTCAAAAATATCTCCCTTTCAACACAACAGAGGAAAAATGAGGAGGTTTGGAAATTCCTATGGACCACCTCTCTACCTTAAATGGATCTTCTTCTAATTTGGAAGATTTTGAATGATGTCATTCCTTTGGTGGATATCCTTAATAAGCATCACCTATCTGTTCAAGGTAAATGCTTACCACTCTAACCCTATTTATAAGTCCTTTTTAACTAAATCTCACATACCAAAGAGAGGTAGTTAATTCAATGATTATAGGGTAAATTTTCAAATTTACCCTCATTTATGAATAGGTATTTTTCAACTTTTTATTCTCTCTCTATCTTCAAAATTTATTGCCATTAGTACAATTAATATGGGTCAAATTGTCATAATCTCATTTACTACCCTGAAACTGGACTTATAAATAGGACCAATTTTTTTTGTCAAAAACGACTTATAGACCAAAGTGGTATTTGACTGCAACCAAGAGGAATCTATAGAGCACCTGTTTGTGACTTGTCTGTTCTCAAAGGTTGTATGGCTTGAAGGACTTTTAATTGTTCTACCTTACAATACATTGCCAGATTTTTAATTTTGGCTAAAAAGGATCCTTGCTATGTTTCACAAGGATGAATTCTTAGAGGAAGTAACTCAGATTATCAAACTCATTTTCTGTGTTATGGATGAATACAAACCACCTGTTTCATAAAGGGGAAAAGGTTGATCTGACTACAATTATCAATGAGATCAAAATTGCATCCTCCCGTAGTATTGCAGCTTTCTCATCAAAGGACAATGTCAACCTCGATTGTTTTCAGGCTCTTAATGTTTTTTCTCCTTTGAACATTATCCCTTGAGCGTTAATATTGATTTTGTAAGATCTGGTGCTAATCGAATTCTAAGAATTTTCATTTGTTGCCAAGGGCAGTCAGTGGAAGAAAGCTATTTTGACAAGTCAATTGGCAATAACAAGATTAAGAGCATCGTTGATCTGGATTGTTAAATATTCCCTTTTTAACTTGGAAGCAAAGGAGTCATTAACCTTTATTTGCTGCTGGAAAAAATGGTTTCATAAGGCTTTGTTTGGGAGTTCCATTTTGGAGGGAAATGAAAGAGAATAGAGGGTTTTGGTGGTCTCTTCCCTTGCTTTCAAGTTTTAAAAATAAGAGGGGCGGGAATTAGGGATTTTTACAAATCCCTCAAAACCCTCATTCTAAAAAATAAAGTTCCCCCAATATGGGGGATTTTAAAAGGGGAAATAGATTAATTACTTTGTTACCCTCATTCACCACTACTACCCCGCCACCCCACCACCACCACCTAAATAATTTTTTTAGAAAATTTAAATTTAAATTTATTTGTAAAGTATAATAATTATATTAATTATTAAAGAAAATGACAAAATGGTAAAAATAACTCATTAATCATCCATCTTCCTCCCTTACTATTTTTTTAACTCTCAAACAAAGGGAGGAAATATCCTCCATTTCCCTTCCATCCCCTCCCCTCCCCTCCATTCTCCTTGCATCCATTTCCTCCCCCTTCCTTCCAAACTCCCAAACAAAGCCTAAGATGAAAAATTGGAAGCAACACTCAGATATAATCCTTCAGGATGTAGGGAATTTATTGAAGTTTTTTAATTTTCAAAAGTTAGTTACAGTCATGTCCATTTTTAGCTGCAGGGTATTACTCCCTCCGATTCTTTTTATAAATAACTTTTTCTATTTTGGGGTTTGTCTTTTTTAAGGAACTTTATTCTTATGTCTTAAAATTTAAACTGCTTTTTCCTTTTCTACCTCTATTAAATACACATTTTTATATTAATTAGCTCTCATTCACGAATAATTCTCTTTCATTTACTCATTTATTACACATTCTCACATATATTTTATACTAAAACTCTCTCATATTTGTTATTCATTCTCTCCCCTAAACTCTTTTCATAAATATAGACATATTTAAAAGAAACCTGATATTTTTAATATATTTATTATTTTTATCTAATATTAACTATCAATTTGTTCTTCGTAATAAAAATAAAAATTGCTTAAAAAGATCCCTAATATGTAACATCATTTGATACTTTAATAATAATAAAAAGTAAACGAATAAAAAAATCCGAAATGTCTGGCGGGAGGCCCATCACCCATGAACCAAAACAACATCGTCTGACTCGACGAGCCCCATAGTTCTTCTCGTCAAGCATATGGTTCTTCCTCCCCGGAATTGAAACAAACAACCTATACTCGCGCGCCCATCAGTAGCTGCAGAAGTAGCCGAGTAACCCTACTGGTAGATCGGATCCTTTTTCGAATCCCGTCTTTGGCTCCTGTGAGTTTGTAAGCATATTACTGGGATTGTTTTTGTTACATTTTTCTTATGTCTGCATCTGCTTTTCTCGATAATTCTGACAAATGTCAAATCGTTAGTTTTTCTGAACCACCTCCCCCGGGGAAAAAAAAAAAAAGTGGAGAGGACTCTGTGTAAGTTTGTTATTGGGGGCGACTCGTAAATTCTAATCTGTTTTCATTTCGTCCCGCGCGGAAAGGCTTCCGCAATACCGAGTCATGGGATTCGCTGGATTCTGTTTATCATCTTGTCGATTCTGTGATGGATCGGAAAGATTATAGGGCCATTCTAGATCGGGAAGATTACCAAACTGGATATTGCTTGAATTTTCAAAAATATTGCTTTCAGTCATGGTGGGGAAGTTAGTTTGAATTAGGTTAAATGATTAGTAGAGAAGATTCACATACATTTAAGGAATGTCAATCGTCATGATCAGAAGCTTGTTTCTGGAGAAAGATTATCTATGAAAAGCCACATTTAATCCTTTTTCTGCTGAATGTACTATAGTGCCTCCAGATAGAGACTTTTTGAATTCACAGCCATGAATGTTGTCCTTGAAGACCTTGAGATGAAGAGCGAGAGTGTTTGTTAACTTATGTTGGGGAAAGAAAGCTTTTGGATTTAAGCTGGTTCTGGAATGGGCCGTTCATCTATTCTCTCTATGCTAAATAAAAGAGCCAAGCTGAGCACAAGAAATACAAAATTTCTGAACTTAGTTTACTCCTAACAGGCTTTATAATCTTTATTTGTTTATTTGGTAATAGAAGCTGAGCAAGACTATGATAAACCTGGATGAGTTTGAAATTATGTTGAGTGCCATTCTTGATCGGAGTATTGAAGGAAATTGGTTTAGTATAATAGTTTCGCAAGGTAAGTTGTTAAGTTGCCTTGCCTGATTTCAGGCTATATATGTGCTTTAATGTTATAGGTGAACTGCAACCCAGAAAAACACATTAAACTTGCATTCTTGCTGCATCATTGTCTTCTTAGTTGATTTGGTTATGGTTCAAATCATGTTTGTTTGTTTAAAAGGACTCTCTTCTGATACTGCATGTTGTCTTTAGGAAAGTCATTTTTCTCCAACTTCTCGATGGAATCAGATTTGGACCCTGAGAACCAGCATATCATGGAAAGAAGTTTTTCTCATCCCATGCAAATTGATCCCAGTCGGGCACGATTTCCGTGTTGTATTGTGTGGTCACCTCTTCCTGTTTTCTCATGGTTCATTCCTTTCATTGGTCATATTGGCATCTGCAGAGAGGATGGAGTAATATTGGATTTTGCAGGGCCTAATTTTGTGTGTGTAGATAACTTTGCATTTGGAGCCCCAACTCGCTATATTCAAATAAGTAAAGAAAAGGTATGTGAAATTATTTGTTTTTATTATCAATTTGGCTGGGAAGAAATGCCAAGTTTTCCCCCATTAGTTGACAACATTTATGCTGGGAACAAAAATGGCCCAAACTAGGTAGACACTGCACGATAAATAGAGGAGTAATTTAGAGACCCTCACTTTGTTGTGAAATGACTGCAAGTCTTGGGTATTTGCATGATTGTATTTCTTCGTTTTTTTTAAGCATCCTCTGATATATACTCTGGCTGATCTGTGACCATTGTTAAGACCTATAAAGTAATTTCTACTGTTAAGTTGTTTACCCATTTATTTCTTCTCCTTATTGCTTCTCGTATGTTCTTTATAATCCCTGCTAGCAGTGTTGCATCCCCTCCCATCGGTCTGCTTTCAGTGGAGAGGATGATCAATTCATGCAGGATGAAACCAGTGAGGACATGAGGACATGGGATGACGCTCTTAGGAAGAGTACCCAAGAATTCCAGCATCGATCTTACAATCTTTTAACATGCAATTGTCACTCCTTTGTTGCCAATAATTTAAATAGGCTGGCCTTCTTGTCTGGTGAATGGAACGTGGTAAACCTTGCAATCTACGTTTTACTCAATGGTTCTTGGGTCAGCAAGGCATCTATTCTGAAATCTGTTTTGCCATTTGCTGTTGTGTTTTTTCTTGGAATCACGTTTGGGGGCTTCACCTTCCTAGCTTATTGGTCATTCTTCACATTTGCTCTTATTGGTTGGTTCTTTCTTGGTACTTACTGTTTCAAAAACTTGATTTACTTGTAGTTTGTATCTTTCATATCGTTACACTGTATAATACTGTAATTCAGTTGAAGTCTGGTAGAGATATCCAAATTCCAAACTATATCACTTATTTTATGTCTAGGTGATTTTTATGATCGCAGACCTCTTTCCTCGCCGGCCTTTTTCATGTGAAATAAATTGTGCATGATGTTGACTCATCCCTTTTTTTTTTTTTTTGTTTAATACATGAATGATTATAAACGTCTCCTCGATCTTATTGAACTATTGAAGATTGTTGTTCATGAGAATGGATAATATTTAGCAGCTATTTTTGAAATGTTTGCTACGTTTTTTTTATTGTAATGAAAATATAACGCGAATAAATTCTTATAGCCAAGTGTAATTTGGTTGATTAATACATATTTCTTGCATCCAAGCCCAAACTCTTATGTATTAATACCTCATCACTGCAGTTGGGAAAAAAAATAAAAAATAATCACTGCTATATTACTTTTTTCAGATTCAATTAACATATCAAATTTCGAAACAAAATAATTTAAATATCGGTTTAGTTCTGACTTCCGGTTTCCAGCATCAAAATATGAAATTAACAAGAATACCGTGAGAACGAATATTAAACAAGGGAGACAGTGGATCAAAATCAAGATCTTATTCTTAAGACCAAATCATATCAATCAATTTCGGTCCACAGTATAAGACGCTTATAAAAAAATAACTTGGTCACGATAATTAATACTCATTTTCAATTTCCCCCCACTGATTAAATTTTCAAACACATTTTTTACTAAGAGTAAAAATGGAAAGAAAAAAAAAATTCTATTATTACATATTGAATGAGTAAATTATCACTTCTTATTTTCTGTGAATTAGTTAAATGTCTTATACCACTCTGGTCATATTTATAAGTTCATTTTGATCAAATCTCACATATCAAGGAGAGGTAATTAACTCAATGATTATGTGGGTAAATTTTCAACTTTGCTATCATTTATGATTGAGTATTTTTAAACTGTTTATTCTCTCTCTATCTTCATGGGTACAATTAGTATGGGTAAAATTGTCATAATTGTATTTATTATATAAAATTAGACTTATAAATAGAAACAAATTTTTTGGTCAAAATAGATTTATAAATAGGATCAGAGTGGTAATATCAACTGAAGAAAGTATGTAATATACTTAGGAAGGAAGAGAGTACATCCTTATCTATGTTTAATTTCTAAAAGTTTGTATGGAATGATAATTGGTACATTTAAAAACATATTTTTAATCGTGTCATATAAGTATATAAGAAGAGTTTGGTCTCAACTTAGGTGAATGTACTTATCATAAGCAGCCCCAGCCCCCCAAGTAAGTACTATATTTGCCAAAATTATAGAGATGGAAGGATGATTTACCCTATTACGGAGTACTATTTTATTTTATCTTCTCATGTGTAAATGCAAAAACAATTTATCAAGTAAATCAATTCTAATATTGACCTCAATTTGACCACATTACAATTAATGTCATTGGCCATTTTTTCTTTTGGAAAAGATAGAAAAAAAAATTTGAAATTGCAAAATCCTAAATCAGGTTTGTTACAAAGGGTTGATAAGGGAATGACAAAATTTGATAAACAATTCACAAATTATTTTTTTGAGAAATACTCCTCCGGTCCTAATTATAAGACATAGTTGACTTTTTTGGAGAAATTAAGGAAGCTAATTAAATTACTTTAGAGTATTTTTATTTTTATTTTTTTCCTCAAAGCAATTAGTTTGACTAATAAACTAATATATAATCTAAAGATACACAACATATAAAATGATTAAGTAACTTATTTAGGTTTCTTAATTTCTCCAAACAAAGTCAACTATGTCTTATAATTAGGACCGGAGGTAGTACTTGATTTGACATTAATCATCTAAACAATTTTTAGTTTTTCAAATTGACATTTTCAAAAGTCAATCCAAAACATAAATCATATTACATAATCTAATTTTTACCTTATATATTTTATGTTTGAAAAAATCAAATTAGAATAAAGACACTCCTACCACCGCTAATCTAAAAACACCATGTACCGATAGTATGGGGGATTCCAAGTGTATGAATATTGTTTTATGAGACGCAGAAATAATCTATTTTAACATGCAAAATTAAATATCTAAATTCTTATATTATATAGGTATAATGATATTAAATGACTGATCCACGTCAGTGGCATCGAATATTCGAATGATTTTACGTTGCATGAGACCCTCATCAGCGTCGCCATCACGTGACATGGCAAACTAGTAAAAATTGAAAACCCGAAGGTCATTTTCATGAGATCACCTCACCGTCTTGATTATTTATGTAGAGGTGAGGCTGTACATATTCGCGAAATCGGAGAGTTCCAGAAGGGAGGAAGAAAATGGCAGCCGAAGAGGGACAGGTCATCAGTTGCCACACCGTTGAGGCGTGGAACGAGCAACTCCAGAAGGGCAATGACTCCAAGAAACTGGTTTCACATTTTTCTTTTATATTATTCCTCTTTTGTTTACCGCTCATCTGTAATTCTTAGGCTTTGTTGTGAATGGATCTGTTCCTCCCGATTTGGCTTATCTGCGCTGGATATCATGCGAGTCTGATTGATTGATTTCGTTTAGTTTGTCATTATCTGGATTACGTTAGAATCCTGCTTGAATTTGCTGAACTTGATGGATCGACCATTTTATCATGCGACGACGGTTTTCCAAAGCTCATTTTCAAGAATCTCGTGTCTTGATATTCGATGCTACAAGTTTTGAAAATTTCTCCTTTTAAATTGACCCATATACTTTTTTTGGTACAAGAAAGTTGTATAGCCCACCACCAATATGAGGTTCTCATATCAGTAGGATTTAAATCCTCGCCCTTGTAGTATATGAGTCATATTATCATCGTTGTCGATTGGACCAACTTTTATCGGCAGCCTAAAATATACCTTAGTTATTTATTTCCACAATTCATAACTACTGTTATCAAACTCAGAATTGGAGAAAATATGAATCTCTTCTTGAGAATTACAAGCCACAATGACATTACAACTATCCACCCTTCTTGGGTGATTCTACTATTAACCCTAAACCTTGGATTAATGAGATGTGAAGACCAAATTAACCTCCCTTATATCCTACCATCCTTCAAACCTTGATCCATACAATTAGACATCTATTTATATGGTTTACAATGATTAACTACTTCATTAAGGTTTCAACTAACTAATGATTTTATATATCTCCAACAACTACCCGATGAATGCAAGGGTTAGATATAGATGGAAATACTGATGCTTCACTCTTGATAAAAAAATGCCCCCATGCCATTTGACTATTATCTCATGATTAATCTGTTAAACAAATAGGTTATTCTAGTGCTTTATTCTCGCCCCCTCTCTCTTTTGGGTTCTTCAATGATTTTTCATCTTTTCTTGCAGTTAGACTTATTTAAAACCTTCAGGATATCTGTCATATATGTAATAAAGAAGCAGATCATGAAAGTTATGGAAGAGGAAGACAGTGTCGAAAGCTGGGAACATAATTGAACAAGACACTGATAAAAAGTTATTAAGCATATGATTTGGAGTTGCTCCTTCCCCAATCTCTTGTTCTGGAGTCCACCCTACCGATGGTTTTGAACTCTGTAGTAGTTACAATAAATTGAAACTTGCGATGGTATTGATCATGTTAATGAATTGAATATATTGAAGTTGGGTGAAATATGCTCTTTGTAGATTTAAATTTGAGAAGTTCTCAAGATCTGTATTAGAGGTTTTCTGTAATTGTCTCCTTGTATAGAGACTTACCTTTGTATTTGATCCAGATTGTTGTGGATTTTACCGCATCTTGGTGTGGACCATGCCGTTTCATTGCACCAGTCCTAGCTGAGCTGGCCAAGAAGTATCCAGGTGTCACGTTTCTCAAAGTTGATGTGGATGAATTGAAGGTAAGAGAGAACCAAAACTTGTGTAGTTCCCCCCAAAAAAAAAAAAAATCCTTGGAATGTCCTCTGAATTCAGGGACTGAATAATTTGTTGATATATGCAGACTGTTGCTCAAGACTGGGCAGTGGAAGCAATGCCCACTTTCGTGTTCTTGAAAGAGGGGAAAATTGTGGACAGAGTGGTGGGAGCAAAGAAGGAAGAATTGCTGCAAACCATTACCAAACATGTGGCAACAACTAGTGCTTAATCTAGCTTCAGAGAGTGCCATAAACGTAATGTTAGATGCTAGTTCTGTTCTTAGCATCTAGTACTGGGGTTTTTATTCTGTTATTTCATGTCATCTGGTTCCGTTTACTCTTATCTTGGATTGCCAAGGAATAATATTCATGAATGGTGAAGAAACATATCATGCGTTCGTAATTTCATTAGCATTCCTGATTCTCATCCCTGGTTAGCTTTTAGAAATGTGGGAATAAAATCGAATTAATCGTTGCTACTCTTCTTTTGATGCAAGTGAGTGCAAGCTTCGTGACTGTGGCTTCTATTGGAATAAAATCGAATTAATCGTTGCTACTCTTCTTTTGACGCAAGTGAGTGCAAGCCTCGTGTCTGTGGCTTCTATTCTGTATTTTAACTTCTCTGGATCTTGTCCTTGCTTCCTTGTTCTACGCCTCACCTACAAATCGCATATTACCTATTCCGCAACCAACTCCAGAACACTCCAGTGAGGTGAGGTTGCCAACAAAAGGTTGCATTTTAGGGCGTATAACGGATTATCATGTTCATGATAGAAACTGAAGTCTGGATGTGGGAGAAGATATTGTTGGGCTAGCATGTTCTGAACTCAAGAATTTGATGTAACTTGAGAAACTTTTTTTCTCCCTCCCCCTCCCTCTCTCCCCTCAAACCAAACATAAACGGCTATTATGTATTATATTACCATACTATTTGATTTTAGGATTGATAAAATAATATAAAATAACCGGTTTTCATACTTGCTATTTTCAAGTTGCTGCATTCAATTTCTGTTAAACTCATAAAAGATAAAGAGCAGGAATTTCTTCTTTCGGTGAAACTATAGGAAATTTTTAACTTACAATGTGAAATCTTATAAAATTGCCCGTCTCAAGGAAAAATAATCGTTTCATGATTCATTCTTTTCGCTTTTTAGTTTTCCAAAAAAATTTCTCATTCCCGGCCATAAAATTTGCATCCTCCCGTAAATAAACTGAATAAAAAGATAAGATGCAAAATCATCAGAACAGTGGAGTTGTACGAACTTCATAAATGGTTACAGCAGGATCCACTCCCAACTTGAACTTAATTTGGGGTTTGATTTGCCCCAGTGATACAATCAATCAACCACATGAGAAACACAACACACCAACGAAAATGCCTTCTCCCAGTGCCCATGTCCAGTAAAAAGGTCGGGGACGGGGACTCTAAATTCACACAGAAGGGTTCAAAATGTAGACCCCAGGTTTCTGATTCACCTATTTTAGACAATAACTCATTTAAAAACAGCCTGTTAAGCCACTCAAATTACAACTTACATGCCTTGGGCATGAGAAGAAATCTACTATTCTGAAAAACTATGGCACTCATCCTATCCAACTACCATTACCTTTACCTATACTCATTATTCTCTCTTCTTTTTTTGGCTGATGGTATGCGGTTAAGTCACTACACACTAAACGCAATGGGTGCTTTCGTTTGCCCATCAATTCCTCCAGTATGTGTTAGTTGGGGCACAAACAGCTTCCACTGATAACCTCTTCATAACATTCGGACATGGGTCTTGCCCAAAGTTACTATTTGTTACAGTGACTATGCATCTCTGCTTCCCAATACATTTCTGTTAAAAAAAAATCAAACCAAAAGCATAGAATTTCAAATAAATGCCTTCAATTTATGAAACAAACAGTGAAATTAAGACTGTGCACAAGTTGTACCTTCTCCAGAATGGGGTATGATGCTGAAGAATGACAGGTCCCTTGCTCATAATTCCCACAAGTCCCAAGAGGAGTTCCAAAGCTTGCAAATTTAATGGAAGATATGGTTTGGCCAGGACTACAATGCAAGTGAACCTTTGGTGGGCGGAACTCTTCTGACTTCCCATAGCTCTCAATGTGCCAATTCTTGATATTTGGGTGGTACTCGGAGACATCAGCGCAGACACTGCTCACTGATCTCTTGACTAATGAAATTCTGGAAGGATCACCCCCAAGCTCCTCAAAAATAACCAACAGATTTTGAGTTGGCTTCAACCAAGATCGAGGTACGTGGTACCTGAAATAGTATGAACAGGATGAAGCGTTTTGCCAGAAATACAATAACTGCTAACAAAGGCTTCACTGTTATTATCACTCACCATCGCTGGGTTGGCTGGCCACAACCAAGTTGGCACTTTGTAGGCCTAAATGATCCTGCGTAGTTGCAGCCATTGCAATTACCAGAAGCAAAAGCAGTCCAGTATCTTCCAATACTCTCTCCGTTAATCCATATCTGACCTTTACCCATGCCCTCCATATCAAGTGCCAATGGTTCGTCTCCTTCAGGAGCATCAAAATAAGTCTGCACAGTTCATAAAACAACATCACGTCTATAATTTTAAAGCCTATTAATCCGTCCAGTCAACCTTTACACATCACCCTTTTTTTACCTTGTGCCATGTCAATGGTTGATTCTTTTGTACAACTATAGCTGACTGCATCCACTCAGCAGAAGAGATGCCATTAGGAGATGCAAGATTCATGGCCTCTCCTTTTAGCCCAACCTATTTAAGAGATGAGTCTCAGCAAACTTTCATTTAAGGACGAGCCGATTACACATGTAAAGTAAGAATGAGCAACCTGATAAGTCCATTTCTGCCAGGACAAGTCCCACTTTCCCTGATCAAGTCCATGGAGAGCCACTGGACCCAGGATTCCCGTGTTCCATGTCTCAAAATGTCCTCCAATGTTCTTTGACAACAAGCAGCAGAATTGCATTTAGTGAGTGATGATAGGCATCAGATGACAGAATTAAGAAATAAATGTTTTTTCATTATTCTCTTTTCTTGATTTTTTTTTTTATATTTCTGGGTAATGAGTAAGTAGATTTTTCAAATGCCAGAATGGTTTGACTCCATGTAGAATGATAATAACAAATTTTAAAATTAATTTAGGTAGCATGTTGAAATAAAGAGGAGAAAGATAACTTACTGGAAGTCCAACAGCAACACTTAGCAGAGCTATTCTGTTTGTCCCGGCATGAAGATTAACCTTCCCAGTATATGTGAACCTCCTATCCTCCCTTGTTCCATGGGCAGAACCTGTTGTAGTGAAATGTGTTAAGTTTTCATTCAACAATAAGCAGAAAAAATCAACTACAGAAGCAAATGAAGTATATACCAAAAAGTTGACCGTTGATGAAAACATGCACTGCATGGCCTGTGGACTGAACAATGAGAGTGGGAAGTTCTCCTCCACGCAGAAAGGATTCAGTTGAACCTATATCAACACTGTAGGCACGCAGACATGAAATAAATTATTACTGCTGAGGGAATTGTTAAACACGATGTATCAAAACTGGTCATGGCACCCATCTGTGAAAGCATGAAAACAAAATATTGCTCTGTTCTTTCCTCTGGGATAACTAAGCCATAATAGGCTTTATTAATTTCAATATGAACCTTGACAAACCACTGAACAATCAAATATACAACATCTAGCAATTCAGGTTTACCTGGTTATGTACCAAAGATAATCACTTGTGTCTCGTGTTACATTTATCTGCTCCAAGAGACCAGGTGCTGTGTATGTAGAGCTTTCATCCAGAGAGGTTAGATCTTCATCAACACTCTCCCAGAACATCTGAGTATTTGTTGGCAACATTTGCATCTGTGATGTTTGCACCCCAACCTAAAAAACGGCAGTTAAAGAATTCATTGGTCTTGAAACGTTATAAACAAATCAAGATGAATATGAAAATGTTGCCTCCTTGAAACGATGAGTGTAATTGCTGAGTACCAAAGAAATAACATGATTTCAACATCTGGTAAGACCTTTTTTGGTACCTTTGCTGTATTAAAGACAACATTTCTACAGTCGGGAAGGACGCTGACAGACCAAGGAGGCAAGCTGTAATGCATGTTATTGAACATCACTCTAACAGATGATTTGTCATCAAAGTTTGAGAGAAAAGCAGCACAATCTCCAGATTCTGTAGTATAAACATGAGCCTGGAACGTTGGTAAACAACTTTCAGTTAGTTTAAAAAAATGTACACATGTGCTCCCAGTCTCGAAAGGAATTAGTCTCCCTTGATAAAATCAAAAATAAAATAAAATGTACAAGCACGTGACTGAGGGTAAGTTAAAACCTGTTGGGAGTTCCCTATTTGAGTGACAATTGGATCAACTGAAACTAAAGCACGCTCACACATCTTAATTGCCCTATGAAGCTCCTTTAGATGACCGTATTTTGGTTGACGAATCAGACCTGTAATTGTTTTGCAGCAGTCAATGATGCCCTCAGTAATATCTTATGTGGGGTTCAGTTGCGATAATTAAACACCAGAAAATATAACTATTAGAGTTTTAATGAGTCACTGCCAGTTAGTGAAATATCGGGAATGTTTGGACGTTAAACTGTTGGTTTACATGTATAAAATGCGACCGGAAAGAACTGTTAGGACTAAACTTCATTGGCACAGCATTATCTGCTAAAATTCTCTAAGTTTCCATATTTGATGCCCTTCAGTTCTCTTTACTTTCTTGTCTCCCATTTAATCTATTTTAAAATCAATGTTAAATGCAAACACTATAAAATTTTTTGTTCTCACCATATTCATCCAGGGGCGCATCGTAGTCGTAGCTGGTAGTGATGAAAGGACCTCCAGCCGTACGTCCAAAATTTGTTCCTCCATGATACTGCAGTAATATACAATATTCATTACATGTACCTTGAGTAGGTTTCCATATCGTTAATTATCAAATTTAGAATTAGAATTAGTTTAAAAGAAGCAACCAACCATGTAGTAGTTTACAAAGGATCCTCCCTTTAGTATGAATCGAGCAGCTGCAAATGCCAAATCCTGGACAGGTCGTTTGTGAATTGGACCTCCAAATTCGGTGAACCTTTATAATTAACAGTAGAATTAGACAGCATTTCCGTAATATAATAAAAATATTTGATGGCCACAACGATAATGCTTACCAGCCACTCCAAGCCTCTGTCCAGATTGAAGGTTTATAGGGTCTGTTGGGAGTAAATTGATCACAGTAAAAGCCATTGCAAGTATTTATCTGTCACCAGCAACCAGGAAACAGATTGATTCAGAAACCACGTTCCTAAATGGGCATGCAAGGTTAAAGGAGATATTGGTGGGTGACATGTTTTTTGCTCTCCAGATAAATAATAGTAATAGGCTCAAAGAGAAGACATGTCAAAAGAACACAAGATTGCTTGTGATATTATACAACTTTCAGGAGAGCCTAGAATCATAAGGGTGAAGAGTAGAGATTCTCACCACTGGATCTGGAGCATCATCTTCCTTGCACATCACCCAAGGGACCCCAGTTCCCATTTCGACAGCCATTTTTGCAGCCCAAGTCACATAATTGTGGCCAGCAGCTCCAAGTAACTTACTTTGTGCTCCATACTCATTCTCAATCTGGAAAATTGCATTATGTATGTATATCATTGTCTTAGTTAGATCTAGCTGAAGAAATCATAACCCCCGGTGCCTTTTCCCTCTAGAAAAAATTATTTCATAACAGATGTTCGATATGCGTTCAATAATCCAGTGACATTGGTCGGTAGTCCGTGACTACAGAGATGAGATTATGCAGAAAAGATTAAAAGCCAAAGACCAACGAATTTTACCTGAGAGATTATGATGGGGCCACCCTGAGATTCAAAGAGATTTTCACTCTTCATCAACCCCACAATCTTCTCAGTGAACCTTTGCATTTCCCTCTGCATAACAAGTTGGTCAGTATCAGTAAGAGTAGGAGAAGAGTTTCCCAGGCAGCGGTGAATTGCCTTTAACTAATAATTCCATATAATACATATGGCTAATGAGGATAAAGAAAGTGAGAGTGAGACCTTAAAAGGTTCATTGTCTGTTCTAAAGCTTATGCCTGGAACGTACTTCAGCCAAACGGGAAATCCTCTGCGCATAACAAAAATAAAAAGATTCTAACGTCAATTGAACATCGTCCCATAACGCTAAAATCTCAAGTTTGGGGAAAAAATATAAATAAACAGCAGTTTTATGTGGGGGAGAAGGAATAAGGTGGGAGAAAGAATCTCGATAAGAAAATGAAGGAGGAGAAATAGAGATAGTGGGTACCCGAAATTCCATTCTGCACAGACATAGGGTCCAATGCGAAGATGAGCGTATAGGCCTGCTTTCTGAATTGTCTTTACGAACCTCACCAGATCATATCTTCCTTCAAAATTATACTGAAACGCAGGCAAGACTCACAAATTAAAACCATATTCTAGTGAAACTAAAGCAGAAGTAGAGCAAACCGAGTTAGCATTTCAGAGAAGAGAGGATGAAGTACATTGCCAGGAGAAGGCTCGTGAACATTCCAGAAGACATAGGTTTCAATCACATCTAGACCTCCATCTTTTGCCTTCTGAATTAGATCTTCCCACATCTAACCAGTGGTAATTTCCCCCAGGAAAACATTAGAAACTATACGAAATGTAAGCTTGAACAAGCAAAAATGATGATAAATTGGGTAGAAGCAGGCTTACATCAGGGGTACTTCTGGGATAATGTATGGAGCCAGAAAAAAGGATTCTCCTCTGCCCATTGATAATGAGGGCCTTTCTATCATAGGTCACACTGGATTGAATCAACTGAGAACCCAGACAAAAAGCCAAGCAAAATGCAAACAACAATTTGGAAACCGAGTTAGTTTCCATAATTTGCCAAAGCAACGAAGCTTTCTGGTCTCAAGGTGGGAGCAAAATGAAATGCAGCAAGAAAATGTGAACACTGAACAAATGGGAGTGATAATATTAATGACTCTGGTCTTTCAAGAATGGTGTGAGTGTGAAATGAAACGGTCACAGCCGGTGAATTCCTTGAAGGGGCGCCACCACCACCACCGCTCTTCCAGCTCTGAGGCTCTGAGCAAACACCAATTTATAAAGTGTTTTCTGTACACATCTTTTTTAGTTTTTACCCGCGATTCCACATGTCAAAGGGCTGCGAGCTACAAGGGTCGCCCTTTTAAGATTAGCAGTAAAACTACAGACTTGAAGATTACTTATTTTAGCGAATATACAGTTATACACCCACGCACTGGCTTGTCGGTACTGACCAATAAATCATGAATTCCAGCCTCCTCGTATAACAGATGGAATTTACGTCTGGTGGCTAATATTTTACCAACAAAGTCAAGTTAATCATTCGGATTTCGTATAATACATGAAATTTACGTCTGGTTGGCTAATATATTACCATCTTTCAAGTTAACCAGTGTGCTAAAGTTACATGACTGCGTGTACGACATGCCATTTTCAGTTGGTCACCAGGGATGGCTAAGTGTGATTATTTAGCAAAAGAAAAGTGAATAGCTAGCATTTAAGAGTTGCCAAATCAGTTTGGGCATAATAATGTGAAAGGATGTGTTGTGTTCATTTAGAAGGAATAAGGACAAAATAGAGGCAATGAAAATGAGCAGAGGTAATTCGGTCCTCATGCTACAGTCCTTTATATAGGTAAATGAGAGAAATAACCTAATGGTACAAAACAATCCTAGCCTTATAGGTGGCACATATAGCTAGCATAAATACAACAGATATATATGACCTAATTACAAGAGAGTAACTAAACATTAGTCTTAATATTCCCCCTCAAACGAGAGGGTGTGGCACACACGCCAAGTTTGTTTCTAAAATAAGAAAATTGAGAATGAGTTAAGGCTTTAGTAAGACAATCCGATATTTGATGGGATGAAGGCACATATTGGACTTTAATAGATCCAGATAAAACTTGATCTCTGATAAAATGAACATCTATCTCAATATGTTTTCTCCTAGCATGATGAACCGGATTAGAAGCAAGAGCTTGAGCACTTAGATTATCACACCATATGATTGCCGGTTGTTTAACATAAAGACCAACTTCTGTCATTAAGGAATATAGCCATTTAAGCTCAGATGCCCCATCTGAGAGAGAACGATACTCAGATTCTGAACTGGACCTGGAAACCACTTTTTGCTTCTTGGAGCACCAAGACACTAATGTTCCACCAAGATAAACACAGTATCCGCCCATGGATTTTCGATCATCAATATCAGTAGCCCAATCAGCATCTGTAAAGTCAATCAAACGAAGAGACTTAAAAGGTTTAATGTGTAAACCATAATTAAAGGTGCCTTTTAGATACCGTAGAATCCTCTTAACCCCTTGAAAGTGAATCTCAGTTGGCTGGGCAAGGAATTGACTGAGCTTATTGACAGAATAAGCTATGTCAGGTCTAGAAGTCGTTAAATATTGGAGGGACCCAATGGCTCTTCGATACAAGGAAGGATCAGACATGACCTTACCATCTGTAGCTGAAAACGGTCTACCAGTGACCATGGGTGTTGGCACAGGAGCACAATCATACATACCAAATCTGTTCAGTAAATCAATAATGTATTTGGTTTGACTAACATAGATGCCATAATTGTCTCTATGAATTTCTAGTCCCAAAAAGTAGTAGAGAGGACCTAAGTCCTTAAGAGAGAAAACTTTGTTCAACTTGGCAATAAACTTCTGAACAAATAGTGAACTATTCCCAGTAATAAGAATATCATCAACATAAATGAGAATAAAAATCACAAGTTTCTGAGTGCGAAGAAAGAAGAGAGAGATATCACTGCAAGCATTTTGAAAACCCCAACTAACCAGTACATGTCGAAGTCGTTCAAACCATGCCCGAGGAGCCTGTTTGAGCCCATAGATTGCCTTAGTCAACCGACAGACATGATCTGGTTTGGAAGATACTTTGAAACCAGGAGGTTGACTCATGAAGACCTCTTCCTTCAAATAGCCATTTAAAAAGGCATTGTTGACATCTAATTGTCGTATATCCCAATGATAAGTAACAGCAAGTGTGAAAATGAGACGGATGGTTGTAGGCTTAACAACAGGACTGAAGGTTTCTCCATAGTCAACCCCGGCAGATTGTTGAAATCCCTTAGCCACTAATCGGGCCTTATACTTCAAGAGAGAACCGTCAGCCTTAAATTTAGTCTTAAAAACCCACTTGGAATCTACAAGTTTCTGACCTCTGTAAGGGACTAATGCCCAAGTACGATTATGACAAAGAGCATCATAATTTGCTTTCATAGCATTCGGCCACTGAGGAGAAGCAAGAGCTTCTGTGAGAGTGCGTGGTTCAGCCACATGAGGGAGAAGACGAGACTGAGTTGCTTCACAAAGACCAACGAAGGGGTAGCGTGGTTTGAAAACACCAGACTTAGCACGAGTGGTCATTGTGTGGAAATTGGAACCAGGAGGTTGTGAAGGTGGGGAAATATTTGTGGGCTCAATATTTGGGGAAATATTTGTGGGCTCAATATTTGGGGGCTCAATAGGGGATTCGGGTGGGTGGTGAGGAGATGACGTTAAGAGTGGAGGGGAGATGGGAAGTGGAGTGGGCTGTTGGGAAGAAGGGAGAAATGATTGGGCCGGAAGTGGAGTAGTGGGCCGAGAATGAGGTGAGTGGATGATGGGTTCTGGATTATATGAGGGTGAGGAAATAGTTGATGGTTGTGGAGTAGGTAGATCATGTGGCTGAGCAGCAATAATAAGAGGAACAGAATTATTGTTCTCTTAAGAAGATTTTGCCTTGGACATAAAACCTGTATGAAAAGGAAAAGAAGTATTGTCAAAAATCACATGTCTAGAAACATATAAACGTCCAGTGGAGCTAAGACATTTAGAGCCCTTTTGACTTGAAGCTGGACCAAGATAGACACACTTTTGACTATGATAAGCCAATTTGTGAGTATTGTAAGGCTTCAAACAAGGGTAACAAGCACAACCAAAAATCTTCAAGGAGCGATAATCAGGATCCTTTTTATATAAAAGCTCCATTGGGGACTTTCCTTGCAAAACTGGAGTAGGAAGACGATTAATGAGATAAGTAGCCATTTGGAAAGCATCAGTCCAATAAATAAGAGGAATCTTGGATTGAGCCAAGAGTGTCAATCCCATTTCCACAATGTGTCTGTGTTTCCTTTCCGCCCTTCCATTTTGAGATGAGGTGTAAGGACAAGTAAAACGCATAATTATACCACAGTTCTCGGCAATCGGTATAAGGGGCTTGTATTCAGTGCCATTGTCACATTGAATGGACTTGATCTTAGTCTGAAATTGAGTCTCAACCATATTATTAAAATGTTTAAAAGCCGTAATAGTGTCTCCTTTGTGCTTAAGTGGATATAACCAGGTGTAGCGACTAAAATCATCAATGAAGTGAATATAATAACGATATCCATTAACAGATTGTATAGGGGAAGGTCCCCACAAATCAGTATGAACAAGCTCAAAAGGTGAAGAAGCATGAGACAATGATTTGGAAAAAGGCAATTTTCTTGATTTACCAGACTGGCAAGACTCACAAACAAAAGTATTACTAATAGGGATTTTGACATTACAACTATTTAAAACTTGTTGCAACACTTTATTACTCAGATGACCAAGCTTGTAATGCCAAGATAAAAAATCCTCATTAGTCAAGACAGCAACATTTGCTTGAGGCTCTGACCATGGAACCATGCTACTCATTGGGTACAGACCGTGCTTTGGTGGACCTTTCATTAGCGGAAGAGCTGTTTCCTTGTCCTTCACAATACAACCTTCATCAGTGAAAACAACTGAAACATGATTATCATTAACAAGCTTATGCACACTGAGCAAGTTCTTGGAGATGTTTGGAACAATAAGAACATCTTTAAGTATTATATCAGAATCAGATAAATACGATCTACCAGATCCACGAATATCAGTCTGAGATCCAGTACAAGTAAAGAGATGGGAACGATTCTTACCAACTGGATGGACCGAATCAAGTTGAGAGGAATCAGATGTAACATGGTGGGTTACCCCACTATCCATGAACCACTCAGAATCAGAAAATGCTGGAGAATCAAAATCAGCTAAAAAGGCCTGAGGTGCTGGATGCGATGGAGGACGAAATGAGCGGTCAAAACGTTTATAGCAATTGGACACCCGATGACCTGGCTTCTCACATAGATCACAGAAGGGGCGTCCGCCGGAGTTTCCACCGGAAGAGCGACCTCCACGACCACCTGAGCGTTGAGAACGACCTCCACGACCACCTCGAGATGAACCACGAGCAGGAGGACGGCCTGAGGGACGATCGGACTCAGAGTAGTGGTCAGCAAAGTGAGCTGAAGGCTGAATAGACAGAGCTGAGAAGGTAGTCAGCTGCTCAAGACGACCCTCAAAGGCCAAGAGAGCCGACTGAGCCTCGACCCAGGTGAGACCCACCTGGTCTATAAGCTTAACGACGATGGGGTTGTATTCCCCATCCAAACCATTCAGAGTATGCAAGATGAGTTCATCGGTGGAGATGGGTGCTCCGGCGAGAGCTAAATGATCAGAGACGCTCTTCATACGAGACAGATACTCAGTCATGGTGAGACCCTGTTTTCGAGTGTGATGCAGATCAGCCCGATAGACCATGATACGGGACTTAGAAACCGCCGAAGTGAGAGTACGAGCTTCGGACCAGAGCTCATACGCGGTGCGACGGTGAAGGAGCTGAGTGTCAACATCTTGAGACATTGTGTTGCGGAGCCATCCGATCAGCATACAATCGACGGCAAACCAGTCCTCAAATGCTGGATTAGAAACGACCTCCAACGAACCAGGCAGAACAGTAGTCATCGAAGGGACTGGAGCTGAAGGATCAAGATGAGTTTGAAGGCGATTTCCTTCAATAAGAGGCAAAACCACTGAAGCCCACACCAGGTAATTCGATCAATCCAGCTTGATCGATGAAGTCTGGCTAGAGGATTGGAAGAGGGCATAGGTTTTGGAGGCTGCTGAGAGCACAGTCGAAGAAGAAGACGAAGTGGAATCAGAAGCAGACGCCTATGATGAGGCCATCGCAGCAGAGAATAAAAAAAAAAATGACCAAACCTGGGGCTCTGGTACCAAGAAGGAATAATGACAAAATAGAGGCAATGAAAATGAGCAGAGGTAATTCGGTCCTCATGCTACAATCCTTTATATAGGTAAATGAGAGAAATAACCTAATGGTACAAAACAATCCTAGCCTTACAAGTGGCACATATAGCTAGCATATATACAACAGATATATATGACCTAATTACAAGAGAGTAACTAAACATTAGTCTTAACACATTTCAACGGTTTTCCGATTGAGATGAAAAGGAATCTTAATGAACAAGGAATAAAATCATAAGCAGCCGACACTCAGTGAGGCGCTGAAGGACAGATAGTATCATAGATTCATAGTAGAGTATCTGGAGAAGTTTCAGTAACATGGCAGTAATAAATAAATTAATGAAGGCGTGATGAGTATAATATAATATTATTAATAGAATAAAAGAGTGGATTTGACCAGGAAATGAGGGAGTAATGGAAGGGCAATATGGTAAAGGGCGCGCATAATAATAAATAATGGAGAAAGTAAATGAGGAAGGCCGTGCCTCATTTGCTACTTTTTTGTCTCAGGCACTACACACTGGTCCCCACTAACAACGGGGTCTTTTTTCTCCTAATGCGAACTGAATACTCAAATAAATAAACTAATCGTACAAGAAAGTGAGCCAGCCAAGGTACTCTAATCATTTTTTTTTTCTTTCACAAAAACATTTCTATCCAATAATCCACCACCTCTCTTAGGGTTGGTAATATGGTCGGACCACCGGGTTCCGGCGAATCTGCTGTTGATTGTAATTATATGGATTCGAGTAAAAACATAAAAAAACCAACTCAATCCATAATTTTTGGATTGGCGGACCTTTATTATTTTTTGTACTATTTGTTTCAAACTTTTTAAAACAATATACTGAATTCTTTTTTCTACAAACCTAAACTGTAAAAAAATTTAAAATACATTACAAAATCATAAAGTGATAATAAAACATCAAATTCAAAGTTTCAGACATTACAAATTAAATATTCATCGTAAGTTTACACAAATCTCAATATATATGTCTATGATTAATTAATGCTTTTTTTTTTTTTTAGCTTCTGTGATTAATAATCACTTTTCAATTTTTCTCACTCATTATATCCTCTCTATCTAAAATAATATATGTAATTTAATTAAACACATTTCTTAATAACGGTAAAAGTGAAAAGAAAATATTACATTTTAAAATATATTAAATAACTTATTTTTTATTTTTTATTTTTCATGATATAGTTGAAGTACCTGAATCTGAAGAAGTATATTGTATGAGCCTGAAAAGAACCCGTATTTTTTTTAATTGAGAATGGTTACCTTTTTTTTTTAACAATAGAATGGTTACCTTTTGAGAAAAGAATAAAGAGAAATTCATTGGCTTTTAAGGAGCGCCAAGCAGTACTTGTTTTTTCCCCCTTCCTAACTTTAATTTTGTAAATTTCAAACAACGACCGAGGCACGACGGCAAAAGCGAAATAGAAGGATAAAATAAATAACTAAAATATATCATGAAATAGAAGTAATAGGGATGAACCAAGACGGGTGAGCGTGATGGTTCAGCATCTCGTCCCTTAAGCAAGTGGTTGGGGGTTTGATTCCCAACTCTTGTGAATGGAAAGCATCCTGTGACCAGCCATTTACCGCTTTGTGCGTTGACCGGAGGCGAATGATTAGTCTCATGACTACCGACTGTGAAGATACCTTGCTATTAGCAAAAAAAAGAAGTAATAGGGATGCTTTTTTGGTAACTGTGAGTGAGAGTGTTGATTGGAAGAGGGGATGTTTGGAGTTTGGACGAATATTGGCTTTTCAAGGGGAAACAGTAAAAAGGGAGGGAGAAAGCAACGTATTAATTAGTATTCATTAAGCACTTTAATTAGTTGATTCATCAAAAGGAGTGGTGTTGAGTAACACATATATGTAGTATAAGTACTCTCTATTTAGTAGAATAATCAAGATTTGAGCAGTCGATCATGTGGGACTTCATTCATTTTAATTTAGGAGTAAGGGAGGGGAGGGAGAGTCAACGAGTAAAGAATAAATAGTAATCCTTCCATTTTATAAGAGCCTAATAATATGTATGTATGAAATAAACTTTATTTTTTAAGTATGAGAGAAATAAAGTAAATATAAGTATCACCAATATTTTAATTAATGTAATATATATCATTAATGAAGGGTAAAGATTTTTTTTTTTAAAAAAAATTCATTAAATATCTAAACAAGTATTGTTAGACTAGCTCTTATAAAAATGACAAAAACAATTCAAATTTTGAATTCTTATAAATAAAAAATTAGAGGGAGTATACCGGAGAAATGGCCACATGGGGATGTTTGATTAGGTGTGAGGGAGACACTTCATGTTGAAATTGAATGGCGGATATTTCAGTTCAATCTGCAGCCTTCAGCGGCGCAAACCATGGAAAAAAGGAAACAAGGGACTCACTCACCCACCCCTTCTTTTTCATTACCTGGCACTTGCGTGTGTCTCGCTTCTATCTTCACTGCTCTCACTCTCCCAAGCCCCAACCAATATTATCTTTTCACTTTTGATAATGACAAGTCTTAACTAAATTTAAGCTCATAATTAACAACTATATATGAATCATTAGGACAACCATGTCCCACAATTAGAGTCGTTCGTTAAAGATCTCAAAGCCCTATAAGACATTTGCTTTAATTTAAGGTAACATTTATGATGTTGGAACTCATTACCCTCCGATCCACTATAATTTATTTTGCATTTTTGCCCCCCACTAAAATTCTGATAACTTGTAGATCCCCACGTCGCTGCTCCCATATATGGGACAAATTTTAAGTGTACGTTCATGTTCTGTAGTTTTTTTTTGGGGGTAAAGATATTCTGTATTTTAAAAAAAACTGAAGGCCAGCAAAGCTGGCATAGTACTTGAATGCGTGCGGTGGACTTAGATTGCGCTATTTATTTATAAATCGCATATAAAACAAGATCGTCCTGTTCAGTGCAGGAGAATCGATCTGCTGATATTTGTTTCATAATGAATGCAAATATTCTAAACATATATACACGACCCGTTGTTCAAATTAAATAATTGGGAGTCTCCATAATCCAGATCATCAATTCCGATTTGGTCGCGTTCACGTATGTGACTAGAAAGTTCTCCCAACACCGACCTTCTCCATACACAGAAATCATACTCAATACTCTCTCTCTCTATATATACATATTTTAATTTGTAAATTTACATAATATATATATTGCCGTTAACATTATCTTGTGTTTAATGTAACTTTGTTAAGGGCCACGATGATGATAACAAACATGCTACCGTGAGTATGATCCTCATGCATTACTTGTAATTTTTGACAAGTGATGAGCAGGCAACTCGATTTTTGGATTCGGATAGTCAAATTAAAGTTTTTTTTTTAAATAAATGAAACGCAGTGTACGAAAAGAACTTGATCTATTGCGAGATGTAGTAATTAAACTGAAGCGGCATGGCAGACAATTTGTCGCTGTCTGTAATTAAGTGATCAAAGTGTCCACCAGAAAATGAAAAACAAACAAACAAATAAATAAGTGGAAAGTGGTGGAGATTATTAAAGCCGCTTAATCTGATCACGATCGATTTTGGGTGCCTAATGCTTTTAAGATCACTATATGTACGACCACACTCCATGCATAATTTCTTTAATTTCTCCTCTTCTTTTTGTGGACGACAATTAACAAACGAATTGAAGTCGCCATTTTAATTTTTCCTTGCTTTTTTATTTCCCCCAAAAAATGAAGTTTGGCCTTCCACATCATGGGAGATTCATTCATTAAATCACTGAGGAAACAAGGACACGTGAATTCAGCTAAGGACGTTTCATCTCAGCCACCGAATCATATATATAATACTCTTTCATCATAAATATAGGACCTAATAATCCTTACTGCGCTCATCAATATACATTTCTGACCTGATGTACCTAGTTTGATATATGTATTGATATTAGTGAGGATTTGATAATGCATTTAGGGAAGGCCAATCAAATACATGGTGAATACCTCCCCACTTGGGATGATGATCGCCAAGCAGATGTGGAACAAGAGGCTGCTTAGTGAAGAATGACGTGACTCGGATTAAATAATATTTCCTCTTATTTTTAATATAATATATATTTGATTTTGGTCATTTTTTTTTCATTTGCTCTTATTATTGCTTCTTCAATAATAATCTAGGGGAAAGAATGAGAGAATTAAGAAAAATAACTATGATGTTTTAGAAAAGGGTTAAGGTGTAGATTTGCCAACCAACTATTACCTGATGAGCATCTGGCACAAAAAAACAATTGAGGAGACCAAAATTACCAATTAACAATTAAAAATTGAAAAAAAAAAAACAATTTTGTGCAGATTCGCCAAGGAACTATTACCTCGTCACTGTCTTGGTGTTTCCGTCTTCTATTGACTGTCACAGTGTCGGCGATGTCGGTGTCTCCAAAGCTTCAATTATTGCTGGGTGTTTCACTCACCCTCTTGAACTCATCCAGCAGTTCACAACTTTCAACCGGCACACGCCTTGCACCCTGGTTCCATCCCTCCGATGCCACAAGCAGCACACGTCGCTGCCACAACACCTACTCCCATGGGTTCCATCTCTATTGATGTTTGTATTATCCAACAAGAAGGCTTAACCGCTTTTTTCTCTAATGTCTCCACCACCGTTCTACGCCGTATCTCATATTTTAGCTTCTCGAGTAATAGTTGGTTGACAGATCTGTACCTTAACCCTTTTAAAAAATATATGTTATATTAACTAACTCAACTAATTTTTTTAATCTATTTAGATTAGATTAGATAAATATGTTTCATAAGAAAGATGGGAGGGAGTTCTCCTGAGAGAAATCAAGAAGTATCATATTGGTGGAAAACAAAAATCAAGAAGCATTTTGAGTGTCAATGATAATGGCAAATCTTGAAAGGGATGGGGAGATATCACCTCAACTTCAACGAAGGGATTATGAAAGGCACACGAAGTTGCGAGGAACCCTCATTGGCTGGGGAGGGAGGAATAATGGCCCACGTGAAGCCAACATTGTTGTTGATCTGGGTCCTTCGGAATCCCGTCGGTGCACGATTGTCCTCGCCACAATGTTACAAAATACGCCGTTTGGCCGTCAGCCGCCGTCATGCGGTCTCCTATTATTAGGAGATAACGGTACCACCTCGGGATGCTGTCGCTGTTAACGTCGGTGAGTCACTCGGTTCTGACTTCTAACTTATGAATGAAACGGGAGTACTACGTAACTACGGGTTGGCGGCGTTCCATGCCAACTCGACACCCGGCTCGAGATCCTGCGTGCCTCCCCACTGACCTCTAAAATACTCCATCAGATCCTTTGTAAAAGGGGTCTGATTTTCTTTATAAAAATCTGAAAAAAAAAAAAAATTGTCTTAATGTATATTTAATGATTTTTTATTTATTTATATCTCTCATTAAATAATATTACCTCCTAGGTTAATTATAGGAACACTTTTGTAAGACAATTCATATGATTAGGAACGGAGAAAGTATATTTATGTTAATTAAAATGTTAATGATACTTATGTTTAATCTGTTTATTTTTCTTACTTTCCCTTTATGAATTATAGAAAGTTTATTTCAAGACATTTAAATTATTTTTAATCAATTTTTAAAATCATATAATTTGATTATTAGATTCTTATAGATACTCCGTATGATATAAGAGAGTAGAATGCAGTATGTACAATTGAGGAAGCTTCCACTGGCGCGCATGAACGTCGCGTCAGTAGTGTGCTCCCTGAATTGAGAGGAAGAGGCCCACAACAAGGAGGATCTCTGTTGGATTCCTTTTAATTCTCTTTTACGGCATGGGCGTTTTGATTTGATTGAATAATACTCGTGCCACGTATCAATATGGTCTTTATGCGACCCAAAATATATATGTTCTGAAAAAAAAAAAAATCTGTGAAATCAAATTATATGCAGTGTTATATGAACGCCACGCCACTTGTCGCAACGACAAGTCACGAGAGCAAAGGGGCACGCGAGCACGTAAATTAGGTCGCAGCCACTTCCTTGTGGCCTTGCAGGAACGGGGCAAACACAAAAAGCAAACCTTCTCTACCATTTCATGTGACAAGTCAAGGACCACGGAATACAAGTGTCATGACTCCTCTAATTAATAATCCTTCAAGCTACAGTTAGGTATCGCTCACAACCCACATGATGTTCTGGCCATATATATTCATTTAAGCTGTTTTTTTTTCCTTAAAAAAAAAAGATGTCTCAAAACGACGTCATATGGTGGGGATTCAGCTTACACCAATTACACTTCCTTTGCCCCCGGAGCCCAAAAACCAAAAAGGTTTTACTAGGTAAGACTTCTTATTACGAATGATTAATCAGCACATGGCTTGAGCGACCGTTAAGGTCAAAATGATGCTATCAACGACTTGATTGAACAGTCCTCTCGCTTTTCTTTCCGTTTTTTTTGTTTGGTTTTCAAAAGGAGAGAAGAATTAGATTCACGAGCATTTTGTCACGCGCTTTCATAGACATTCCTTCACTTGTAAGATATTGCAAAAACAGTGTAGCTTTTTTTTTTTTTTGAAGTCTGCATTACTGTCTAGTAGCGTTCGGCTTTGCGCACTTTTGTGACTTTGGGACCTGCCAAGGTTGGTCCTCTTCGATGCTCATAGTTGCTTGGAGTGAACTTTGTCATGTTACAAATTTTAACTAATCCCCTTGATCCATGTGCTTCTCTTTTTATAATGAGACCATTCTTCTAAAGTAAATGGGATTCTTACTTTATTCACTCTCTTCGTTTTGGCGGGACCCTCATGGACCAGTGGGCCTCACTTGGGTGTTGGATGAATTTGCACTTGGCGCCACAACGAGGGTTCCCCTACTTCCCACGTTGTACTATTTAGGTTTAGCTCTGGGTGACACCATTATGCCGTCATAATCCATAACTGCCCTTTCTTACCCTTTCGGTTTTCCGTTTTCAGTTTTTTACCTTTTTACCGTTACCACAACTATCTGTACATTTGATGCCAATAACAACAACAATAGTATAATAATACAAGTTTTTTAACTTTACTGCGTAGCTCTTATTCCATGACAATATTAAGAAGGAATCACAGCCAAGGAGGGGAGTACTACCCTCAAACTCATGTTATGTTCGTTTAGAAAGTTGGTCACTGAACATGACCAGTAATAATAGGACAAACTGTGTTTGGGATTGTTCACTAGAGTACTCCCCAAACCAAAGCAAGATGCAATCATTTTGGAACTCAAAATGTTGCCAAATAGTACAGCAATTTTAGAACTGAGGCAGAGCAGATGGATAAATTTGATAGTCCTCTTAAACTGGAAACAATTATTAGTTGGCTCCATGCTTTGTTCGGGTCTATTTGTTTCTTTTACTAGGTATTGGAGGCATGAGCATCAGGTTACCCAAAATTTGGCTCGAATGATTAGTACATTTAGACAAGCTTAAAGCATATAATTATACTGGCCACTCCATCTGTGCACATTCTACGGAATGTAAAGTTGCACAAACTAAACACAGAGACTGTTTGAGACCCACAAAAGCATCATGATACACAGGGAAGCTGAGACAAAGCACAATTTGTTTAACACTAATCAAATCATATCGGTACGCCTTCGATGCAGTGCTCTTTGACCATGGATAAAAGTCCCCATCTTGGTATTATTAATTGGAGTAATTATTTACGAATTGAACATGGCAGCTAACTTTTTCCTGTTCTTTCCATAATTCTAGACATTTTCTTCTGGTTCAGCCGCAGAGTGAAATTTCCTTACGTTAACAAGTACGAAAGCCTAACATCTCACTACCCCAGGCTCAGCTCATTTGGGGGCTAAAGCAATAAAACTCAAATGGGTTTTTAGGCCCAAACAACTTAAATGGGTTTATGACTGTTCAGTTTTTTTTTCTTGATTTGGGCCATTTGTGCCTATGTTCGCGAACAATGATCTTAGCCTAACACGAATTTCTCGACCAAAGAGAGAGAAGGGAAAAAAATTTCCTCGTCGCCACTGACAGGGGCGCTCTCTCTGTGTTTGAGGTCTGAGGCACAACATTGCTCTGCCTTCAATTGAAAGACGCCATCAATATTCAGTAACATACAGTCAGAGAATGCTTTGGATACCAAGATATTTTCCAGGATGCAATCCCAGGTTACGGTTACTGTGGCAACTCTATACGATGCATGGCCATCGCTGCTATTCCAACAGTAAACAGGGTAGAGATGACGAAGGCGACGGGGAAAGGAAACACGGTAGAGATGGAAAAGGGAATATATTTTTCTACAAGAGCAGAGGTCAACACATTCTCACTAATCCTCGAATCCTTGACACCATTGTTCGAAAATCTGCAATAAAGCCCACTGACACAGTGCTTGAGATCGGACCTGGAACCGGCAATCTCACTCTGAAGCTTCTAGAATCCGCCCAGAAAGTTGTAGCCATCGAAATCGACGAGCGCATGGTGGAGGTTCTCGACCAGAGGGTGGCCGAGCGCGGCTTCAGCGATAGGCTCTTGGTACGTTTAACTGCGTTCTTGTTACGTGTTTGATGAAATGCCCAACTCGCGGTTTCAAATGCTTTAGCTTCTAATCTTGAACATTGCTTTTCAGGTCATACGCAAGGATGCATTGAGAACCGAATTCCCGCAATTTGATCTTGTGGTAGCGAACATTCCCTACGGAATATCTTCACCTCTGGTGATTAAATTAGTGTATGGAACTAACCACTTTCGGAGCGCCACTCTTCTGCTTCAGAAAGAGTTTGCTCGAAGATTATTGGCTAATCCCGGTGACTCTGAATTTAACCGGTTGGCCGTCAATGTTAAACTGGTGGCTGACGTGGAGCTCATCATGGATGTCAGCAAGAGGGACTTTCTTCCATGCCCAAAAGTTGATTCCTCTGTGGTTATAATCCGTCCAAAAGCTGAAGTTCTTAATGTGGATATCAGTGAGTGGAGGGCTTTCACAAGAACTTGTTTTAGTAAAAAGAACAGGACACTGGGGGCGACATTTAAGCAAAAAAGGAAAATTATGGAGTTACTGAGATTGTCTAACATCACAGGTTTCTGTAATGAAAGATTTGTCCATTCTATTGAAGGTGATTGCGGCAGTGAAACTGAAGACGAAGCAGAATGTAAGCATTCCCCTTCCTTAGAAGAAGGAACGAGTTTGTTGAAGGAAAGGATAGCTGGAGTACTTAAAGCAGGAGGCTTTGAAGACAAGAGGCCTTCAAAATTGTCTCATGAGGAATTCGTTCATTTACTTTCATTGTTTAATCAAGCAGGCATATTTTTCCATGACCACCAAAATCTGAGGAATGAGGATAGTTTTGTTGATGATGTTGCCTAGTGTCTACTACCTTCTACACACGATATACGTAGCACGGTAGCAGGATTCAAACTCTTAATAAGCATCATCACTTATGTGACCGAACAATCAAGAGTGCAAGTCTGTCAAAAAAGGTTTTGGGTTCAGTACATACCAGGCGAACCAATTCTTCCAAACAGACCTAACGAAGGGAGTGTCAAAAGAAGGAATGAGAAAAAAACGAATGCGACAGCACCGTGCCTTTATACTGGTGCGCTTTCTAAACCAATCTTGAGCTCCGTTTGCCATCATTCATAGGAATGATTTTCCCCCTTCCATGACAGAACTAGCTAAATATTGACATCAATCTACCCTTTTATCATTATTCAACAACAATTTCCCTTTTTATTCTATTTTATGTTTACCAAACAAGCACGAAGTCTCCCTGATAATTGTCTAATGTATTATATTTGCGTGTAAATTCTTTAAGGGTGTGTTTGGTTTGGGGGTAGGGGAGGGAGGGAAAATGGAGGGAAAAGAGGAGAAAAGTTATTTGTAGTGGGGTCCACAAGATTTTCCTCCATTTTAAATTTTTCCCCTCCCCTCCCCTCCCCCACCCCCAAACCAAACCAAGGCTAAATCCAAAATCACTGCATAGAAAACCCAATTTGATCATAGAGAGAGCTTGCCTATTTATGTGTTTAAAGGTTCCAAAGACCATTGTTTGATTATGATTTTCATCATAAGCTTGAGGTATTGTTGTCTTTTCATAAAATTGATTTTCACCGGAACAAGGCATTCTCTTAATATGTGGTTATATACATAATCTGCCATGGGATGGTAATGGGGACTTGTAATAGTATGGGACGCTAAGTTCTACGTTGAGAAATATGAAATTCTTATGGTGTACTTGGTTGGTTCTCCCATCTAAGTAGATAGCATTGGGGGAGGGTATCCCATCCTACTTGAGTATCTATCTATTGGTATCAAGCATGCGATGTTAAGTCTTATATTTAGCAGCATGGGATTGTCTGTGAGGTACTTTGTGTTGGTTTACCAACTTATATGAGCACCATCTTTAGCACATCAAGCACTAATCCGGACCGAGATTCGAGGAAGCTCTACCACCCACGCACGCGCATTCCCACGTCTCGAACTCAAGGGTTAAGAGACAACCCTTTGACCTGTTGGTTTACCACCTCTTTAAGTAGCTATAGAATATCAATAGGAGACTGTTATCTGATTTTTTTTAGGGCGGATGGAGAAATTTCCCCAAGACTTATAAAGTACCCATGCGATATCTGTTTTTTTTTTTTTTTTTGAATCCGGTTCTCCAAAGTTCGAATGAAAAAGCTATTGTATAGGATTAAATCTAAAACCATTTGTGGGACCTATTGGAATTTGGCTTGATATGCCTTTATCAAGCAGAGACGTTTGTCTGATATTGTGTCAAGAGTAGCTTTCCGCGAGTTAATTTTGTGCTCAATGGATTGCGTTTGTGCATTCACAGGCTGAAAGAAAGAAAAGGAAAGCTCAGCTGCAAGAGGTTAAAGGGAGGACAAATATTACTAGTAAAGGAGTAGAGCGTAAAATGGCAGCTGTTGCCAGGGAAAGTGCATGGGCAGAGAGGCTTGCAGAGTTGAAACGGATTGAAGAGGACAAGAAAGCATCAACGGCTTGAGTATTTTGGAATTTAACTGCATCCTGGGAATCTTGGTTTAGGTTGATCTGCTATTAGTTCTCAATCCATATATTCTGGATCTTCAATATTATTCCATTTTGTTTGCTAATCGGTTGATCACCTGTTCAAAATATTCTTGTCTTAACATGGAGATGTTGAATTCATCTTTGCTCTTTTTGAAACACTCCCCCTTATGGGGGAAAAATTTTAAAGCGATCCATTTGCAACACCAATAAAGGTAACGAGCTTGTTTTGTCGCCTATTTTGTTTCAAAATTCCTAAGAATCTTTTAGGACTGTTATGGTTGAACTTCCTTGGCATTGTGATATTGATCCATGACCAATTTGGTCCTTACCACTGGGTTAATTTGTGAAAGATGGGGTTTCAATTGTCCTTTTATGGAGGAAGGATCCTCTGCATGTTCGGACAGCTTGTATTACTGCTACTCTAAAATTTCATAACAATTCTGACTATTTGTAAATCACGAAAAAAAATTATTTCTTTTCAAGATTTTATGTAAGTGTTAAGTGTATGAAGAACGTATCTAGTCTATTATCATTAAAATGAATCGAAATATCCGTACTAAAATGAATTATTGAAAAGAACTATATTAAAGAATTGAGCATATGATAGTTCTCAAGCACTCTTAAATTCTCAGTTCTCAACTCAAACGCCTTCGCTGCGTAGAACTTGGTCCTTCGTTCTGTACAAGTTATACAAGTGTTAATTGTCTTGGCTGTTACATCTGACGGATAAAACCTCCATCGTTTTCATATCCTAGTCACGATCCAACAACTAATGTTCAGTCCGCTTTGTCACCATCCTAAGGTCGAGGAACATCTGAAACTTAGTCTCACTCATGAGATTTTTTATGATCACATTCATTTCTTGGGACCTCATAATAATTCTCCATTTTTTAAGGTCTTAGCATATGATTCTAATTATCTTCAATTTCCTTAAAGGAGACAAAGGATTCAAAGAAAAGAAAAAAGAAAAAAAGAAAATGAGGATCATGAGGAAGCAATTGTTCATTTTTCCGGCCAAATTCCGAGATGTCACTTGGATCGTCTTCTGCAATGCAGCGGAGTTGGAAGGAGAGTGCGGACGACAATAAAACAAACAATTATTTCATTGAAACCACAATTTGATAAATGATGATGCAAAAATCAAAATACCTAACAATTCCTATGAAAAAGATTGCCCATGTTGGGAGAAACAACACACATCCATGTAATTACAAGCCGCAGGTTGTCTGTGACACCCTCGGCGGTTGATTTTGTAATGTCAAACGCACACACACGAGCCTTTGGAGGAGATCAAGAGAATAACTTTTGATCCAGCCGAGGTATATGTAAAATCACTCACACTTCCCTGCTTTCATCCCCCAAAGAACAGATGTATGCCTCGTCACCAAATGGTAGAAAAGAGCAATTTATGTTGATTTTCTTCTATACTGCAAGGTTCTACATGCTGCAGGCAACATCTACTTCACTCTCATTGTAAAACGAGCTCAATTTTGTTATAGCAAGTGCTTCACCAAAGAGTGATGCTCTTGTAGATCTTGATATAAGGACTTCAACAAAGTCACCAACAACGGGATTACGCTTTGTATTAGCATCTTCCCTATCTGGGATTGACTGGTTAACAAATATAACCCGATGTCCCCTGTCACTCTTGCCAATAAGCTCAGTATCTGGAGCTCTCTTGTTGGGTCCTTCAACTAATACGAGCTGTTTAGTTCCAATCTGTGTATCAAAACACGGGCCAGTGCTCTCACGGAATGCTTCAATAAGTTCAGCCAGCCTCCTCTGCTTGATTTGCTCAGGAACATCATCAACATAGTTTCTGTGGGCATGGGTTTTCTCCCTCATGCTATAAGCAAACATGAATGCCATATCATAACCAACTGCCTTTATGAGAGACAAAGTGTCCAAATGTTCTTCCTCTGTTTCTCCACAAAATCCTGTTGAAATAGAGACAATAATCAATTGCCAGCTGCTTATACAGAGAAAACAAGTGAAGAGGAGAAAATACCTAGAGGTTTTAGCAATCAATTTTTGGGCAGCATATCCACATATCTCAAATATAACTTAAGTACTTTCCCGTTTCAAAAAAGTAAGCATATTACATTCCATCTCTGTCTAAAGAAGCACATACTCATTTTCGTCAAATAGTGAAATTGGAAGAAAACATTTGAGAAAGTCAGTTGTGTAAGATGTAGGCCTACGTACACAACATGAGTTGAGAACAAAGCATAAACCAATTAGCAAAACAACAAATGTAAAACTCAGTCTTCCATAAATTGAACTTCAGAAGTTTTTTCCCCAATTAAACAGAATGAGATTTAAGAAATAGTAGTGCAAATGAAAAAAGAGAAGAAAGAAACTTATATTACCGCAAATGAAATCGCTACTTAAGCCAACATCTGGAATTATACTACGTATCTTTTGCACCAGCTCCAAGTAAGCCTCACGAGTGTATCCTCGTCTCATTCTCTCCAGCACTCTGCTATTTCCAGTTTGTGCAGGTAAGTGTATTAATTTGCAAATATTATGTCTTTCTCGCATAAGATAAAGCAATTCATCCGGAAAATCTTTAGGGTGTGGAGATGTGAATCTGAATCGCATCTTGGGAAATTCAGTGGAAAGTCGGTCTAGTAGATCAGAAAACCTTAAGCCCATTTTTTTGACTTTACACGTGCTGGAAAAGCCATCACTAAATTTCCAATCAGACCCTGATTCAAGTTCGTCTTCATTCCCAGATGCATCATTGTAGCTGTTCACATTTTGGCCTAGAAGTGTTACTTCCTTCACACCCTCTTTCCAAAGCTCTGCCACCTCCCTCACTAAAGATTCCACAGGACGTGATCGCTCTCTGCCTCTTGTGAAGGGTACAATACAAAATGAACACATATTGTTGCAACCCCTCATCACTGAGACAAAAGCAGTAACTGAGTTCTTGGAGATTCGAACTGGGTTGATATCAGCATAAGTCTCTTCAAGTGAAAGAAGAGTATTGATCCCTTTCTGTCCATAGTCAACCTCTTCCAGCAATCGTGGCAAATCTCTATAAGCATCTGGTCCACAGACCACATCAACCATTTTGTCTGCATCAAGAATCTTCTCCTTTAACCTCTCAGCCATACATCCTAATACAACTACCTTCGGAGGGCGCAGTGACTGTGATCTTCCAATGGCAACATTGCCCTTCCAGTGCCTCTTAAGAAACCAAAAGTAATTAAGCCTTTGCCATACCTTTTGTTCTGCATTATCCCTAATGGCACAAGTATTGATGAATATTATCTCTGCATTCTCTGGAACATCCACAACATCACGATAGCCAGCATTGTTCATAATAGACAGAACAATTTCCATGTCATTAACGTTCATTTGACAACCATAAGTCTCGTGATAAATACGACCTTTTGAAGGAGCTTCAGTATCTTCTGCAAGACTACCGGACATAAAAAGCAAATAAATAAGCAGCAAAGGAATGAATGCCGAAATTAAAAGCAAAAAGTGTTTCATTTGCGTCTTCCGAGTCCATCATTGTTTCAGTTATATCTCAAAATTTTATCTCCTACTTTTCCAGTGAACGTTTTCATCTAAGCCTCCTGAAATTAGAAAAAACACGATGAAGCTAAATGTGTTATATCGTTTTCGTAGAAGTCATTGTAAAATTATAAGTTTTTCTTTTTTAAAAAAAGGGAAATAGAAGAAAGAGTTTGATCGCGACCGCCCCGAGAGCCAAAATTTCAATTCAAAGAGCAAAATGAACGAATTTGTGCAACTAATAAAGCATATGCAAGGAATGTGATTGCTTCCAATAAATCACCTGGACTGAGCTTCGGAGGTAGTAAGAGTAGCTTTTGCGATGAAGTGATGGAGATTAGGACCCTCTGACTTGTCAGCAAGAGGAGACCTCGAGTGAGAGAAGTTTCTGGTGAGCTTGAAGGTAGAATCCCTTTCCACATGGCGTGGCGACGAGCAAGACGCTTGATTGCGATAGGTGCGTGAAGAAGAAGGAGCTTGGGGTTTCTGGCAGAATATGATTCCAAGACTGAAGCAACATCGTGTATGAAGCTTTAGTCGAAGAACACCATGAGGTTGACTGATGATGGAGGGAAGCAAAGACAGCGACGACGCCATTGAAGTGGGAAAGAGGGAGGCAGACTGACGCGCCACCGCCATCTTCATCGGGCATCGCAGTTGGATAGGGGGCATGCGGATCCCCAAAGGTCCACCTGGAGCTGGAATCCGCATCGCAAGATTTTTCTCGTCGTGTGAGCTCTGTTCTCTACTTGTTTGGCAAACGACGCCTCATCATCTCGCTATTCACATGTGAACGACAACTCCATACTGTTTATATGTCGTTTGAGGCATGATTATAATATTAAGGGTTAAGTACTAATTTTGCCTCTAAAGTACGCGACCAGGAGTAATTTTGCCCATTAAGTTTTCGGCGGAACAATGTTGCCCCTGAAGTATCAAAACGGAGCAATGTTACCCCTCCGTTAGAAACCCTAACGTTGACCGTTAGGGTTTCTAACGGAGGGGTAACATTGCTCCATTTTTTATACTTCAGAGACAACATTGCTCCATTTTTTATACTTCAGAGGCAACATTGCTCCACCGGAATGTAGCAATGTTGCCCCTCTATTAAAAACCCTAACGGTCAACGTTAGTTGATAGTTAGGGTTTCTAACGGAGGGGCAACATTGCTCCGTTTTGATACTTCCGGGGCAACATTGCTCCGTCGAAAACTTAAGGGGAAAAATTGCTCATGGGTGTGTACTTCAGGGGCAAAATTGGTACTTAACCCTAATATTAATGGACCTAAATTTAAGGCCGACTTCAGTTTTATGTTGGGAAAAAGATGAATAACTAATATGTGAATTTTCAAAGGGAAAAACACTTCTCATGTTGTAGGAGAAGTGTTTTCTCATGTCACACACATGAAATGGTGGGACCCACATATATATATAATTATCATTGTATATATATGTGGGTCCCACCATTTCATGTGTGTGTAGGAATCTTCTTCTTCTTATGCAACATGAGAAGTATAAACCCCATTCTCAAAATTCAGAAAAATTTGTTAATATTTGTAAAGCACTGAGAAGTCATTTGGTAAGAATATAAAATTTTAAAGTTTATGTGTTTTTAGCAAAATACCCCAAATATTTTAATTAAAAAAAGGCACCTTGCAGGCTTTGGTGTGAGTTGGATTCTTATGCAAACCATAGATCCATATAATTCATTGGTAGGGACAATCGCTTATATGAGCTACCTTTTCATTGGAAATCCTGCATTAATCTAAGTTCTCAAAGGGATCAATTGACTTTACTATGAGTTCTATTTCTGTTGTGGCTGCAGATCGACAGATTGAGAAAGAGAGAAGATGAGATATAGAAGGGGATGGTGGAGGGAGAGGCAGAGAGCAATGGATGTGGGTGCTGGTGGGAAAGAAAATAGAAAGAGAAGGGAGAAGAAAGTGAGAAATAGAAAGAAGAAAGAGATGGACATTTAACTCTTTTCACTCAAATTTTGATATTTCAGATTTCAATCAGATGACAGTTTTGCCTTTTGCAAGTGTTAAAAGGGTTTTAGAAGTTCATATAACATTTTGTCTTTTTCCCTTTTATATTAAGATAAAGAGAGCAATATTTTTCTTAGCAATTTTGCAATTGAGGCTTATTAATATTCTTTAATTACAAAAACATATTTGACTATTCAATTTGTGAGATGAAATTTTAAATACAAGATCTCAATTTACTATTTCTTAAATTTATATATATATTTTTAAAAAATATCCCTATTAATTGAATGTATTAAAGAGTTTTTATTTATGAATGATTATAATAAAATATAATATTCTATGAAAATCAATAACCAACCTACCCAATTACCACTCTAGTCCTATTTATAAGTCCAGTTTGACCAAAAAATTTGGTCATATTTATAAGTCCATTTTGATCAAATAAATGAGATTGTGCCAATTTTGCCCATATTAATGATGATGAGATATATTGGCTAACTATGTTGGGAAGAGAAAAAGATGAGAGAGATTTGACAATAAATTTTAAAAGGTACACATTCATAAATGAGGGTAAAGTTGGAATTTTGCTCTATAATCATTAAGATACCTAACTTTCCTTGGTATGTGAGATTTGATCAAATTGGACTTATAAATAGGACCAAAGTGGTATTTTTTAATGAACTCAAATTAATCAACTACCACTCTAGTCCTATTTATAAGTACAGTTTGACCAAAAAAATTATCCTATTTATAAGTCAATTTTGACCAAATAAATGAGATTGTGACAATTTTGCCCATATTAATGATGATGAGAGAGATTGGCTAGCTATGTTGGGAAAAGAAAAAGATGGGAGAGATTTGACAATAAATTTTAAAAGATATTCATTCATAAATGAGGGTAAAGTTGAAAATTTGCTCTATAACCATTGAAATACCTAACTTTCCTTAATATGTGAGATTTAGTTAAACTGACTTATAAATAAATCAGAGCTATATTCCCGATCCAGGAAACACCCCTTTCCTGAACGGAGGGAATAAACAAGAAACACGTGTACATTAACAAAAAGTCAAACATAATGACCATGATAATGATAACGATGAGTCGATGATGACGCATCATGCGCGAAACACTCACCCATCGGGCATCGTATCGTGCACGGTAACTTCATCGCTGCATCTTCTTCCTTCACTCTCGAGTAATAGATTCTGTACTGTAGCTGAACTTGAAAATGGTCAACTGGAATTGGAAAGCTACTTTCCGATTCATCAAACGCTCACCCAATTTATTCCTGGAGCGACGATGTACCCCTCCGGTTATAGTTCCCGGTACCATTTGGTCTCTGATGTTCCTTTTTGCCTTTTCCCGCCGCCGGTCCCAACCAATTATTGCATGGCATGCGTGCTTATTATGATTCCTTCTACTTGGCACAGGTTTCAGGGGTTTCTCCAGCGGAAGTACCGCTAAGTCACAATGCAATACTTTTCGCGGAAAGCGGGGGATTTTCCCTATTTCCGATTACGTAGAAACAGTAGGAATTTGCATAGGAATGCAGGGTGGAGTTCAGCGTCAACGTTATAGTTCATTAGCTGGGTTGGTTAACAGGAACCCTCGGTTTTCAACGTTAAACGATGAGGATATTAGATATTTTGAGGGCATACTAGGGAACAAAAATGTCATCCAGGACGAGGAGAGGCTTATTGCTGCCAATACTGATTGGATGCACAAATATAAAGGATCCAGTAAACTTTTACTACTGCCACAGAGCACCGAGGAGGTTCCTGTTTATTTTGGGTCTTCTACTTATTTTTTCTAAGCAACAAATTTTGTTCAGAACTTCAGGGTTCTTGAAGCATTTGTGGAATTGGCAATGTTGCATGTTTTCGTTATTTATTTAACCTGTTGTTACCCTGATGGAGTTCCTCTATCATCATCACTATTGTTAAATATGAATACACGAACTGCTGATTTTTATTTTTAAAACTTCTACTTGTCATTGCCACTAATTATTGCTCTCGTGGTTCTGGACGTCGTTTTCATTAGTCTGTCATTCTAGTGTTTAAATAATGTAAAGGCTTATATCCATATAAATGATTCTCTTTAATCTTTTTCAAATTATGTCTTGCAGGTATCTCAGATACTAAAATACTGCAACTCTAGATGCTTGGCTGTTGTTCCACAAGGTGGAAATACTGGTCTTGTGGGTGGAAGTGTGCCTGTTTCTGATGAAGTAATGATCAACTACACGTCACTTAATTGTCTTGCTTTTTAAGTTTAGCTTGGCAAGAGTGCAACTCTTTAATGGCAAGATTTACTATTTGCAACAGTAAACTTAACATGCTACACTCTCTCTTGTCTGCTGACAACATTCTTATAATGAAACACTGCAGGTGATTATCAATCTTAGTTTGATGAATAAAATCTTATCTTTTGACAAGGTAGGCTATTTCCTTATTTAAATGCATCTTTGTTATGAACTCCTTCCCTTCGAAGTTTATATGTATGTCTACATCTCTTTAGTTTTGATTGGATTTTCATTTAACTGTTTGACAAGCATACTAACATTTTCTTTATGCCATGTTTCATGCTTGTATCATAACAAATTAAACTGGTCCTATCCTTTTGGTTTAAAGTACTTCATTTATGGATACATGCTTTCACTTCTACAATCTTGCAATCATTTTCATTTTCACGGTGATTTTGGTCCAAGATTTGGTAATAATGGAAATGATGCCGATATTAAACATGAGGTTGATCAGATATTTACTTAATTGTCAAGTGTTTGCCCATTTTGTTTTTCAGGTAAGTGGTATATTGGTGTGTGAAGCTGGATGCATATTGGAAAATATAATAACATTCCTGGACAATGAAGGGTAATTTCTTCTTCCTTTCCTTTTTGTTTTTTAAGGTTGGGTTGTCTCTCTACTATTGGAAACCATATCTTATCAGAGCTTCTAGTTCTATTACATTTACAAGATTAGATGACAAATAGACTTTTAGGTTCTTTTTTTGGGTCGTTTTTTCTCTTCATTTTCTTTGTGGAACACTGAGTTGCGGGTTCAGTGTATAGAAGCCTTTGAACTCCTCTCATTTCTCATAATTCCCTTTCAATTTCCATTAGCATATTGATGAAGCTGCAGGCTTTATCCAAACATATAAAAGGAAAATCAAAGGGGCACAAGGGACAGAGAAATAGATTACAGGGTGGCTCTTGAGTCAGGTCCGGCCTCAAGAAATTTGTAGGACTTGACTATGTGACAACTACTTTATTAATTAAATTCTTCTAAATAAACTGAAGGAGTGATAAAATTTATAGTTATTCTGTAGTTTTCTTTTCAGCTTTTATTCTTCAAAAAACTCAAGAGGAATGCTGATTTTATTTTGGAAGAAGAATGTACAATACTTCCATATTTTGTTGATGTTTTCCCTCACTTTTGATTAGGAATTCTGAAACAAATTGTTATGGTCTTTTTCTTGACAGAATTATATCTATAGTTAATAAGTTGCGCTCCCTTTCTTTGTTTCTTTCTTTTTTTAACTGTTCAGGCGCAATGAAATAACTTTAGTTTTTTAAAGTTTTTAGATGATTGGTTCTGCACTTTTTGCCTGTTGAAGTTAGACCATATAGAAACTTTATGCATACTGGTATTTAAGCGGCTTGCACTCTTCATTCAGATTTATTATGCCACTAGACTTAGGTGCCAAAGGCAGCTGCCAGATTGGTGGAAATGTCTCAACTAATGCTGGTGGTTTGCGCCTTGTTCGCTATGGATCCCTACATGGAAGTGTACTTGGTAATGGAGCATTTATAAACCATACAATACTGCTAGATAAATGCACTGATTTTGTCATTTCTAGAAATTCAGCTGAGAAGCTGAAACATCTTCATGTTTGAGTATCAAAGAGCCATGGCTGCTCAATATATTGCAAATGTAGAGTCATTGTTGATCTGTTTTCTGTTCTACTAACCTTATTCTGAAGCATTTTTCACTGTGTCACAGGTCTTGAAGCTGTTCTAGCAAATGGTACTGTAATTGACATGCTTAAGACACTACGCAAAGATAACACTGGCTATGACTTGAAACATCTATTTATAGGTATGCGGTCACAACTTTGTGTATAATGCAAGTCTTGAAACTGTTAGTAGGCCTGGTTGCATTAACTCTACATATTGTTGGTGTAGGAAGTGAAGGTTCCCTAGGAATTGTTACTAAGGTGTCCGTTCTTACACCACCAAAACTATCTTCCGTCAATGTGGCTTTTCTTGCTTGTAAAGATTATATCAGCATCCAGGCATGATAAATGTTCTCACCTTGACACCTTTTTTGATGCATTTCTTCAGCATTTACTTGAGTCTGCTCTTATTGGCTTTCTAAATTGCTTGTACCTTGAATTTTTTGAAGATTTCTAAGATTGGTCAATGAGAAAGGTTATGGAACTTTTTAAACTAAACTTTGACCTATTATGCTGTAGTTTATTTGTTTTAGCTATTCAACTGTCAAAAATCAAAATGTCGATCTAGACTGCATCGTCGAGCACTGTTAATGCCATAGTTTTTTGCTACCTGTTATATATTCAATTTGTAAAGTGTTCTGGAAACAATTGTTAGGGTCGTTACTGATGCATATTACTTTACTTATGTCATTACATTTTTATACTTGGTCAAAAAGAAAAACATGAAGGACCTTTAACCTCAATTAGAAGCAAATTGTACTGCACTCACAAGATTTGAAAGACACCACAAATTCTCAAAGTCTGAGAATATCATAATTATATGCACTTATGAAGCACTGAAGAAAAGAAAATGATTTAATTAGAGTGAACTTGTAGGTCATAATAATAATAATAATATTATATTGTTTTCAACATAGCCACCCTCAGTAAATCTGAATTAGAAAGAGTGAAATGTGTTTCTGATGAGTGCTGACAAGCTATCAAATACTACCAAGCTAGTCATGAAATTTACACTATCGATTCGGTTTTTAGTTTTTACTAGTGTACTTGTTGTATTAATGATATATTTGCAAGCTCTTCATGATTTGCACAGCTAAAATTATCCGAAACTTACATGATTATGATTATATGTTATGTAACTTGCTCTCTCACACTTGTCAAAAAAGGAAAAAAACAAAACTTGGTCTAAGGCTTTGTTGTTGTTGTTTCAAATTAATCATATTCACTTGTTATTTACTTGCTCCTTTTGTTTCTAAGAATGAAACATGTCATCTTATAACATCTATTTCTATATTGTTTATCAGAAATTGCTACAGGAAGCAAAGAGGAGACTTGGGGAGATATTATCTGCATTTGAATTTTTAGATGGCCAATCTATGAATTTGGTAAGCTTTCCTTGATTTCCTGACCCTCGGTAATATTGGGGGTGTGGGGATTCCATACTTTGCTTACATTGCGTCACATGTTTTTTTCTATTGCACTCATGGATGATTGATATATTTGAATGAGTTGGCGTACTTATTGTTACGGATACTTGGGGGGATTCCATACTTATGTTGTTACTTGTTACAGATAGATGCTCTCAATTTGACTTCAATGCCACCATGACTGTAGAAATATCATTTAAATGTTTGATTGATGCTGCACAGTTTAGTTACCACTTTACAATAGCCAAACTTGTGTACACCATCTATGGCGATTCAATAAATGTTTAAAACTTCAGAAAATGGTATACATGTGTGATTTAACATCTAAAATCTTTTAATTACTAGCTAGTTTTGATGAGGGTGCATGTGAATGTCTGAAGTGGCATCCCAGAATTTAAGCCTCTATTGTGACAAGGCTATAGCTGATATACGATGCATGTGTGGAGTAGAATTGAAAGATAATATTGAGGCTTGTTTGTGTGTGTGAGAGAGAGAGAGAGATTTGGTGGATGTCGGAGAGATGGGTGTGGCTTGAAGTAATGTTCTATAGAGTGAGCATAAGTGGTGGAAAGAGATGATGGAGACAAAAGTAACAAACAATTAACAATAATAGCATTTCTTGAATGATGACTGACTGAGAGGATTAATAATCCATGTAAATGGTAGCCAACTACTCAATGGAATTGTAATTCAATGTAAGTTCTTGTTCTTACTGCTTTTTAGTGGGATTTCTATATAGGAACCATTTAAAGACTCATGCATTGTGTAGCAATTCATTTGCATATTTCTTTTTTTGTACTTGAGTGTATTTTTAAAAACAAAATCCTACTAAATTTGATTTTCCCAAAGAATTCAAATTCAACAACTGGCAAATCATATACGGAGTATCTGGTGAATATTATCGTGTAGGCTTATTAATGTGCCTATGGAGCTATTGACTTTTTATTTATGATTTCTTCAAGAGTCTATCCATGTAACTTTTTGTTCTTCTGAAATCCATTGTAAGCTTTATGCAAATTACCAAAAGCAATATCTGATTATATGAGGAAAATGGATAGAAGTTTTTGATATATTCTTTTCCTGTATTTCTGATTTTCCGGGATCTTGCAGGTTTTGAATCATTTGGAAGGTGCACGAAATCCATTACCTGCATCAATGCATAACTTTTATGTTCTGATTGAGACTACAGGAAGTGATGAATCTTTTGACAAGTAAAGTTCATGCCGCTCCTTTTGTTTTCTATAGAAATTGGGTGGGGGGAAAGATTTGCAGGGTCTGGTTGACACCCTAATAATGTGACATTTATTTTTCTTATCCTCGATGAATTCAGTTTACAGTGGAATGCATTTATCAAAATGAGGAACTTCATATAGTGAACTATGAAATATGACTAAAAATGTTTTTCAATATATATATGTGTGTGTGTGTTGTCATAGTGTTCTAGTTGTGGCTTTTGAGTGAATATTTGAAGTCCTTCACATTTGACGTCACATTGCTTTTTTAATATCTCCAGACAAAAGCTTGAAGCATTTTTACTTCACTCTATGGAAAATGAATTGATATCTGATGGCGTTCTTGCCCAAGACATAAACCAAGCTTCATCGTTTTGGCATTTGCGTGAGGTGATGATTTTTTATTTTCTGATTCTTCTAATAGGAGTACTTCTTACACTTCATGATTAAGGATATATCCCTTCTGCCTATGGACAAAAGCAATCTACTAATCTTGTTATGCGTGAAAAGTTTTTCCGTCTTTCCTTCTAAATACTAGTATAAAATTTGGTTATATTTACGAGGTTTAATGGTGTCAGGGTATACCAGAGGCACTAATGAGAGCAGGAGCTGTTTACAAGTATGATTTATCAATACCTGTCGAAAAGTTGTACGATCTTGCTGAGGAAATGCGCACTAGACTTGGTAAGACGCAGGTTCTTGACATCAATCAGTTTGTGCCAGAATTTGGAGAGTAAATCTGCTGAACTAGGGGGGATCAATAAATATTTTCTTATTCATTTGGACTTCATAGGCTTTGTGGGAATTTCCTAGAAGTCACATTAATACTAGGCTTCTTAATGATCTATTTCACATCCCCATCGCAATGTTTGGAATTCAGAATGTGAGAGACATTTCTTTTGCATATGGTCTCAGGTTTCAGCAGTAACACTGTCTTTCATGTTAGAACATGAATAAACTTCAAAAAATTTTGTTCTTTATGATTTTGAATTGCAGGGAATGTTGCTAATGTAGTAGCATATGGTCACCTGGGAGATGGTAATTTGCACTTAAATATCTCAGCTCCCCAGTATGATGATAAGGTAACTTGATCAAGTGAATGCTAGATAACTGTTTGGTTTTGATATGGTTATCTTTTTATAACAGATCATCTGTATTAAAACTTGCAGATTTTATCACAAATCGAGCCTTATGTGTATGAGTGGACATCGAAGCACAAGGGCAGTATAAGTGCAGAACATGGCCTTGGATTAATGAAAGCTAATAAGATTTTCTACAGCCAGACGCATGAAACTGTATGTGTATCATCGACTCATTCTATATTTCCCTATATGAAAATGTAGACTGGTGTATAGAATATCTAAGCTGCTATCAAATTGGGCAGGTGCAATTAATGGCTTCAATCAAGAATCTGCTGGACCCCAACAAAATACTCAACCCATATAAAGTTCTACCGGACTCTGTCAGCTCATAGCCTAAAGCCTGGCCTGAGAAATTATCCTGCGTCTTGAATGTGAGTTAAATGTTTGCTTTGCAGACCCAATTCGCCCACAAGAATCGTCTTCCTTGCTCATCACTTGCACCAGAAGAAGTAGGATTTGGGTCAACCTGAAGTGTTACATATGTGCTAAACTCCATCAATTATTCATGATCTCCTTTAGCTAGGTCTTCTCCCTGCAGTTCCTGTCTATCTGTGTGAATGTAATCTGACTTTCTCAGTCTGTCTTGATGATGATGATGATGATAACCCCACCCTCGAAAAAAAAAAAAAAAGTAGCATCCTCCGTGACTGAATTGGGCTTTAAATAAATGGACAGTCTCTTTCAATGTCATTATCACAAGTACGAGCTGGTTGAGGTGGGCAACTTGCACAATGGAACCTGCTTATGTCTTCTTTTACCTTCCCCTTTCTCGAAGCACCATTATATATATATAAATATCATTTCTACCTCATTTTGGTCACTGACAAAAAAAAAAGTCTTTTTTAGTCCATAAACTAAAAAAGGACGAATAAGGGTCGATTGGTGGACATTTTGATCCCTCACAAATTTCCAAAAGGCTCTTTTTAGTCCCATAAAAAGGACGAATAAGGGTCGATTTTTTTGTTAGAGACCAAAATGGGGTTCGTGTTTTTTATCAAGGATCAAAAAAGGTATTTACTCTCTCTCTCTCTATATATATATATACACCCTTTTCTGTCCTTAATATAAAACATATTTACTTAATTTGATTTGATTAAGGAAGTTAATTGAATTATATAATATGACATGTATTTTCTAAAACACTCTAACTATCTTTCTCAATTCTCACATTCTCTCTCCTCATTGATTTTTGTTAAGGGAGCATCAATAGGAGTTAATTAAGAAAAATTTGACAAATATAAAAATCATGTCTTATATTTAGTATTAATATCAACTCCCCAAATATACCTTTTCTATGTGTGCGTGCGTGCACAAAATGACATTATTTAATGCGTGATTGTGCGACTTTTCTTTAAGTTACTGAAAATTGGAGGGCAATGGTGATTGGTTCAAACCAGGGTTAATTGGTTAAACTCGTCACGATTAAAATGGTATTTAAATAAAATGTACTAATTCACAAGTAATTAGAATATTTGTGTTCATGTATAACAACACATAATTCAAGAATAGACAGCTATTTGTAAAAAATAAAAAATAAGGGGTGGGGAAAAAAAGAGAAAATCTAACCCGGTCAAGAAATTGGTTCCCCAGTCCACTAGTATGACCGGGTGATTTGGGTCCGGGTTTATATTCCATGGTTATTCCCTCAACAACGCACCTTCCGGACACTTCTCCTAAAATTTTATTTATTATTTTTATTGGGGCACATCATCTTAAAAGTTTTCAAGACTCAAAGCTTATAGGCCAGTAAAAATGCATTTTCAATTTAGCGAATAAAGTGATTGGCATGCTTTATAAAAGCTAACAATGAAAGTCTCGTGCACTTTGCATTGCTGGATATTAAATTATGTTAATGAATTGTTAGAATAGTCAGAAAGCAACTTCTTTTAAGTTCTTTCTTTTTTCTGTTTGTCCCTATTAGCCCACTGCAATTACGGACAAACTTTCAGTGGGCGGCCAATTTTTTTAGTGTGTATATATATTAATTTTCTCCCCCAATAAAACAGTGACCGGTAGGCCATTATCCATTGTTGGTTTATTATGCTATGATCACGAACAGTCCCAATTTTTTCTTTTCCAGGGCAAATAAATCAATAATTCGTGTAAATGTGGGATCTTTATTTTTTATTTATCAACAAAAGGACGTTGTCTTTGAATGCTATTCAGCAACCACTAGTTGATTGGAAATTGTGCTTACTAGGATAAAACAGACTCTTCCACACAAGGTGAACAGAACAGCAAAATATAAAGCAACTAGAAGGTATAGAGAATATGAGATGAAGAGAAAAGCTAGAGAGGAAGAGAGTGCTCGAGATTTATGAGCGAGGTGTCTGAACCTCTTGTAGGTAATGTCTTTTATAAGCCTCTCATGCAGTTGAACGTTGGGCAATAATCAATGGGTAATAATCATGATTAAACCAGCGGTTTCTGAACATTGAAGGCCGTAAAAATCTTTTAATGATCAGTTTCGAAATCTAGAGATAATGGCCTGCAACATGAACGTTGGTAATGATGGCCGGTTAAACAAAATAAAATATGGTTAAGCCATTTTCAAAAAATAAATTTTAGATTTTTCAAACACATATTTGATAAAAAGTGTACAATCCATGTTTAACTTGCGCATACATGAGAGAAATCATCATATTTCCATTGAGTTTGCCTCCTAATGGCCCATTGTTGTGCACTCGAGCTCATTCTTTCTCTTAGCCCATTTACTAGCCCAAATTCACAATGTGTAATATATTCAGTAATTCACTTATATTCTCTCTTTTCCAAGTCATATAAGACTTGTTCTATTTGACACACACTTTCATATTAAAACTCCAACAGAAAACCTTAAATACGTGAAGTCAAGCAAAGAAGTTAGGCAAAAACCCCCCAAGAGAGTAAAAGCAATTAAAAACAAAAAGCAAGTGGGTGTTATGTTAATTGCAGAAAACCAAGGCTGGAACTTGGAATATGCTTGCTTATCTTTGGTGCTATCCTAAGTCGTAGCCATGGTCCTACTTTTGGAATAACCTGAATTTACAGAGTCAATGTGAGGAGGGAAACAGAATCGATCCAGTTCCCAACTACATGAAAGATGCTTCATTTATCACCACATATAAGTTCTTTTTCTTTCTGGTCATATATTCCAACAACATTAACAATAATTCAAACACTAATCATAACAATGATGATCATAAGTTGTAGTGCTGTAAGGACGAGGAAAGAATCTATCATGTAACGCAACCAGCGATTAAAGAGAGAATAAAATTCCTCCACTCTTTTGAAGTTCTTGACGTCAACTCCCTCGTAATTAAGATATTATTCAAACAAACGATTCACAGAATATTGAGTTAGCTGAAGCATAGAGCAGATATGAAATTTCTGGACCTTTAGAAGTATAGAAGTAAAACTAATGGAAGGCAAGAGTTGAGAATGGACAATGATGAAAATTCTAATGTCAAAAAAGTCTAATTAATAACTCTTTCAATAAGTGATTAACAATTTAATCTGTGGATTTTAATAATTATTTGAGGCTTTTTGATATTAGAATTTTCTGTGGGACATTTTTTTACATTTTCTTAATTCCTTACGACCGTAAAGGAATTTTCTCTAGATATTGATGGTGTTGGTGTAATAGATTTGTGATCCTAAAAGTGAGTATGGAGGGAGGGACTGTGAAAAGATTTAAGGAAAATCCCTTTCAGGGCCTAAATTAGTAAAAAATTGTTAAAAAAAGGTCTAAGAAAAAGTCACATGTCAAAAAAAGTCTAATAGCCTTTTCTAGTATTATTTCATAAATGTTAACAACTATATCAGTAAAAGATTAACAACTAAATCAGTAGATGTTAACAATAATATCCTAACAACTAAATCAGTACTCGTTAACAACTATATCAGTAGACATTAACAACTAACGTTTTATGAAAAAAAAAAATATCAAAAAAGACCCTAGAACCTTTTTTGACATGTGATTTTTTCTTAAGTCTTTTTTGACATTTTTTTGTTAATATGGGCCCTGAGATGAATTTTCCATTTTTCTTTTCTCCGTCTGGTGTCACTTTCCATCATAACACATCACTCATAGCCTCACTTTCTGGTGAGCCTCCCCAATTAATTTAGTTTTATGTCTTAGGACTTCAGATAGAAAATAATTCGTTAATCATTTTCTGTGGATGATATGACCTTAAATTCGGAAAGATTGTGAACTTTGATCATATGATATAACCACTTAACAAGTATATGTGTAAGATAAAATTAAAATTTTCTAAAAGGTCAAAGAGCATCTTAACAGTACTAGAGATATTCTTTAACACTTAATAAAATTTATAGAAAAAATTGGAAAACACATATCTTATATAGCCCAAGAAATATGGATATATTTCGAGCAAAAAAAAAAAAGAAGAAATATGGATATATTGATTTTTCTTTTAGTTCAGAAGAATTCTGTTAAGAAACATAAATTGAAGCAAATAGAGACTTTTCTTTTTTTTTAAAAAAAAGCAACAAAAACATGAGGGAAAAAAGACAGAAAAATACAAAAAAAAAAAAAAGAGACTGATTTAGAATTTTAAAATATTACAAAATTTGAGAAATAATCTAACTATCCTTAACCTCTTGTGGCCATGGAGCTCCAGCGTAGGTTATTAACACTTCAAGTATCTACATCAATAACTTTTTTTTTTGGGTAAAAATTGGGGTTCAATTGCCCTTTACTTTACTAAAATTAACCAAAATCTAGACGTGGGTAAACAACTCCCATAGTATCTCCATACAGAAAATCTACCACCCATACTGGAAAAAAATCAAAAATAGTAAAATCCTCATTACAACTAAGGCTATACTTGGCTACAGGGACGGACCTCAGAAAAAATATTTGGGGGGCCAAATGTATACTCCTTAATTAATTTTTAAGAAAAAAATATTTGGGAGGCCAAATGTATAAATTTTTGGGCCAAATGCATAGAAAAAATCCAATTTGTATAAAGTATTTGGGACAAAAAAAAAAAAAATTGGGGGGCCATGTCCCCCCATTGTATCAACAAAGTTCCGTCATTGCTTGGCTAACCAATCCGCCATAGTATTGCTTTTGCGCAAAATATGAGAAAAACAAATCTGAAGCTTCTCATTATTGTCTCGTAGCCATGCATTTGAGAGCATGACTATATTAATATCGCTATTAACAACTCAAATATCTATATTAATAACTTTAGCTTAAGAAACTCAAAAATAAAAACATTATCTTGAGAGCTTTGATGTAAGTTATTAGAAAATATTTAACAAATATCATGTTTATAACTTTAGTATCGCTATTAACAATTCAAATATCAATATTGACTACTTTTGCGTGAAAAAAATAAAAGGCTGTATTTATAACTTCAGTGTCGTTATTAACAATTCAAGTATTTATATTGATAATTTTTGCTTTGGAAATTCAACAACATATATTCCTTCACTAGAGCTTCGACGAGTATATTTTTTTTTTTTTTGAATTTTTTAGGCTAAAGTTGTTAATATAGATATTAAAGTTGTAAACAGAGTATTTGTTGAATATTTCTTAAAACCCTTCACTAGAACTCCAACTGCTAATATTTGTTTTTGAATTTTTAAGACTAAAGTTTTTAATAACAATATTAAAGTTGTTCTTATATATATTTGAATTGTTAAAAATATTCATCAGAGCTCTTGCGGCTGGTCGCCAACAAGGTCATCGGAGCTCTGGTGACGGCAGCTGCCGTTGACCATCGACGTCAAAGCTCTGGGCCAAGAAGAGGTTGAGGATTTTTTATTTTTAAAAATAATTGTAATTAGGTAGTTTCCTAAATTTGATAACATTTTAAAATTCTAAATCAGTCCTAAATTATTAAAATTCTACATATTTATTTATGTATTACTCCCTCCGGTCCTAATTATAGCAGCTATTTACCCGATTTTGGAGAGATTAAGGATAGTAGTTAAATTAGTTAATTGAATTTATTTTTCTAAAATACCCTTATTTAAAACTTAAAATGACATCAATAAGATATATAGTGTAACAAAGATCCTCAACCATTCATATTTTGCTTGTTGGACCCTGCACATGTTGCTCTCAACTGTACCACATCTTAAAAATTCCTAACTATGTGCAAGGTTTTTTTTTTTCCATGGAAAAAAGATAATGAAATTAATATTTTATTAGGTTATTTTAGGGGGAAAAAAAGCAATCACTTGGACGGATAGTTACAAGAAAATATTTTTAAAGAAATATTAAAATTATTTTATTTAAAGATTATAAATGTGCATCATTAAACTATTATTATGTTTAATTATTATTAAGAAAATATCAATAAGGGTATTTTAGGAAGAAATTGATAAAAATTAAAATTTGGCCTTATAATTATGACCAAGACCAACTCCTAAATTTACTCTTATAACTAGGACAATTAGGACAAGAGGGAGTATAAAAGAACAAAAAAAGACGGACGGGAAAGCATAAAAGCGTCAATTGATTTGCTGTGAACTTCGTCAAATCTCTTTCGTTTTTCCGAGAAAAATCATGACCAGCTCTTCCGCTGCCTCTCGCAAGGTTTGCCCTAACTTTTCTCATCCCAATCCCGCCTTCTTGATGTTTTTTTACTTTGTCTGATCAATTTATTTCTTCTTTACGTTTTGTATTTGGATCCGGGTGTTCAGGCTCTCAGTAAGATTGCCTGCAATAGGCTTCAGAAGGAACTTGTTGAGTGGCAGGTTAACCCCCCCGCCGGTTTCAAGCACAAAGTCACCGATAATCTCCAAAGGTACCTATTTATTCTTATTTGCCTTTTCCCTGATTCGGTTCTGGTTTTCTTTCCTATTAGTCTTTGGCTCCTGCAAAATTGATAAGAGAAATTTTGGATTTTTGGCCCTTGCTTGACTGCCCTAGAATTCATCCACTCGGAATCTTATTGCTTTCCAGTCTAATTGGCGGGCTGGGGTTTTATGCTAACTGTTTGCTGATGATGCCTGCTGAGGCCTGGATTGTCTGCCTTAAAAGTTTTTACTTGTTCCTTTCGATTTGACTTATCGATCCTTTTTTACATACCTCATTATTCTGTTGCCTTGTCTTTGCGATTTTTACTTAAAGGTGGGTTATTGAAGTGACTGGAGCTCCGGGTACACTTTACGCCAATGAAACCTACCAACTTCAGGTCGACTTTCCCGAGCACTACCCCATGGAAGCTCCACAGGTACCCCATCAGCGGCGAAAGTGTTTCAACTGTAAAATATATTAATTTTACCGTTTTAGCTTTGAATTCTGCTGTTCGGTGATGCTGCTCTTTTCTTACTTGAATCATGGACGCTTTAACAGGTCATATTTTTGCACCCTGCTCCACTGCATCCCCATATCTATAGCAATGGGCACATTTGTTTAGGTATGCCTGTGGTTTGTATAGTACTGTCTTTTTTCAAAATAAATTTGTGTTTATGGTGTCTAATTTTGTAATATGTTCTTCGCTAATGTTATTACATCTAGTTTTTTGTTATTTCACTAACATTGTTTGGAGGAGGGTTTTAGTATTTGGTGGGGCTTGCATCTAGTTTTCTGTTGTCAATTCTTTCAGATTCTTCCCAATTGAATTCCAAGTTATGGCATGCAAAACTCTAATAATTGCTAAGAAGTCATGGCAAAGAGGATGCGATCAAATGTGTTGTTTAGGCACCAGCAATTCTTGGGATAAAGAGTTTACTCAGGCAATTGAAAGTATATCACAATAGTTGGCAAATTTAAGAAGATAGAAAGGACAATAAGGGAAGATAATGGGATTAACAGAGTTTACTCTGTTTTATGTTCAAAATCCTAGTGAGACCTTATTATGGGTTCAAAATCCTAAAATATTGGGATTAACAGCTGGAAGGCAGAAAACTTGCAGTATACCTTGGAAGTAGAGGGAATAAGTTTGGGTCTGTCGCACTTGCTTTTAATTTTTTTTAATTCTTTCAAATTTCATTTGTGTTTGAATGCCTACATATCCTGTTCTTTGTTTTTGAAATTATGTGCCTATCTTTGTATTATTTCCCCCCCAACATATTCCCCATCTGAAGGGTCTAGTTCTGGGCCTGGATCTGCACATCTTGTTTAGTCTTTTCTCACTTTTCAAGGGTTAATTCTCAGTATTCTTCTTGCAAAATCCGAGGGAGTGAGCTCCCTTTATATTGTCACGTGCATTATGCAAAATAGAAGTTTGATTGAATGGCGGTTCTACCTCGTTGCTGTGAGCTGATGTTTAATATCTTCCTTGGTGTAACTCTGCAGATATACTGTATGACTCATGGTCTCCGGCCATGACAGTTAGTTCTATCTGCATCAGCATTCTTTCAATGCTTTCAAGCTCGACTGTAAAGGTAAGAATCAGCTTGGCTTGCTTCATTTCAAAGTTAACAGATCATGTATATACATGAATAAAAATTGGGCATACACTACGTAAATTATTCTTTCACTGGTTTGAAGCAGGTTTTGGCTTTGAACTAATTTAAGTTGAGCCTCCTGGCTGGCTATTATTTTTATTATCTCTTTGCTGTCAAACCACTGGTTATGGTTTACCTTGTTACTTGTTTCAGCCGGATTACTGTTGAGTCATCCCTATGGTTTCATGTTAAACTCTATTGATTTGTCATGCAGCAACGCCCTGAAGATAATGACCGCTATGTAAAGAACTGCAGAAATGGTAGATCTCCTAAGGAGACAAGGTGGTGGTTCCATGATGATAAAGTATAATTTCTAGGCATCTTTATTAAGTTGACAAAATTAGAGTAGAGGATTATCCTTTTGAAAGAAAAATCCTCATGGCTGAAAGGCATCTTGGGTACAAACGATGCCTTGAAATGCATAATAACTATGATGTAAATTGCCATTTACTCAATTACCTGGTATTGTAAAGGAAGAGGAAACAATGTGACTCAACCAACTTTAAGGAGTAAACAACCTCGAAATATTGTGATTGTGGGGTTAAGGTCTGTCTATATACCCTTCTATTTGCGAAATAATCTTGTCTCTTGCTACTCGCGTTTTTATAGATTTGTGAATTTACTACGGGCACCCAATTTTAGCGATAAGGTGTAAAAAATCATGATGTCACTATAAACATAGATCAAGAGAGTAGTCTTCCTATGTAAGACGTACTCTTGAACGATTGCTCTTAGAAGGAAAGATGTCATTTGCTTTTCCTTGTTAATGGCTTTGTAATTCTCTTGCGAAGAAGACCACGGGTGGTTAATATATCTTGGAAAACAACCCTTTTAAGAAATGAGTCATTAATATTCTAAATCGTAAGTGGAGGGTTATTTCTTGTCACAAGTGGACAACAATGGAATATGAAGTCTTCTCTTGCATGTAGGGAGGTTATTCCGAATAATAAGAAATTGATAAAATTCATGGTAGCCGTTTGCTATTCATCGACAATTAGAAACGTTCGCAATGATAGAAATAAGGGAAAATTACATGTAGGTTCCAAGGTTCAGAAATAAATATAATTAGGTCTCTTGAAATCACCAAATTATATAGAAGACTCTAGAGATTTTTTTTGATATTATTTGTATTAACAACAGGAAGTGCCATATTTACAACAGAAAGTGTCATATTTACAACAACATTTAAACACCTGATCATTTACAACAGAAAAAGTCATATTTACAACAACATTTAAATACCAGGATTTTGTTTCAAACTCAAGTCTCTAAACGTACAGAGGTCATTTATAATAGAAAAGTGCTAGATTTACAACAGAAAGTGCTATATTTACAACAAAATTTAAAATCTGGCAATTTACGACAAAAAAAGTCATATATATAACAGGAAGTGCCATATTTACAATAAAATTTAAAAACCTGGATTTTGTTTCCATACAAATAATATCAAAAAAGTCATTAGGGACTTTTTTTATATGTGAATTTATATTGGGACTTTTTTGTTATTTTTTATGGTCCTTGGGACCTAGCTGTAATTTTCCCTAGAAATAAATAAGGCGAATGTACAGATTAAGAGGCTTGTTTGAGACACCGGTGGGAAAAATGATTCATAGTCAATCTGACTTATGAAAAAGTAAGATTGACTAAAAGTCAGATTGTGAAATGTGATTATGTTTGGGTTGGTGGTAACCTAAGTAGCTTTTGATATTTAAACTTATAGACAATCAGGAATATTTTTAAAGATATTGATTGGTACTAAAAATATACTTCATGATACTGAACGGCGCTAAAAAAAAATACTTGAAAAAATTATTTTTAGTATTAGTCAGTACCCAAAAATATTTTTTAGGATACTAAATGGTACACAAAATATACTTTCAAATACTGACTGGTACTAAAAAAAACTTCATGATACTGAATGGTGTTAAAAAAAAATTTCATGATCTTGAAAAATTATTTTAGGATTTTGAAAAAATTATTTTTAGTATCAGTCAGTTTTCTAAAATATTTTTGAGGGCACTGAATAGTACTAAAAATATACTTCAAGATACTGAACTGTACTAAAAAAATATTTTATGATCTTGAAAAATTATTCTTGGGGTACCGATTGGTACTAAAAATATACTTCAAGATATTGAACGGTATTTAAAAAATATTTCATGATCTTGAAAAATTATATAAAGATCTTGAAAAAATTAATTTTTAAGATATTGAATGATACTAAAAATATACTTCATAAAATTGAACGGTACAAAAAAATACCTCATGATCTTAGTCCATAAGTCCAATTGAAACAAAACCTCTCCAAAGTAACTTTTTGGGTAAGTTATTTTTGGTCCATATGTCTGATTAGAACAATTTCTCAACCAAGAATACATTTTACCATAAGTGCATAAGTCCGACTGGACTTCCCAAAAGTCATACCAGTACAAAGACGGTTTTTTTTTTGCTCAAAGTACAAAGACGGTTTCGAAGCTCTACTACACTCAAGTCGGCCAAATCATAATGAATACTAACACGTCCGATGGGTCCACTTGGAATAACATATTGGAAACCGATATTGTCTAGCTGTCTCTTTTCAATCCCAGTATGTGCAGTAACAGTCCAAAGTAGTTCAGCTTGTAAGCCAATCTGATGAACTGCATCTTGAAGTTATTCCAAGGAGGGTACCTGGGCTCGATTTCAAGGCATAGATTTCTATGCATTACAGCTTTTTCATGGCTGAAGGTTTCAAAAGAGTACTTCCCATGGTACCTTCCAATCCCACTCTGCCCTACCCCTCCAAATGGCAGTGCATCGCATAGAAACTGGAACCACATTCACACATTTATACATTGAATTAATATTCCAACAAAATTGAACTTAAAAGAATTGATGCTAACAGCAGTACCTGGACCAGCGTGTCGTTGAATGTTACACTTCCTGACGACGTTTCTGATAGAATTGTTCTCTTGAATGTTTCATCCTTGGTGAAGGCATAAATGGCCAGAGGTTTTGGCTTTGAATTTATGAATTCTATGCTTTCTTGAATCTTATTCACCTGCAGAAACAGCAAGTCAAAACAGTTCAGTAGTATACTATTTGCGACAACTGAGAACAACAAGTAAAGGGGATTGTTATAGTTGATTCTCACAGTGATTATTGGAAGCAGTGGACCGAATATCTCTTCCGTCATTATCGGAGAATTTAGTGGAGGATCTAATAAGATTGTGGGCTCAATGAACCTGAAAATGTTTTCAGAAATGGATGAAACCCTTTTTATGTTGTTGGGGAAAGTAGATGCATGGATAGGGATAGAGAAAATACAGATTATCTTCATCAACTGAACCGCCATGAACAATGGAAGCCCGAACCTGAGGTTCTTCAAGAAGATTGCATAACCTCTTAAACTGGTGTTTGTTTACAATTCTGGCAGTGACCTTTGACTCTATTGGATTGTCACCAAAGAATTTCCTGACTGTCTTCTTCAATGAATCTATCTGAAAGAACAGAAGCAACTTACAATTGCAACCAAGAAAAAAAAAAGTTAAATCTTCAAATCAGGAATTACCAGAACAGATGCGAATTTCTCTTCAACCAGCACATAGTCTGTTGCTATACATGCTTGTCCACAGCATATTCCCCACTTCGCTCCTGCAATTCTCTTGACTGCCATCTTCAATGCCCTCAAGTTTGCAGAAGCGACGTTTTCATCAGATTATGAACCTCAACAAGATAAAATTTCAGAATTAATGCATGCCATACCCGAAATTCTGAAGAGTTGGGGAGAGAGTCAAGTATGGCAGGGCATTTTCCGCCCAGCTCCAGAGTGACAGGAGTTAAATTATTTGCAGCAGCGGACATGACAATGCTTGCCACCCTTGGACTCCCTGAAAAATATCTAACTTAATATTATATGCATCAAAACATGATGAACTTATCCACTAAATTTAATGAAATGAAGTTTGCCAATCATAGAAAATAATACCAGTATAGAATATTTTATCCCATTTCTGCTGAAGTAGTAGTTCACAGAAATCTGATCCACCTTCAATGACCTTAATGGCTTTAGAGTCCAGGTATTGAGGAAGGGTATTGGCCAGGAAGGAAGAGCAGTGTGGAGCATGCTCTGAAGGTTTTAAGACTACCACATTTCCTGCAGATATTGCTCCAATCAATGGATCCAGTGATAGAGCTGCATGCAGATGGATTGGCTTTAGAGATCAAATTGCAGGGTAAAGGTAACTTAATCTCTAAAGAATGCATGAAAGTTTATCAGTGAATATGAACAAGGGAATTTTCAGACCCACCAACAGGTATGTTCCAAGCTGAAAATATGAGAACCACACCAAGTGGTTCTGATAGCACTTCTCCTCTTCCAGGAAAGAAAAGTAAAGGAATGTGATTCTGCCACAATAGCCCCCAACACAAAAGGCCTTGTTAGTTATAACTGAGACAAAACTTAACCATGAACGTTGGGTAAAGCAGCTGTACTATAACTAAGAACAAACGCAATCTTTACCATCTTTGATTTAACAGAGTCCAAATGAAACTGTAGTTATTTGTCATGAAATATTCTTACTCAGATTCAATCTTACCAAGGATGGATAAATTAAGTCAATCATAAATAGGCACGCAAGTATACCATGCACGTTTTTAAGTAGAATATTCCTTGGCGTTGATTAGTGTGATCAGCTTACTTTTGTATGGCTGCATTTTCTAATTATGATTTAGTTTTTTGCCCTCTTGTGAGTATAGCTTTTAATTATTGCATGCGCTAGGTATTTAAATGGTCGGTAAATTCCTCAAAAGTTGCTTCCAAAGCCTATGTCTGCATAGCAGCAATAGAAGCTTTTAAAGCATGTTAGTATGTACCATTTGTGTTTCTATTTTAGGATGGGAAGTGATATAGAACTAGTTCAATTATTTAACAATCAACTGACAGATTCTAATAACTACTTTATGCTTCTAGGATTTGAGTAACACTAACAGCTAATAAATACTTCATGGCATGTCTCTTGGGCTAGTTAATTGAGCAGTGTTAATCATTGGAAAACAGAAAAAGGTAAACTTTCTGTTTTTCATCCACTGACATAATAGAATGATAGTTTCCAATTAAGCTAAACTGAGACAGGAAATGAATGAAACAAATAAACCTTCTTGGGAGCCATCCATTTCTCAATGCAGCTCAAAGCATTGTCGGCTGATTTAATCACAACTCCAATCTGCACGCAAAGAACAATTTTTTATTTTTGTTAAATCTCTTGTATTTCTTATAAGTTGCAAAAGATTTGGGAGCCAAAAAGGGAACCTCGTCGCGGTAAGATTCAACAGGGTGCTTGCCAAGATCTTGACGGAGAGCTTCGAAGATTGCATCCTCTTTGTCATGAAGAAGCTGAAGCAGTGCAGTGATCTGTGTTTTCCTCCATTTCACACTTCTGGTACGTCCACTCTTGAAGCAATCCTTCAACTCTCTTAAGCTCTCTTCTACTTCTCCCACTATCTCCATTTTCTCACTCTCTCTCGCCTTCTCTTTCCCTAATTACTTATCCTTGAGTCTTGATACATTTTCCTTAGACTGATTGGAACCTCCCTTCATTTATTGCTACAACCGCTTTGTGGTTGGGATGACCACCATAATTATGGCCACCTAACTTACTCAAGCCAAATGAAACTCCGGGTTTAAAACATTGAGAAGCGATTTAACCCACGCATACAATTTTGACGAATTAATTTAATTAGCTGGTAAAAAACAATTGAATATAATTAAATATCCTTGTTGTGTTTATGAATATTTAATAAATTAAATGAGGGATCTGCATCTTTTGAAAATTATAATAATTGTTGGTTATTACTTACAGTTTTGGACAATAAAAATATGTACAGAATTATATTGAGATGATGATATAGGAGTTGGTGGAGACCTTTAGTGTTTCACCCGTCTGTAATATTTTTAACAGAGAATTAGCTGGAAGAGTGAAGACACAAAATATGATTTATCAAGAACTAAGCACATTTATGAAGTTGGATCATTCATGGTAAGCTACGAAGATGGAACAAATTAGTCATATCATCGTTTCAACAGGTGAGTGGATTATATAAATTATAAAGCCTCTCTCTCAGAGGGAATGAACGATAACAACATTAGGCGAAGAACCAAGATTGAAGACTAAAAAGGATTCATGTTCAAAGGGAAAAAGATAAGGGATGAGTGTGACTTAACGTCATGTATTGGTGTAGATCGATGGACGTCGCTATTATGGTGTTGGCAGTTCAATAATGCTGCCACTCTCTTTTCACTAATATAGCATTTATGTGCACTTGTACTCCAACTCTGCTTTTGCTCTGGCTTCCCTCTTCTGTCAATCCACACTTCAACCCCCTCTTCTACTTTTTATCTCTTGTCTTCGTCTTTTTAAGCCTCTTTATATATCCATGATCAAACTTGAGTCTCTATTGTGTGTTTGCAAAATGGGAAGAGGTAAGATTGAGATCAAGCTGATAGAGAACCCCACCAACAGGCAAGTCACCTACTCCAAGCGACGTAGTGGCATCTTCAAGAAGGCTCATGAGCTCAGTGTTCTCTGTGATGCTAAGGTCTCTCTCATCATGTTCTCTAAAAACAAGAAAATGCACGAATATGTCACCCCTGGCCTTACGTACGTCTCTCCACTTAATTTCTACCTCGCCTTAAAGAGGCTCGTTATTAGTCGGTTTATTATTCTTTCTGACTGCAGAACCAAGAAGATGATTGATCAATACCAGAAGGCGTTGGGGAATGTTGATTTGTGGTGTGTCCATTACGAGGTTAGTTAAGTGATCTGTTTCTTTACCACTATATAGTGTGTTTGTAGTAAAATCAAGGGTCCTGGAATAGGATTGCTCTAATATATCTCTGATGATGTTACGGGTATTCGTATGTGTTTGCAGAGAATGCTGGAAAAGCTAAGGAAACTGAAGGAGATTAACAATAAGCTCAGAGGAGAGATCAGGTAAAGGGAGTTTTAATTTACAGGATTGAAACTGGTGATTTTTCTTCTTGCGTCCTTGTTGGAAGCTCATGCTGGTGAAGTTATGGTTTTGAAAGGAATAGGTTGGGAGCAGATTTGGATAATCTGGACTTTCAGCAGCTACACAGTCTTGAGGAGGATATAATTTCTTCCTCTGCAACGATACGAGAAAGGAAGGTTTAATTCATTCAATCTTTGATTTCAAGTTGGGTGTTTTTTTTTTTGGCCCCCTTTTGTGAAGTGATCACGTTGTTGATTCGGTTTACTTTCTTCTGTATGAATAAGTACTGAACCTAATCTGATTCTAGTATAACACATTTTACTTTGCTTGAGACATAACTTACGTTTGTCTTGGCATGTTATTTCACAGCTTCATGTGATCAAAACTAGGACCGAGACCTGCAAGAAAAAGGTCGACCAATCGAATGTACATTGTAATTAAAGTAAGGAGAATGACTTTTAGGTAACAAGCAAAGCAAATAATATATAGACAAGTCCTATAAGTTGTCAATGATAACTGATTCATTTATTAATACCTCTGTTCACTTGTCAATGAGGACTTTTCTGATATTATTTTTTTTGATTGAGACCTAAACCGTTAAAGTATTAATCTAATCAGGTCAAATTATATACTACCACCGCCCTTAATGTAAGATCTCGTTATATTAAGGAGGAGCTAGTATATCCATTCTCTTCATTTCTTTCTCTATATAAAATATTCTTTTGTTTCAATTGATCAACTTGGAATTGACACATTGCGTCATGAGCTGACAATAAGGGGAATGCATGTTATGGCAGGTAAAAAACTTGGAGCAGGTGAACGAGAGTTTAGTGCTTGGAATTGTAAGATTTATTACTTTCTTGTGAAGATACACAATTTAATTTTTTTAAGTTATTACCAAAATTTCAATTTCCTTAAATGATGTGATTATTATGAGGAAATAATATAATTTTTGGATGTGTGTTGTGTGGTGGAATTAAAGAAGGACCAGTATATGGTGCATCCACATTACCTGATGATGTAGGAGGAACCAGATGATAAGGCAGCAGCAGCAACAAAAGCATATGATAATTTGTCTAATTACACTAGTATATATAGACAGTTTGCATTGGTGTTTCAGCCTTACAACACAATGGACGCAATATATTACTAGTATTTTGTTATGATAATTTATCTACTTCATATATTATTATAATGTTGTTGATACTTCTCCTAAGTTCCTAACTTGAATATCATTTGATTAAATACTCTATTCATCCTTAATGTAAGATCTAATTAGCTAACTTGAGTATATTAAGGATGTTAGTTAATATGATATATATGTTTTTTCTAAAGCGCCCTAATCATCTTCCTTAATTTTATATCTCATTTCGTACTTAATTATTGTTGGAGGAATATCAATATATAGGGTTAATTTATATAATAAAAAAATGATAAACATGCGAAATAAGTCTTGTGTTTAGGACTAACAACAACTCCACACTTATTCAAATTTGGGAAGTTCGAACTTGGCAGAAAGTTCGAATTTGGCGTTCAAATTTGACGAATTTTTTTCACAAGTTCGAATCGAACAATAATATATTTTTTAAAATATATTTTAGCAAAAATATTTTTCTTTTTATTTTGAATTAAAGGATCAAAGGAGTAATCATATTTAAAAAAAATTGTGGTTGATGCTCTCATTTTGAACTCTTTATTTTCACTTTCCCACATAGTTAATCTTATTTTCTAATTCTATGCATATTCTTTGCATATTACACCCGAGTTTCTAAGCACTTCATTTTACTTTTACTCCTTCACAAGCTCCTCTTGGCAAATTGTTTCGGAGGATACAATTATGAGGAGTTGTGCTCTGGTGCCACAAGAAAAACAAAAATACATAAAAACAAGCCAAAAAAAATATATGAAAGAATCACTCCTAGGTTTTGAGAGACTAACGTAATCATCAAGTTGTCTCACAACAAATTAATACTCCATCACGTTCTAAATATAAAACTTATTTAGCTAATCTGATTAAATTAAGAAAGTTAGTTAATATAGTTATATATTCTTCTAAAACACCATATCATTTTTCTCAATTTCTCGTTATTAAAATGAGATCTTGCCGCCACTTCTCTGTGTTAGTAGAAGTTCGACTTCCGAAAGTATTATGTTATTGTCAACTTTAAAGTTCACGATTTGGGCTTACCATTTTTAAGTTTTTATATTTAAAATCATGTCGAGTTGTTAATAAACTTGTTTTAGTTATAAATTTGGATAAACTCGTGAGTTTACGTTCTGAGTTTACCATTTTTACATATGTAATTTATAAAATTGTGTTAACTCGTTCTTAAACTTGTATTAACTTTTTTATTCGATAATGCTCAATTGTTTTGTATATAAAATTTATACATATTTATACTAAGTACGATAATATTATAAATGTTAGATGTATTTAATTTCAATTATTTGAATTTAAAATATATTTAAATTAAATTGTTATCATTTTTTATATTTTAATTATTTAAGTATACACTATATGTAATATTCTAATTTTATAGAGAGGGAGAATTAACAACAACAACAAAAAGAAGAAAAAAAGGTTAAGTAGTAAATCTGCTTAAAAAATACATGCCCAAGAGCGATATTGTCATGAAAGTTTTTTTAGTCTTAATGTCGTCTCGGAAGTACTAAAACATATCAATGTTACTCTTCTTTTAACCACAGTTTATGTTGACCGTTAATTTTGACTGAAATTGCTTACTAGGTAGCCATGTGTACTCTCTTGTTCCAACTCATCATCACACATCATCCTCTCTCTCTCTCTCTCCTCCGTCCCTCTCTCTCCTCCTCCTCCTCTATCCCCTACTTCCTCCTCTGATGGTGAATGTTGGAGATCATTTTTTTGGTAGTGTTCTTTGTATTCCTCTTTAAGACGAAAATGTATACCAAGCGACCATAGCTCTTCAACTCAACCTATCTGAACAAGTCCATCAACACCCCAATTTTATCAAAGGAGATTGTGGCCAAACACCAGTAAACCAACAACCATGGCAAAAGTAAGCAAGCTTCCAAAACAGCCCGTTTGGGATAGCGGTAGAAAAAGTGATTTTTTTTTCAGATGGGCTCTTGTTTGGATGATTATGTGAGATCGAAAATAAACATGAATCTTATTGAATATTACACACATATATATTAATTATATATTGTCATAATTGAATATTAAAAAAAATTGATAAAAAAATTAAGTTATTATTAAAAAAATTACAAAAATCTAAAGTACTTAATTAAATATATTATAATGGATACAAATGTATATTTAATAGTATATTGTTTATTAGATCACCTATCCCTAATTTTTTTCTACATAAGCTGAAAAAAGTCACACTAGAAACTAAAAAAAGTTACTTCTAGAAAAAAGTTACTTTTTTTGGAGAAGTCCATCACCCACATAAGCTATCTCAAATGCCTATTTTTCCTCCGTTGGGCTTTTCTCACTGCAGCCATGCCAAACAGAATTAACCCACATGAATAAACTAAAATATAACAAACAAGACACCTACAAAGGGAAGCTAAAAACAAATAAGAAAGCACAATCCTAATAACTAACAGGGGTGACCAAGACACAAAAATCACTATTAGAGAAACCCCTCACCTCTGGTTGCACCAAGAAGTAGCCCTCATAATGTGCGGGTGGCTGTGAGCCAGCCACCAAGCACTAGAGGGGAAGCCAACGCCAAAGAAGCTTCTTTGATCCCAAACTATGTCTAATGGATAGCTTCAGTGCACCAAACCTCAGGTTCATCGGAGTCTTGTTCCCAACCATCTTCAAAGCTTCAAACACCCACTTCGACTCCTCAGCTCCTTTCAAAATCTTGGTCCTTGCCATCTTCATGCCACCGAGTCGAATAGCTTCAAGAACCTTGTAGAACCTTTGAATCGCATCCTCCAAACCCAAAAATCCCTTTTCCCAATTCACAAACCCCTGTCCTAATAAGTTGAAAAGCCACCCTTGAACTCTGATCTCACCTTCGCCAACCACCTTCCTCTCCTTGCTTAGCGACACTTCCAGCAAGCATCGCCCAAAGCCCCTAGCCATCTCTATTGTCTCTCTCACTATTGAGAGGCCACAACCAAAGACCCCACTTTGACAACCTAGGAGAAACCCTAGACCTTCACACGCATAGACAAGTTGAAGAGGGAGAGTGAGAGAGAGAGGGATGAAGGAAGGAAAGGACAAAGGCGGGAGAGAGAGGGGATGATAGTGATGATGAGTTAGAAAATGAGAGTACACGTGGTTGCCGAGTAAGCAATTTCAATCAAAATCAATGGCCAACATAAACAGTAGTTAAAAGAAGGGCGACATTAAGACAAAAAAAAATTTTCAAGGTAACATTGCTCCTGAATGTGTACTTCCATAGAGAATTCACTATTTAACCAAAAAAAAACTAAAAGGGGAGCATGCCCTTTTAGTCTAAAATGGCAGGTGGGGTATTTAATACCCCCCACCTAATACACAACAAAAAAACTGTCAATTCGCAGCGGTTAAAATAAACCTCTACAAATATAAGAATTTGTTGTGGTTTATACCAAAACTGCTACAAATTTGCAATGGTATGACTCGCGCCAAATGACGCGCTAGTTCGTGAACAACATTTATAGCGGTTGTCACAAAATAACTGCTACTAAATATGGCGCCAAGTTGGAGCCAAATTCGTGGCAGTTATTTTGTAGCGGTTTATTTACATAAACCGTCACAACTATGGCACTTGCTCAGCGCCTTATGGCGCACTATTAGTAACAACTTATTTGTAGCAATTTATATGAAAAAAATTGCTACAAAATAAAAAAAAAAAATCCACACATTTATAGCGATTATACACAAAAATCGCTACAAAATGTTAAGAGTCTGAACTTTTGTAGCGGTTATAGGAAACTGCTACAAAATTTCACAATACACAAGGTAAAGTTTCTCCATTTGTAGCGGTTGAAGTAGCGATTTTTATTAAACCACTACAAATATGAATAATTTGTAGCTAGTTTTTAGTCAAACTGCTACAAATGTAAAGTCAAAAGTTATGAAAAAAATACAAAATATTAAATGACAACATTTTGTAGTAGTTTCCTCCCAGAAACCACTACAAAGTGTAATTTATTTTTTAAGAGTACCCACTAATTCCTAAATGGTACTTTCCTCTTTTATATAAATATACACCCACACATATATTATAGGCAAATGTGGGGATGAAATGAATGCTCCTTTACATGATGACGTAATTTGAAATGGTACTTTCCTCCATCATTTCATTTTATTTGTTTGCTTATACATTACCCTGCTTTGACTAATTCCATCATAGCTAGAGCCGGGAAATCATGTTAAACCCATCGAGCCGGCCCGTTTAAGCTCTGGTCCTGTAGGGTCCGAGCTTGAAAAATAGGCCAAAAATTTGAAATTGACCCTGCAGGGGCCCTGTAGAGCCTCGGGCTTAATCGGGTCGGCCCGTTAGGCCCGTTTAACTGTAGCTTCTTTTTTTTTAAAAAAATTAATTACCTGGACTTTCATTTAATGAATGTATTTATTTATAATTACTTAGATTTTTTTAGTTTAAACTATAACCTTTTTTATGTTTATTATTATTCTGTATTAAAACACATAATTAGTTATTATAAATTTTAAAGAAGGGATATTTTTATATTAGATAAACACATACTTTGGTATTACAATATTATATAAGTAATAAATTATAAATATATTTTGTGTAAAATAAGTATAATTATTTTTACCTGTCAGTAAAATCATACATAAACCGAAGGAATTTGCAGACACACACAAAATTACGAGAGGGAAAGGCATTTTGTCGTGGGCATACATAAAGAAATTCCTTTGTTTAATATTTTTTTGAAAAAAAAGGAAAAAACATATTCTTTGTGTTTATTTGTTTTTTACTACGAATTAATGAATGTATTTATTTGTTGAATGATTTATATTGTTTAGCTATTAATGTTAATAACATTTATTTGATAGATTATAACTTTAATGGTTGCAATTTACTAATTATATTTCTTAGAAAAAAATCAAAGGAAAAATAGTTAAAATTTTGAATAGTAATTTTCAGGCCCTACCCTCGCCCTGACACTATCGGGCTGGGCTTTGAAAAACAGATGTTTTCCTTACCCCAGACCCTGTAGGGCCGGCCCTATTAGACCCTGGCCCTGTCGGGCCAGGACGGCCCTAATTCCCAACTCTAATCCTAGCCCTATACTTTTTAACACACACTAAATTACTACTCCTACTTTTATATATTTTACTCCTATTACCTCAATCACCATTAGGGGTGAGCAAATCAAAACCGAAACCGAAAACCGAACCGACTAATTCGGTGTTCGGTTTTTTCGGTTCGGTTTTTTTCTGTTGTTCGGTTTTTTCGGTTTTTAATTCGGTTTTCCGGTTTCGGTTCGTTTTTAAAAAAATCGGTTAAACCGAATTTTTTCTTTTTGTTAAAAAATCATAATTAATTCTACAAAAATCGTTTTAGAGTGCTTCAAAATTCCTCATGACCCTTGACATGTCTATTTTCAAGGAAAAATATTCCTAGAAGCAAGAAAGTCACGGATCATTCCCAGATTAATATTTTCTCAACGCTGCTCAGTTTATAACTCCATAAATAAGACTTAACTTCAAAAATATGTTACTACTTGTGTAGAACTCGAAATGCTACATAATTTATATATTTAGAAAGCCCTATATGTCTACTTTATTCATGTAAAATTTCATAACTTTATGACTTCATTTCATACATAAAATAAAAGCATCAATTTTCACTTGCCAAGACTGACCTTTAAAACTCAAATTTTCCTATCTTTCGTTTTCGGTTCGGTTTTTGCAAAAAAATTCGGTTTTCGGTTCGGTTTTTGCAAATGTTGATGCCATAAGTTCTTTTCGGTTAATTCGGTTTAACCGAAAACCGAACCGAAATATTTCGGTTTTTTCGGTCTTCGGTCTTCGGTTCGGTTTTTAAAATACCCATAATTCGGTTTTTCGGTTTTTACCGAAAACCGAACCGAAAAACCGATTGCACAGCCCTAATCACCATCTCCATCATGACCGATTTGACCTATTGACTTTTATTTAATTTGTTTTTTAAAAAATGAATTTTGTAGCAGTTTTAGTAGATAAGTCGCTATAAAGTGTGTCATTTTGAATATTTGTATCCCGCCAATATTCATTAATTTGTAGTGGGTTTTAGTATTGGGTTAAATAACAAATCTACTCCAGAAGTACACGTCCAGGAGCAATTTTGCCCTGGAAGTTTTTTTTGGCTCAATATTGCCCTGAAAATTTAAAAACATAGAAATGTTGCCCTTTTCCGTTAAAAAGTTAACGGTCAATGTCAATTTTTTAACAGTCAACGTTAGTTTTTTAACGGAAAACGATAAGATTACTATGTTTTTAAATTTCTGGGGCAACATTGAGCCAAAAAAAAAATTTCAGGGCAAAATTGCTCATGAGTGTGTACTTCCATGACAGATTTACTACTTACCCCTTTAGCATAACTGCTACAAAATGTGAAAAATAATTTTTTTTTAAAGATACCAATGAATATTTGTAGCGGTTTTATAACCACCACAAAAAAAAAACAAAAACGGTTGCAAACATGAAACCGCTACGAAAACTATCACATAAACCACTACAAATAAAAACCGCTACAAATTTCATTACATCAACCGCTACAAAAGTTACACAGATCCTTATAAATATCTATATCACAACTCATTTCACACACTCTTTCATTTTTTTTCCACCCCTTCTCTCTCATTTTATCTCATCTCTATAAAGGTTCTTTGAAGAGGTTAAGTGTTGAACAAGCTCATCAAATATGATAATTTTTTTTTTTAAAAATCTTTGATTTCAATGTTTTAATTTTTTTCTTCTTCTTATAAAACTGAGACTATTATTTTCTAATCCAAAACTTTAAGGACATTTCCTCAACATTCTTTCTATCATCTTCAACATTCTTTTCATAATCAAATATCATCTAGTGGATAACATAATAAGTCCTTATTATCTACACATTCTCAGTATTATACCTACATAATAAGTCCTTAAGATAATCATTTTTTTTTCAAATATTAACTATTATCATTTAATTTGTCACTTAAATAATAAAATATTCAACATGATATTATAACAATGGACTCGAATTATGTTTTTTTTCCTTTTCAATTTTGCAATATTTTGTGGCAGTTTTTGAAATTTCATCCAATATTTGTAACGGTTTTACAACCGTTACAAAATTTTGGTGCCAATTTTTTTGAAATTCGTCATTTCGATCGGATCTTATAGCGATGACTAAAAATCGCTACCAATACAATAGTGGTTTTATTACATGAGTGGCGGTTTTTTAGTAATCGCTAGAAAACAGCTTGCCACGATACTTTTTATAGCGGTTTCTGTTAGAAATTATGCCCTAGGGACAAGTCATTGTACTTTAAGCGTTTATATTATTTAAAGTATTTCTCTGTTTAGTTATCATATCATTTGCATGTTTATAGTGATAACTATATCCTTGGATGTATCTTATAAATTATCCTAAATGTCCCTGGTCCGTCATCTACGCGGGAGTGAAGATGAAATAAGACCAGTGTGACTTTGATGACGTATGGAAATACGAATCAAAGTCATAGGCACTTGTAAGAGTACAAGGTGCTAGACCGACCCACTATGAGAAAGCTGTGTGGATTATGTCATAAGCTTATTTCATGTATAACCGCGTCATAACGCCCTATGACCTGAGATCATCATGGATTGTTACATGAGAGTCGCTGATCTTTGACCTAGTCAAAAGTCACCTTTGACCGGATGATGATAAAGGCTTTGATCGGGATCAATGGTTTTCATGCAGAGGAATGTGAACGGTCAAGATGAAATTTGTCCCTCAAATTTGTAGAGAGATAATATTGGGCCCCTCGATGAGTGAGTCTGAGAAATGTATGGCCATACTACAATGGAAAGGAGTTTCCATTTCAGTTATTAGACTACTCAAGAATCGAGAAAGTAATGGTCAAGAACAGGAGGTTGACATTATCCATGCCTTATCCTCGACCAAATTATCGCGTGACAAAAGGGACGTGACATGGCTGTATGATAGGTTGTGTCGTATAAACGATCCCCATATGAATTAGGTAGTCGCAATGTCTTACTAGAGGCCGCTTGCGACTTGTGGGCTGGTACAGTATTGGCCCGCTGCCAATCTCATGTGGGCTTGCAGGGTCGCACACAAAAATAGCCCAACACAAGCAATAGTGTCCAGATTCATTGAATCTTAGATATGTCTAAGATTTAATGAATACATCATTTAATCTAGGATGTGTGTGTATTAAATTTGAAAATAATAATAATATTATTTATATAGATTGTTACGGATTTATATAAGGCCCATTAGCGATGCGGCCCAATAATAAGGATCTATCATGATCGCCAACAGATCAGATAAGACCATAACCAACCTACAATCAAGGAGAGAATCAAGGGAAATCTCTATCACAAATAGAGGGCCCATGAGCCCAAGACCACCAGGTACACTCTATACATACGGGTTAAACCCTAAAGGTACACATCTTCTATCTTCTACGCTCTCTCCAAGTATCAACATCAACATCTTATTATTTATATAGATAATAATATTATTATATAGTATTTAATTTATTTGATAAATTAAATAACGAAAAATAAATAGAGATATCATATATCTAATTTAATTTAAATTGAGATATAGTATCTCAGATTTAATTAAATAGACAGATATCATATCTCATATTTAATTTCGAATAGAGATATCATATATCTGATTTGATTTAAATTGAGATATAGTATCTCAGATTTAATTAAATGGACAGATATCATATCTCAGATTTCAGCATACTTTTAATTTGGATTAATTGAATAGATTATATTAGATCTGTTGGACATATTTAATTAATATCCAAATTCGAATTTCAAGATTAATTTAGATTAATCTTGAATATTTTATACGGCCCATTAAGGTTTTAGAAACTCTATATTAGATGAAGGTCTAGTCGTATTAAAAAGAGAGACAAGTTGCAAAAGAAATTCTAGAGAGAAAAGACGTGAGACACAAAGTAAGAAAGCGCTAGCACGCTGCCGTACGTGTTGGAGAGCTGTTCGGTGTGGATACCGATAGAGGGAGTGGATTCGTAGAGTCAGATCCTAGAGATTGATCGAGCAAGAAGGTGTTAGCCCACGAGTTCGCAAAGAACGCATACGACTTCGTATAGGTACGGTTTTTCTAATGAATCCGATTTAAACACCGTTGATAGATCCTCTTCGGGATTCGTAAAATTTTAATGGATAAAATCCTTCCGCTGCGTGTACGGATCCCAACAGTTTCTATAACTGCTACACATGTCGTTAGTAGCGGTCAAAACCGCTACAAATACGCATTTTTAACCGCTACAAAATGTCGTTTTTTTTGTAGTGATAAGGGCACATGGCCCTTAAGTGGCAACATTGAGGGTGTTTAAATACCCCCTACATCAATATTTTGTCTGGGTGTGAGAGGAGGAGTCGAGAGTTGCAGCGGGGGTGCTTCTTCATGTTTTCAGGCTTGTGATTCTTAATTTGAGATCATTTAACTAACTAAATTAACTTCTTTTCAACAAATTTTATTCATGAAAGTTATTCCACGTATTTTTTTCTAATGAGGGTAATATTATATTGATTAATGAAAATGTTAAGATTTTGAGAGAGTTTTGAGTTTGGACAATAAATGACTATATATATATATATAAGATGATTAATAGTTAATTTTAATTGGTTTATATTTGTTAGTTGGTTGTTGTAGAAATTTAAAATTAAATTTCTATTTAAAAATGTTAGGATTTATGTTCTATATGATGTTTTTACCGATTAAATGTGGTTTAAATAATTTATTTTAAGTTAATGGAGATATTATTGAAATTTTAATCTATTTAGTTTTGAAATCTGAAGGACTAAACTGTTATTTATGACATTCGTATGACTAAACTGTCATTTTTGAAATTTGTAGGCCTAAACTGTTATTTCTAAAATTGGGATGATTAAATGGTCATTTTAAATTTAAACTCCAAACTGTCATTTTCAGTTTTTATTATAATAATATATTATTATTAAAATTTATATATTTTGAATTATATGGAATTATAAGTCATCATTTTGATTATGTGGAGTTTTGAAGAGTTATTAATGTGTAGTAAGTTGATTGTGGTAGATTGATTTTGACGTGTGTTTGAACTCTTGGATTAAGAGTAGTATGATAATAATTGTCTTTGGTGAGAGGTAACCACTCTCCATTTATTATGTGTGTTGGTATGTTGTTTGTGTTGGAAATTATGCCCTAAGGGCAAATTATTGTACTTTAAATGTTTATGTTATTTAAAAGTATTTCTCCGTTTAGTTATCATATCATTTACATGTTTATAGTGATAATTGCATCCTTGGATGTATCTTATAGATTATCCTAAATGTCTCTGGTCGGTCATCTACGCGGGAGCGAATATGAAATAAGACTAATATGATTTTGATGAGCATGGAGATACAAATCAAAGTCATAGGCACTTATAAGAGTACAAGGTGCTGGACCGACCCACTATGAAAAAGCTGCATGGATTTAGTCATAAGCTTTTCTCATGTATAACTACGTCACAACGCCCTTTGACCTGAGATCATCATGGATTCCTACATGAGAGTTGTTGATCTTTGACCTAGTCAAAAGTCACCTTTAACTAGGTGATGATAAATGCTTTGATCGGGATCAGTGATTTTTATGCAGAGGAATGTGAATAGTCAAGATGGAATTTGTCCCTCACATTTGTAGAGAAATAATACCGGGCCCCTCGATGAGTGAGTATGAGAAATATATGGTCATACTACGATGGAAATGAGTTTTCATTTCAATTATTAGACTACTCAAGAATTGAGAAATAAATTGTCAAGAACATGAGGTTGACATTATCCATGCTTTATCCTTTACAAGATTATCGTGTGACAAAAAGGACGTGACATGGTCGTATAATAGGTTGTGTCGTATCAACGATCCCCATATGAATTGGGTAGTCACAATGTTTTGCTAGAGGCCGCTTGCGACTTGTGGGCTGGTAATTGGTATAGTATTGGCCCTTTTCCAATCTCATGTAAGCCTACAGGGTCGCACACAAAAATAGCCTAACACGAGTAATAGTGTCCAGATTCATTGAATCTTAGATATGTCTAAGATTTAATGAATACATCATTTAATCTAGGATGTATGTGTGTGTATAAAATTCGAAAATAATAATAATATTATTTATATAGATAATAATATTATTATATAGTATTGAATTTATTTGATAAATTAAATAACTAAAATAAATAGAGATATCATATATCTGATTTAATTTAAATTGAGATATAGTATCTCATATTTAATTAAATAGACAGATATCATATCTCATATTTAATTTTCGAATAAAGATATCATATATCTGATTTCATTTAAATTGAGATATAATATCTCAGATTTAATTAAATTGACAGGTATCATATCTTAGATTTCAGCAGGCTTTTAATTTGGATTAATTGAATAGATTAGATTAGATCTGTTGGATAGATTTAATTAATATCCAAATTCGAATTTCAAGATTAATTTAGATTAATTTTGAATATTTTAATACGACCCAATTAGGGTTTGAAAAACTCTATAAAATAATGCTTTAGTCGTATTGAAATAAGAGAGACAAGCCGCGAAAGAAATCCTAGAGAAAAAGACGTGAGACGCAAAGTAAGAACGCGCTAGCATGCTGTCGTACGTGTTGGAGAGCTGTTCGGTGTGGATACCGGTAGAAGAAGTGGATTCGTAGAGTCGGCTCCTAGAGATTGATCGAGCAAGAAGGCATTAACCCACGAGTTTGCAAAGGACGCATACAAGTTCATATAGGTATGACTTTTCTAATGAACCCGATTTAAACGTCGTTGATAAATGCTCTTTGGGATTCTTAAAATTTTAATGGATGAAATCCTTCAGCTGCGTGTATGGATCCCAACAGTTTGTGAATATGTTATGAAATGATTATGTGAAAATAATATATGGATATTGATTTAATATATATCAATGAGTATTTTGAAATGGTTATTGAGATTGACAAAGTTATTATGATGTTATATGTTTTGGATAATGATCACTTTTGTTATAGTTCCTTGAGTTGAAATAGTATTGTTATCTTAATGAATATTGAGATAGTATACTTTTATTATTTTTATAAATCTCATTTGGAACCATACTTATGAGCTGGAACAGAATATACATGTCATAGTTGTGCTTGATTGTTTTTTATACTCATGGATGGTTGTGGAGTTGTGATAAGGGATTTCGTGTAAGTATATATCACATGGTATGCCACCACTCAGTGTACAATGGATGACTTTAACATTCTCTGGGCCTTTGGTATCATCATTTTCCTTTGGCTGGGGTAAGAGTCAGCTTAAAGGACAATGACACCTTATTGGTTTTATCAAAAAGAGGGGAGCCACACTTCAATCATGACGAGCTAGGGACCTTGGCCAGGTGACACTTCATGATTTGGAATTATGTGTAATCCAGTTAAATGGATAAATCATTGGTTAGCTATGGCTTTAGTCAGCAGTTATAAGGGTCTGTGGTAATAAGGATGTTGGTGCATCACTATTTTGCTTGACATATTATATATGTGATTTTTGATATAAAATCTGATATGGAAATTGTAATATGAAATTTGTGATACATATAATTTGTGATTTGGAAATTTGTGAATTATATTTCTAATATTTTGTTATATAAAATATTCCACTTAACACCTCATGCGCACATATTAGCATTTGTAATAAGCTGGATTGATGGTTACTAACATTTTTTAGATGATAATTTCCGTATGGGTCTATCAGGGAAGACTTTAAAAGTTTAAGCTACTTCTGCTAACAGTAGTGTTCTATCTTTTTGGTATGTTAGATTATTGTATATTGTAACATCCTAATTTTTAATTTTGGGATTTAATCATATTTATAAAAGAATTATATATTATAAATGTATTTACCAAGTAATTGTTGGAGAAAGAGAGAGAGAGAGAGAAAGAAATCTAAAAAAAAGAGGCATCCATCAGCAAGCAGCAAAAAACAAAAATTGAAAGAGTGTTGCAATGTGAGATGGGGGTAGTTGACTTGCCCCATCATTGAATTAATGAATTGTGAGGGAGTGATTAAAACCACTCCTCCCCCCCCCCCCCCCCTTTTATTTAAACCTACCCCCACACACAACACACCTACACATAACACACACACACGATCCGGAGGAGAGGCGAGAGTGAGAGTGAGGAAGGAAGGGAAAAAAAGTTAGAGGTTTTTCAGTGTATTTTAAGGTATGTCATTTATCTTATAAAATTATTTAGGTAGTTAAACTAGCTTCTTTTCAATAAAATTTCTTCATGAAAGTTATTCTATATAATTTTCTCTTTCTAATGAGGATAATATTATGTTGGTTAGTGAAAATTTTGAGTTTTGACAATAGAAAACTATATATATGTAGTGGATGATTAATAGTAAACTTTAATCGATTTAGATTTATTGTTTGGTTGTTCTAGAAATTTAAAATGAATTTTTCTATTTATGAAGTTTAGGATTTATGTCTTATAAAATGTTTTTACCGATTAAATGTTATGAAAATAATTTATTTAAGTTAGCGGAGATATTATTGGAATTTTTTTTATCGGTTTAGTTTTGATATATGAAAGACTAAACTATCATTTCTGGAATTTTGGGACCAAACTGTGATTTCTGGAATTCGGGGACTAAAATGTCATTTCTAGAATTTGTGGGACTAAACTGTCATTTTTTTTTTAAATTTGAAGGGCTGCATGGTCATTTTCAAAATGTAAACCTCAAAATGTCATTTTTTATTTTTGTTATAATAATATAATATTATTAGAATTTGTATTTTAAGTTATAGGAAATTATAAGTTATGATTGTGATAATGTAGAGCGTTATTGTAACCAGTGATTGCACGGGTTGTGCTCCTCAAGCTAAGGTTAAGTTTGGAATTGAGATAACCGAGGTTAATTTATTTTATATGCTTGTTTTGGGCTGTAAGATGTTTTTTCTAAGCCTTACTTTCATATATACTACTTGTATGTGTTTTGGAAAATTATATGTGTGTTTGAATATAAAAATTATTTCAGTGAAGCAGTGTATTTTTCAATCTGTATATATAAGTGAATACTATTTTTGGACTTGTTATTGTTGTGATGGTTATAATGTTGGTTGTGAGATGATATATGTGGAAAAATAATTTAGTAGAATGTTGTTCAAAATATTAGTGTTATATTATTTCTTCTGTTATTGGTTATGTTGGGTTGTGTGGAAGAGATTGAGAGTGAAATTGTGCTCATCGACTCTCTCATTCCTTGCCTGATTTCAGTTGAGTGTTTTGGGTGTACACCTCCCTGTTACGGTATATCAGTGGTGGCATGGGAGGAGACAATATTCTTAAAGTGATTAGCTAACTTTGGCTAGGTGTACTAGCACTGATAGGTTGTACCATGTCCAGAGAAAATAAGGAGGAGCAAGATGGATGAGTGGGGATGTTTCTAATTGTTTTGGACTATTGTGTATTATTTGTTCTAATCGTTGTTTATTATTATGTGCTATTTTAGTTATTAAATAACATTATCATTATGTTAATAAACCTGTTTCTCTGACTTGCAATCATTTCCTGCATATTTAATAAATTAATTTTGGTTATGAGGACTTTATGTCTTACCCCGTTATTATTAACATTTTTCAGGCGAGACCTCTAATTTTACTAGAGGACAAGGGAAGCAGCCAAAGGCATAGAAGTCGTGGAATTTGTAGGCCTCTTTTTGGTATTAGTGTTGTATTGATTTTTATATTGTCATTCTAAGGCCCTCAAATTTTTGAAATACTATGTTAACTATTTTTGGATGACTGTTTATTTTTCGAAGGTCTTATTTTATACACTAACATATTATAGTGGATCCACCATCATATATTGTGCGGAAATTGTTTTGTGTAGACCCTTTATTGTGGGGTTAGTAATGTAAGACTCGTGGGCTATAAAATCTCCTTATCGATAATTGTGCCCAGAGTTATGAATTTCTTGTAGTGGGTTTGTGGGCAGAAAGTGTACCCTGGACCCTGAGGTACATGTATTGAAAAGAAAAATGGTTTTCCATAATCACCTGTTAATCCGGTTTTAAGAAAAATTATGATTAATTGTTGTTTAGTGAGAAAGAGTCTTTTTATATAGGGTTAAGGTACAGATTTGCCAACGAACTATTACCCGAGGAGCGTCTGGCACAAAAAAACAATTGAGGGGACCAAATTGGCCAACGAACTATTAAAAAGTGAAAAAAAAGGTACCAAATAACTATTAAAAAAAAACAACTATCACAATTACGTTAAAATATGAGGCACTGCCGTAAGACGGTGGCGGAGACGCTGGAGAAAAGAGCGGTTAAGCATTCTTGTTGGATAAGGCAAACACCAATAGAGATGGGACCCATGCGAGCAGGCGCTGTGGCAGCGGCGGTTGCTGCTTGTGGCATCGGAGGGATGCAACCAGGGTGCAAGGCGCGTGCTGGTCGAAAGCCGTGGACTGCTAGATGAGTTCAAGAGGGTGAGTAGAACACTCAGCAACAATGGAAGCTATGGAGACGCCGACGTCGCCGACACTGTGACAGTCAATGGAAGACGGAGACACCAAGACAGTTACGGGGTAATAGTTCGTTAGTGAATCTGCATCAAATTGTGTTTTTCTTCACTTTTTAATAGTTCGTTGGCCAATTTGGTCCCCTCAATTATTTTTTTGTGTCAGATGCTCGTTGGGTAATAGTTCGTTGGCAAATTCGCACCTTAACCCCTTTATATATTATCACGTTATAACTCATTTTGCATTCTCAGGTATATTTTGGATAGTTTGATAAACTATGAATCATTTAGTTAAAGAGTTTGGGTCTTATAAAGTTCAAAGCTAAATTGTATACATAAAATATTTTGATGAATGATTTGGTTAAACCATTAATTAATTATTGTTGTAAGAAAATGGAAAATGTTATACTATAAATACCTATTTACGAGTTTGTGATTTGAGTTTACTCTACGAATTTATGTCAATGTCTTGATTTTACTTAAATTTGTGAATTTGATGACCTTAATAATGTGAGGGGAAAAGACAACCTTAATTATGACCATTACTGCCCTGTTTATGGCAATACTTATCCTCTCTTTATTTTTTTTAACTGTCTCTTTTAAAACAATATTTTTACTTATATGCCATTTTAAAAGTTAAAGACGATTTCTATTTTTTTAAGCTTGTGCTCTTATTTTTATTAACCGTAATCATCAAGTAGGAGAGATAATTATAAAAAATAATAGTAGATCATAATATATACAGTATATTATTGATGATTCGGTTGAGTCACGAAAAGCAGAAAACCGAGTATGGAAATAGCAGTTTTAAATGGATTATTAATTCTAATGAACGACGATGGCTACTATTGGTCGCAAGGGAAAGCGAGTTATGACTGTGAACTGGTGCCTGAGGATGCTCAGGAGTTCCGAAATTGAGAAACATGACCCGCGCTTGTGACAATTTGCATTTTGCACTCGCGTTAATTATGTTTGATTTCCTTGTTTCCGTCAACCATGAATGAAAATGAATTGAAGTGAAGTAGTTGGTCCTCCAACTTCTTCATCGCTAACCCCTGAAATTAGAATCGAGAACGCCGATCGATTCCTCTCAATTTTTTTTTTGTCATTGAATTATAATTAGCAGATTGATGGAGCTCATGTTGGACATTGTTTCGACAGCTCCATGGATTCCGGAAGATGACCTGCGCTTGAAGAACGCAGTCGAGGTACCACTTTTTCTTTCTTGATATCACTTTGTACCATTTGATGCATGAAATTGAAACCCTAGTATCTCCATGTGGCTTTGTACTTCGTTTCTGCAGTTGCAGTTGCGTATGAGTTGTCAATTTAGTGGAATTCATGTATCGTTGTGAATTTTATGGAGTCTGGAACGGTTGAAAGGACCCATTAATCTTGCTAGTTGCTTCAGTTCTCATTCGATTGATGCATTTTGTTTATTTGTGATGTATAGGCGGGTGCTTCTTTGGAATCACTTGCCAAAGGAGCGGTTCAATTCTCCCGGAAATATACGCTTAGGGAATTGCGGGATCGATGGTGGTCCCTCCTTTATAATACTAATATTTCAGCTAAAGCTTCTGCTTCGATGGTTAATTTAGAGCATCCTCCGCCGACTATGCCTTCCAAATCCAGCGGGAATGGAACTAAAGAAAGCTTGGCTAATGGTTCCGCCAAAAGAAAAGCTCAAAGCATTCGCAGGCAGTATTATGCCATTCGCAAAAGACTTCGCATGGAGATGGAGATGATTGACTCTTTTGATCAGGCTTTGCGTGATGAAGTGAATGTTGTTGAGAACACTGGAGATGAAGGTCTCTGTGAAAAGGATATAACGATGTATGATGAGTCTCTTGCAGGATACTGCAGGAAGGGCGATAAGGTTGAAAAGGATATTGGATTTCAGGAACCAGGTACTGTATCAGGGAAAAAAGACAATGGAGCTTCTTTGCTACAGGAAAATGTGAAGAAGGGTATGAATACCTTACCTGTGGATAATTTAGTTGGATATAGGAACTGCTCAGGGCTGGAGGAAGTAGGTTCCTCTCATTCACTGCCTGAGCCAATTTGGAAAACGATGGAGGATATCCCAGCACCTACTATGCCTGTCCATGTGAGCCTAGAAAATAAAGATCAACGTGTGGAAGAGCAATCAGTGCTTCCCAATCAGTTGAAAGGCAAACATGTCAGCAACGTGTCAGATGTTGCCAATGCTATCTCCAAAGAAGAAATAGCAAACCTTCCGGATTCTCTCTTAAACCTCACTAATGGTGAAGAGCTGTTATTTATGGATATAGATGGGAAAGATGCACCTGATAAGGCTTGTTATGACAACCTTGATTCGCTTTTGTTGAATTCTCCCAGTGAAATCCAGAGCAGTGATGCACCTGATATTCGTGAATCTCACAAGTCAAATAAAGAAACACAACTTATTCCTCATGATTCATCTACTAATGGATTAGAGGTTGCCAACCCATCAGACTGCTGTCATGGTGATCTGCACTCTACTTCTAATCTTGGTGATGATATGCAATCATCTGTTGCAAAGCAAAGTCTTCATTGTGCTGACCTTGGGGATGAATTTATTTATTGTGTATTGAACACGGAGGACCCTGAAATTCCATCCAATGATGATTTTGGCTCACCTCTCGTAGTTCCTACTAAGAGTCAACCAACTTATAAGGAGGCTGGCTTTCCAGCTTCCTCCTCTAGTAATCAACGAAAAATAGAACCAGAGATAAACTTGAAGAAAGAAGGCAATCCTTCACACTCTCTCACAACTTCACAGATAGTTAGACCAGGTTTGGTGGCTAACATAAAGCCAAACCAACAGCCTGTTGGTGTTGCTTTGAAGACTGAGTATCTTGGCAGAAACCAATTTTTGGCAGTTTCAAGACAGGATCACACGGCCGGTGTCAATCCAAGTCAAAGTAGATTAGTTCATGTGGGCATGAAGTCTGCTGCAGATGGGCATCTGAAAGAAGAGGTTAAATACTTCAAGTTCAGGATTGTTTATTACTAGATGCAATTTATTTGAACTAATTTTATGGTTGTTCTTTTTGTGAGTAAAAATTCATTGAAGGTGCTTGTCATAAACAGGAAATGGATGCTCTAGCTTCGGCTAAGGTTTCTGCACATTCAAAAGCAGATAAACATCATGACTTTCCTAAAACAGAAGGAAACCTCTTAGGTTTAGATCGGGAAGAAGAGGAGGAAGATTACGATAACGACATTCCTTGTTTTTCTGATATTGAGACGATGGTAAGTATTAATTGTTATGTTGAACATTGCATTTTTCCATAATCCAATTTATCATGTAATGTTTCATAAGATTGTTGTTGCTTTCTCAGATTCTTGAAATGGATCTATGTCCAACTGATCAAGATTCAAGTGCCAATAGAGAAGGTAATTCATTTGATGCCCGATAAAAATAAGATGATCACAGTTTTGATATGGCTTTTAGTTGTTGCAAATATAGAAGGGTATGAAATATGAAATAAAAATGGAAATTGTTAGCTTGTCTTGATTTTTTTTTTTAAATCTACTCTTGTGAAGTTGCTGGTTGCTTCTGATTAATTGTTATGTTTCATGTCTATATAGAATGAAATAATGGAGAAACAGGATTGAAATCCAGCGTGTACTTGTTGAATTTATAGAACTACTGTCATTTACTAGTACTATAGTCGATTTGGATATTTTAATACTAAAAGTATTACCCTAAAATTGCAATTTCATGACTCTCTTTGCACATTTGTTGGGAGTGCTCCTGGTTTAACTATTGAAGGTCGCCACATACTTTGGGTTTTCAATTGATGTTTTGAAATTTAAACTGTTATTCTGATAGTCTTCTTTATCCTCTTTTCTCCTTTTGAAACAATATACACTGGAACTAGAATATTTTGCCCCAAAAACAACATTATTAATATGGTCTACGCTGAACTTTTTGATCTCTTTTGTGATCTAATGTACACTTTCATTCCAGCTTCTAGGTATCAACTTGAAGATTCAAAGAGGACCATCATGAGACTGGAACAATGTGCCCAGTCCCATGTACATAGAGCCATTGCATCACAGGGTGCGCTTGCCATGTTATATGGGCGCAACCTGAAGCAATATATTAAGAAAAGCGAGGTGCACTATATTTGAATACTGCCATCTTGACAAAAGATTTTCCCATTATTAGTCTCTGCGCACGCGCCCCCCATTATTAGGCTAAACTTGCTGTGATATACTGCTGCGTGTCTTTCTGTTGCTCATTCTTTAGCACTTCAAATATGAGATGCTGATTTTTGTGCTTCCCTATTTGGCGCTGTCACAGGTTATACTTGGCAGAGCAACTGATGATATAAAAGTTGATATTGACTTAGGAAGAGAGGGGCGGGCTAACAAAATATCTAGACGACAAGTAAGATTTCTCAGTGTAACTTGTGTTATTTGAACTTCAGATGCATGAGATGAACTTGTCATTTCCCAAAAAAGAGTCTTCTCTGAGAAATTAATAAATTTCTGGGCGGTCTTCTTAAAAGGTCGCATTCACCCATGTGGAATAGGATAATGATCTTGCAGATCTTTCTGGAACAAGTTCTATGATTTCCTGAGTCTGGATCATACTTCATGTGCATGGGCGTTTTATAGAGCAAGGACCAGAAGAATATTTGTACTTGGAAATTTCTTCTTTCATTCATATTCTTCAGATGCTGAAGCAGGTCTCATGCATTTGCATAGAACTTATAATGAGTTGTAGTGAACATGATTTTTAAATAGTGCAGCATCCTACAACTTTTACAAATATATTGATATTGATTGATTGATTTTAAATTTCCTCCACTGAGTTCGTAACATCAAGAACTTCTTCATATTTATTTCTAGGCTCTGATAAGGATGGAAGCAAATGGTTCGTTTATTATAAAAAATCTTGGCAAGAGTTCAATCTTCGTGAATGGAAAGGAAATTATCACTGGGCAGATGTGGGGTCTTAGTTCCGGTAGTCTAATTGAGGTGAAGGCCATTCCTTTCCATTTTTAATGGACATCTATGAATAATCACTTTTGTTCCTTGAAGGGCAGAATAATTTGTGGCAAATGGCTTACATGCAGATTAGAGACATGTCGTTCATCTTTGAGATGTACGACAAGTCCGTGAGGAGGTTTTTGGACAAGAAAAGCGATGATACAGGTAACCAATTTAGTATGTTACCCGAGGGAGGTCAGGAGGAACAGAACTGGCATCGGAAGGCACGCTCATAAGTCTTACAGGTAGCATCCTTGTGGGAGCCAAAAGATCGATGACGCGACGCGTCATAATTATTTTTTAAACTGAACAGCCGATTGCATCTCAGAACTCTGTATATATAGGAAGAGGACACAATAGCTACATGGTTATGTTATGTATCCCTCCCTCCTGCTGAGAGAGACCACAGATTATCTTACATGCTTTCTATGCTGTCTTTTTCGTAAGATAGATATTGTTTTCCATCCTTAGTATGGAATAATGATAGCGGAAATTACATAACTAAATAAATGGAAATTATTACATTTTCTTCCCCTTTTTTTTTTGGTAGTTTCTCTGACCCTTTTCGTAATCACGAAAAGACTCCAAATCGTGTTATGATTATCTGTATAGCAGATGTGCAATTATGCTTTTAAAGTTTAGGTTAATGGCTCAACTCGTACGACATACCATCTTTTTTCGTTTCCCATGTTTTTAAGATCTTTTCCCTTTGTTTTGACCATAAAAAAAAAAAAAGGTTAAGGTGCAAATTGATCAACGAAGTGTTACGTTAGGAGTATTTAGCACAAAAATGTTTTGAAGGTAATAAAAATACTAATGAACAATTGAAAGGGAGCAAAAATACTAATAAAGAATTTAAAACTTCAGCGAATAAATCAAAACGGGGATTGTGCTACTTTCATCAGAATTTATTTCTTCATTAGTATTTTTGCTCTCTTTCAATTGTTTATTGGTATTTTTAATGGGATAGGATATTGTCGCTACTATTTTTTGTTACTACCAATATCACTACCACTTTTTCACCGTTAGATCAGAATCTCATCTACCTTTATCATTTTTCTCTCCTATTGAGATTTTGATCTAACGGTGAAAAAATGATAGTGACAAAAAATGGTAGTGACAATATCCTATCCCATTTTTAATACCTTCAAAATATATTTTTGCCAGAGATGCTGCCAATCTACACCTTAACCAAAAAAAACAAAAAACAAACAAATGGAACATTTTTAACTGAATAAAATGCACAAAATCGCTTAAAAAGTCTAAAAGCTGTGGGGAAACTGTTTTATAGAATTTTACTTGCAAAGAGTTGGATATTGCAATATACAGGAAGAAGGAACTGGCAACTCGATTTTGAGCAGTTTATTTTTTGATTCATAAATCACGGGATCATATGTTTCTCTTGAATCCCTTTGCCTGAGCAATATGGTATGACTCGGTCGTTGGTTAGCAAACTGATGAAGGCTCCAACACGATACCAGCTAACTTCACTGATCGAGATATTGTGATGTTAGAAAAGATAGAGCATCATCTCATAAACAGACATTGGGGGGCCCATCTATGCTCTCAACGTAATGCTTTGTAGAGAGGTTTTGGAAGAGCGTGTGAGCTACAATCTGATATATTTGTGATTGTTCTCCACTTACTAGTTCAGCCACACGATTGATGCAAAATCCCTCCCATGTAAACGCCCCTGACCTCAGCATCGTTAGACGGATTTGGCTGCCATCAAAAGAAGAAAAAAAATACAATAAGCAATGCACCAGCCGGGAATCGAACCCGGGTCTGTACCGTGGCAGGGTACTATTCTACCACTAGACCACTGGTGCCTCTTTGTTGCAATCGATGACACGGAAAACTCTGATATTTTTCTTGCTTGCACAACTTCACGGGTCTCTGTGTTTGTGTATACTGTAGTCTGTAGGGAATTTATTAACGTGTTTGATTTGGGAACATGAGTGGCTTCTGGTTTACTCACTTGATGGGTGTTGCAATGGCCGTGTCTATGTCATTTTTATCTATTGTTTGGCTCGGCATATCACACCTATAATGTCACACTTCCAAAAAAAAAAAAAAAGTAATCGGGCATGAGGGCAACATCCAAATCATGAAAGATCACCAAACAAATTCGGTTGTGTATTTCAGGAAAATCGTGTTCATTTGGGTTTTGGGTTTGAAAGCGAGAGGAAGGCAGCATCAATCAATGTATATAGCATACTTTACAGCAAGAAACTCCAACAATGAATGGGTCTTACTCTTAACCCCCCACAAAAAAAAGAAAGAAAGAAACAGCCATGAAATTAGTTACAACAGCAGCAAGATGCGGTTGGTGTGAATTTATTTGAGCCACCAAACCCCCTTTTCTGTATATGGCTGCTTGTGAACTGGGGAATTAATGGATGCCTTGTTCATTTCTTCAACCTCGTCATTGATTGTTATATTTCTTTTGTTTAATGGTTAGAGGCGGGAAACAAATTAAAGTGGAGTCCCATGCTTGCCATAAAGCAACAGTGAAGGGTGACTTTCAAGTTTATTATTATCATACTCTTTTTGACAATAAATATAAGACAGAGTTGACTTTTTTTTGAAGAGATGAAGGAAGTTAAATAAGTTACGTAATCATATCATATGTTGTGTATCCTTAGATTATATATCAGTTTATGAGCTACGCAAAATAGTTTGGAGAAAAAATGACAAATATACATTTTTAAAAGTAATTTAACTAGTTTCTTTAATCTCTCAAAAAAGTCAAATTTATCTTATATTTAGGGCCGGAGAAATATATCCTCCTCGTCCCAACAAACTTCAAATTCACCTATCTCTCTCTTTATCTAACAAACTATGTTGTGCTTACTTAAAATGACGATTGAAAACTTTAAAATAGTGTTTCAATTATAAATTTATATGTATATATGGAGTAAGTAGGAGAATTCTATGGTGGCTTGTATAAATATGTTTGTCAAACTGATATCAAACAAGTACGTATTCCTTATCTCTCGGAGCACCACAAGAACCAAAGTAATGAGTGAGGTGTGGGGGTGTAGAACTGGTTAATGCTCCTCCTTAATTTAAACTTAAACAAGCAGTGAGTAGAGAGAGAGAGAGAGAGGAAGAATAAGAAGATCGTTTGAGTGATGACTTTGCTTGCAAGGCATGCCCTGTCCCCATCATTATCCCCCTCATTTCCTTCGCTTTTTCTTTTTCTGGCTCATCACCAATTTCTCAATTTTTTTAAAAGTTTCTCTTCTTTATTGGTTTAGGAATTCCAAGTAAAAATACACAGATGAAGGGAGGAGGCATCGTATATATAGTATGCCATCGTATAGTACCAGTAATTATTTTACTATAACTAACTAATTAATCATTAATTGGGCGTTGGAGTTTTTAATTGGAGCCTCCACTGCCATTGGGACAATCCACCTCTCTTTTTATCTTATTTTATGGGGAAATCCCTGAATTTATATTGTTAAATGACTTTTCAGTAGTGATTAGATTTTTAATTGGGATCTCATAATAATTTTCCTTATTTTCTTCCCACGTTTCAATCAATAATAATCAATTGGTTCTTCAAATTTCAAGTTATATTTGGCTCTCTGCATTTTGAAAAAGAAAAGTATATCCATGAATATGATGATGCGCCTTTTCACCGTCTTCAAACATACATCATTTTTAACAATCCCGCCCAAATTAGTCAAACTCCTTCATAAATCATGTCTCCAGAAATATAATCCAAAAACGCATTATTCAGTGTTCTAACGTTCATTTATAATGACTATTTACTTTATTTCGAATAAAAAATAACCATATCATGGAATTACATATAAGAAGTGTATTAGTTATTTTTTTTCTCATGTATGTTCATAATTAAAAAGGCTACTCGGTGACAGTAATAAGTAATATAATATTAGAATTTAGTGCAATTAGTAGAGATAGTATTGGAAGTTATATAAATTTTAGGACAACTTTATTGATTTTAACTGTTTTTATTGATTTGAGAATTGTTAGTTGATGCTTTATAATAAGAATCAGAGAGAATATGAGGTAAGTATATGAAAGGAGTTTGAAGATACTTTTTCAACGTTAATTCAAATAGGTTCTGAAGCTTATAATCATATTAATATTTTTGTTAATGAATCTTGCTCCCGAGAAAATAAAAGTTGACAGGTGGAAAGTTGATAGACTTGAAAAAGGGGAAACACAAAGTAAGGTGACTGGTTTGAGCTTACTCTAAACGTGTAATTGGGTATTCCATATGTCTTCGACACTCCAAACGTGCGTCTCACGAACCTATCAATTTCTTCGTGTATGTTTGAATTGGTGTAGGAGCTACTTTTCTAATGTGATTGGATTAGCATAGAAGTTACTTTTTTAATGTGATTTATAGTATATGAGATAAGTTTATAACAAAATTTGTCTTGATTTAAGTAAACATGCTTTTTCAACATCAACTTAAATAAGTCCAAACTAGAGAAATGTACAAATCCACGTAATAAGCAATGAAGCAAATCTTTGGAATCAAGCACAAGGTTTTTTTTTTTTTTTGGGTTTTTAGCATTTAAAAAACATATTTAGGTAAGTTGAGACGAACTCCTCTCACATACTCCTTCTGATCCTTATTATAAGGCACCAACTAATTTTTCTCACAAACCAATCAAAGTAGTTAAAGTCAATAAAGTTGTCTTAGAATCTAACTAATTTCCAATATTACCCCTACTAATTACATTAAACTCTAATATTATATTAATTATTACTCTCACTCATTACCTTTATTAATTAGGGGGTAGACATGAAAAAAATAAATAAATGCTCATTGGGAACAAGCAAGTGCCTTATAAAAAGGACCAAATAAACTTGCTAGTTGGTGTCTTATAATAAGGACCAGAGGGAGTATTTGCTTCACACGCCATATTTAGGGCATGTTTGTGAAAGCGGTAGAAAAGGGAAAATCCACTTTTCTACTAAAAAAAAAAATGCTTTTGCCTTATTCTGGTTTTTTTATGTGTTTGAGTTCACCGTAAAACACAATTGTTTGGGATACCAATGAGAAAAATAACTTATAAAAAAGTCAGATTATAAAATATGATTTATGTTTGTATTAGTGATTGCATAAGTAGTTTTTACTCCATAAGTCAAGTTTAAATAAGGAGCTCTTACTCCATAAGTTAGGAAAGCTGGCTTTTCAAATAAGTTACTTTTACCCCATAAGCCTGATTCAGAAATTTTTCATCCAAACAAAAAAAAAAGCCCATAAACCCGATTGAAATAGTAAATAAACCTGATTGTCTCTCCTAAAAGCTATACCAAACATGCACAATTTAATATGCTTATTCCTCAAAAGCTCATCCATCAATAAGCCACAACTTCTTACTTATGGGTCACGTTGCAGCACAGTGGAAAATGTAGATGTGTGAATGTTATGGGTTCCTCAGATTTCATCTTATTAGTTCCTCTCAACGTCTCAACCCCTTTGTCTTTTTCTTCCTGATCCCTCAATTCTCATTTGATACTCTCAATTGCCATCCCTTTTTATTTTTCAGTGAATAATTCTCATTTTCAAATATATCTATTAATATATTTTTATCTATTAAAAATTAACATTCTAACAATTGCTAATTTATATATTTATCTATTAAATATATTTAATTAAAGACTTTAGTATATTTTTTTTTTTACTTTTTTTCAATAATAATTTAAATTTTTCATTTTATAAAATTTTAATTTTAATTTTCCTCTTCAACTATCACAATATATACAAATAATATATATATAGGTTTATCGTTTGTCATGTTATTTGACATAATGTTTTGTTAAATCACCCCAAAACTATGTCGTTTTGGGAGTTAGGGGAATTAATGAAGGGTGTTTTGATATTTTGTGTTTTTACATTTATTATATGAATTTTACCAAAAAATCATTCATTAATTCTCCTAACTCCAAAACTACGTAGTTTTGGGAGTTAGGGGAATTAATGAATAGTGTTTTGGTATTTTTGTTTTTGTATTTATTATATGAATTTTACCAAAACACCCTCCATTGATTCTCATAACTCCCAAAACGAAGTAGTTTTTGGGTGACTTGATAAAATCTTATGTTAAATGACATGAAAAAAGATAAACCCTATATATATATATATATATATATATATATATATATATATATTCTATTTAGTAAGATTCATGTCATTTTCCATTTTAACTTACTTTTTAAATAATAACCCAAATAAGTTAAAGTTTAAAAAAAATACATTTTAATCCAAACACAAATCATATTTATAATATAAATTTTATTCTATTTTTTAAGTTTATAAAAGTCAAATTGAAAAAAAATCACTTATATTACCACTAATCTAAACAAGCTTCATGTTGGAAAAATCAACTTCTACTAGTAACATAAACAGCCACGAACATAAGTATTAGTATTAAGTAAAAAGAGTGTCATTCATGGTGGTTAGGCGACTGGGGCAAATTAGTCAAAAGGCAGGAGCCATTCCTAGGTCGTCACGAACTTTGTTCTCATACCAACTTATTCTTCTTTATGTACGTATTGTATGTTTGAATATGTTATGGGAGTTTTATTTAGCATAAAATTTGATGAAATGGGTCATTGAACCTGCAATTCTTCCTATTTTGCGCCAAGAAGTTGCCTTAATAAAAGGGGATGCCACAGCGTGTTGGATATATCAGGTATGGTTGATTTTTGTAATGAAGCGTATCCGTTACATATAAAAACGTATTAGGATCGTATAAATTAATAAATAAATACGCGTTATGTATGTATGTTAATGTATGGGAAGAGAGGGAGAGAGGAAAAGTAAAGTGAAAAGCGAAAGAGAGAAGAGGGGGAGAGAGAAACGGGAAGTATTGTATTGTAGTAATTGGAGGGCAGGGACGCTTTCAGCTCTCATTCAATGCTTTACCAAACTCACCACCCTCTTCTCTTTCACTCCCCTCCTTCCTTATCTCACCTCCCACCCTCCTCTCATCTCTCTCTTCCTCAGGTACTCTCTCTCTGTTTTATGGTTTTTCATTTTGCAAAATTAAATATAAGAGTCTCATTTTTTCCCTCAAAACATATACTTCTGCTAACTCGTAGTTGGTTGGCTGCTTCTTTCTAGGCCGAAACCCAAATGGAGTGCCTCCAAGCGGCGTTGAAGACCGGTTTTACAAGAGACGCAGCCGTGAAACTTAACCCCCTGTCTTCTGTTGACGACTCCTTCGCCTTCAATCTCCCAAATGCCGCCACTTCCGACGACTTCTCTGTCGACGAACTCCTCGACTTTTCACACTTGGAAGAGCCATTCGAAGATGAAAACCACCAAAAGCCCGACCCTGCTTCTGTTTCCCCTCCACCTGTGGGCTCAAGCCATGAAATTTGTCACTTTACCTTCCCTTCTTCTGTCAAAGACGATGTTGCCTCCTTGCCCTCCAGCGAACTCAGCGTTCCGGTACTTTTTTGCCTTCATCATTTCTGCACCGTTAACTCATTTTCGCTGTTTTTCATGATAATTGACCAAAGGTAGCGTTTTTGTAGGCTGATGATTTGGCGAACTTAGAGTGGTTGTCTCATTTTGTCGAGGATTCCTTCGCCGTACATTCCTCTGCTTATCCCGCCGGAACTCTCATGGGAAAACCCAAGAGCCATACCGAGCAAAGGCCTGAACCGGACGGCCGTATTTCGACTCTTCCCTGTTTTAAAACTCCGGTTCCGGCTAAGGCCAGAAGCAAGAGAACGAGAACCGGAGTTCGGGTCTGGCCTTTCAGGTCTCCATCCTTAACCGAGTCATCTTCAAGCTCCTCGTCGTCTTCCTCATCCTCCACCCCCACTAGCCCCCTGTTCATTTCCGCCGGCGCAGGGCCGGAACAAGTTTGCTCTGAGGCCAAGCCACCGGCGAAGAGACCCATGAAAAAGCCTTCACCGGAGGGTGGCGCGGGGACCGGCTTAACAACGCAGACGCCACGCCGGTGCACCCACTGCGGGGTCCACAAGACGCCGCAGTGGCGAACCGGTCCGATGGGAGCGAAAACGCTGTGCAACGCATGCGGGGTCCGGTTCAAGTCGGGTCGGCTTTTGCCGGAATACAGGCCAGCGTGTAGCCCGACGTTCTCGAGCGAACTGCACTCGAACCACCACCGTAAAGTGCTGGAGATGCGGCTGAAGAAGGAGGAAGTGGGAGGAGGCAAGTCGAGTGTGGGCGGGGCCCCGACTCCGGCAGTTCGGAGTTTTTGAAAAATAATTTAATATTCAATTTTAATGTTAGAAATTTAGGAGGACAAAGAATACTAGTAGGAGTAGGTAAAACTGATTGAGAATTTTAGTGTACATTTTTTCTCCCCTTCCCCTTCCTCTTCCTCCCTGTGGCGTTAGCCGTTAGGCAATTAGGCATTGTAACGGATTAGGCAGAGCGGATTTAATTTTCCGATCTTTATCAAAAAACATTAAAATGATAAAAAAAAAGCCCATAATTTTAAAATTTGAAAAGAAGATATTTTGTGTTTATGGGTTGTGGGTCGTTGAAAAGCGTGGAAGTGATGAATGAGGTTTGTTAATTGTTGGTGTGTGATGTTGGTAAGTCTTTGCTTTGGGAAACTCAAACCTTACGGCAACCTTCACGAACTCTCGTTTTTTTCCTCTTAATATGAATTGTTTGCACTCGTAATTTAACTCTATTCCTTTTGGAAATTTCCTTTCCCTCCGTTTCTCTGCAGTTATGCCAATCGTACACAACGCCCTACTTTGTATTTTAGGGTACTCTCTTGGGAATCTTTGGTTACTCCAACGCAACAGGGTCCCACGTCATATTTCTGCATTCTTCACTTTTCATTTCAACTTGTTTTTCCTAGTTAAAATGAACTATTGGTGACGTCGATATTTCGTTCGGGAAGAGAATCTGCATTCTCTCTCTACGACTTGACTGGGATTTTCATCAGGCATAATGTCCAAAAACCCCCCTCACTGTGCCTAATTATGAGCAAGAATTTTTTTTTTGGGTATTCCATCTGATTCATGAGGACATTCAGTTCTGAGTTCTGACTAATCTAGTTTCGGGTTCTACAGTGACAAAGACGACCTTCTCAACTGTGACAGTTTCATACAAAGCGGATTACAAGCAGTGGCGGATTTAGGGGGGGTTAGGGGTGGCCCCCGCCCCCCTAATATATTTTTTTTTAAGACCAAAATATGTATGTATGTATCTTTCTTTGTCTATGGTTGGTTTTAATATTTTGACTACATGTAAGAGAAACTTATTATGTATAACTTGCTTATTTTTTGATCTCAATATATAATAGTTTCACATAATCTTGCTTGCATTTAGTCCTTAACTTTTGAGTTTAAAATTGTCATACCTTAATAAGATATAAGGAGATATCTACATGTATATACAAGCTTAATAAGCTAAGCCTCTTTGATTCTATTGTCTTTCATTATTTGTATTTTAAAAATCTAGATAACACTTCCTCGGTTCTAAATATAAGATATATTTATCTAATTTAGATAGACTAAGGAAGTTGGTTAAATAAGTTAATTTGACATGTATTTTCTAAAATACCCTAGTCATCATCTTCCCTAATTTTTTCATTCACTATCTTCCTTAATTATTTTTAACGAATATGAAAACTATGTCTTATATTTAGGACAAAAATCAACTTTCTAAATATGTCTTATATTATGGATCGGAGGGAGTAATTTGTTGGAGCCATAGTCCATTCTTGGTAGATTAGGGCGCCGAAACCCAATGCAAGTGGAGCTATTATGTGATAAATTTCTTTTAATTTTTTATATATTAGGCATGTATTGTATTTTAAGTACTTTTATTTATGATATAAAATTTTTTATTTTCACCCCGTCACTAAAATTTCTGGCTCCGCCCTGATTACAAGCGCCACATTCCGCTAGACCAACTACCTATTGGTAATTATGAACAAGAATTGAAGCAACAACTTTTAACAAATTTCGAATGAAGGAGGATGGGAGTAACGTAAATAATAAAATTGATATATTATTAAGGGAAAATTCCATTTAAATACCTCTTGAATTTGTAAAACCCCCAGAAGTATGTTGAATTTGTAAAAAGACTGAGAGGTACCAATGACCTATGAGGGATATGCAAATTCGTGTGAAATTACCCTTTTGCCCCTTAGTTTTAAATAAATACGTAAAAAATAAAAAAACCCACCACCACCCACCACCGCGACCACCACCACCACCACCGGCGGCCGGCCGGCGACCACCACCACCGCTACCGGCGGCCGGCACCACCACCGCCGGCGGTGGTGGTGGTCGGCCGGCCGCCGGTGGTGGTGGTGGTGGTGGCCGCCGGTGGTGGGTGGTGGTGGGTTTTTTATTTTTTACTTATTTATTTAAAACTAAGGGCAAAAGGGTAATTTCACACGAATTTGCATATCCCTCATAGGTCATTGGTACCTCTCAGTCTTTTTACAAATTCAACATACTTCTGGGGGTTTTACAAATTCAAGAGGTATTTAAATGGAATTTTCCCTATTATTAATTAATAAAGCAGAGAGGCATTGAAGGAATGGTGGGAGTTAGTTTTAGAATGTGGTGCAAGGGCCATATATTGATATAAACGCTACACCACCGAAAGCCCATATGTAATATGCATAATACTCATTTCGATCCTAATTATAAGATTTAGTTGACTTTTTTGAAAAGATTAAGGAAGCTAATTAAATTAATTTAGAGTATTTTAATTTTTTCCTTCAAACTAAATAGTTTGACTAATAAACTAATATACTCTCTCTGGTTCTAATTGCAAGACCTAGTTGACTCTTTTAAAGAGATTAAGTAAACTAATTAAATTACTTTAAAGTATTTTTTTTTTTTCTTCAAACTAATTAGTTTGACTAATAAACTACTCCCTCCGGTCCTAATTAGAGAAACACTTTTATAGTGCAAATTGCACTATAAAAGTGTTTCTATAATTAGAACCGGAGGTAGTAATATATAATTTTAGGATACACAACATATGAAATGATTAAGTATCTTATTTAGCTATCTTAATCTCTCCAAAAAAAGTCAACTAGATCTTATCATTAGGACGAAAGTAGTATTCCCTCTTGTCCTAATTATAAGAGTTAGTTGACTTTTTTGGAGAGATTAAGGAAGCTAATTAAATTACTTTAGAGTATTTTTATTTTTATTTTTATTTTTTTCTTCAAACTAATTAATTTGATTAATAAATTAATATATAATCTAAGGATACACAACATATGAAATGATTAAGTAACTTATTTAGCTTCATTAACCTCTCCAAAAAAAGTCAACTAGCTCTTATAATTAGGACCGGAGGTAGTATAATCTAAGAAAACACAACATATAATGATTAAATAATTTATTTTGCCTCCTTAATCTCTCCAAAAAAAGTCAACTAGGTCTTATAATTAGGACTAGAGGTAGTACTACCTTGGCTTTTAAATACAACAACTTGGTTCACTTTTTTACCTCGGGAGGCTAAAAAAACTACTACATTTGGTCCTAATTATATGAATACTTTTGTAGTGCAAATTGTACTACAAAAGTGCTCCTATAATTAGGTACAGAGGGAATATATAAGCTACTTAGTCATATCATATGTAGTGTATAGTTAAATTATATATTAGTTTATTTCTCAGACAAAATAGTTTGAATTTTTTTTATAAATATAAATATTTTAAAATAATTTAATTAATTTCTTAATCTCTATAAACAGAAGTCATAACGAAGAATTGGGAATTGGGGTGTGTGGGAGATACTGACCATATTGTGACACTAAACACAACTGTATAAACTATAAACATTAAACAGTGACCCTCTATTGCTTCCCTTTCATTGTTCACATCTATTTCGATCCTAATTAAGCACTCCAGATACCTTCTTTTTGTTATCTGACTCAAACACTGAGTATAAATTAAATTCACTATTCTTATAATTACATCCCCCATCATTTTAGTTATTCTTAGACAGAAATTTAAATTATATAATTTCCTTATTATGAAACTATACACATTTTTTCTCTTCACTCTTGGCATTCAAGTGTGCTCTCAATTTAATTTATATGGTTTTATTATATAAATAATACTATTTCCAGTCCTAAAAATAGGACAAAATTTATAGTACAAATTAAACTATAAATTTTATCCTATATTTAAAAGTAGACGTAGTATATGTATAGGCCGGGTGGCGCCACACGTTTTTTATATGCACAAACAATTGGAACAATAACAAGAGGCTAGGGCGGCCCACTTTAATTCGAATTCTCACTTAAATCCCATTTTCAAATAATATACTACTTCCCGTTCTAAATAAATGATATATTTTATAGTATAATTTATACTACAAATTATTCTCTTCGGTTCTAATTATAAGACCTAATTGACTTTTTTGAAGAGATTAAGGAAGCTAATTAAATTACTTTTGAGTATTTTTTTTATATTGTTTTCTTCAAACTAATTGGTTTGACTAATAAACTAATATACTACAATCTAAGTATATACAACATATAAAATGATTAAGTAACTTATTTAACTTTCTTAATATCTCCAAAAAAGTCAACTAGGTCTTATAATTAGGACTGGAGGGAGTATAAGATATACTCTCCGGTCCTAATTATAAGACCTAGTTGACTTTTTTGGAGAGATTAAGAAAGCTAATTAAATCACTTTAGAGTATTTTTTTTCCTTCAATGTAATTAGTTTAACTAATAAACTAATATATAATTTAAGGATATACAACATATAAAATGATTAAATAACTTATTTACCTTCCTTAATCTCTCCAAAGAAAGTCAACTAAGTTTTTATAATGGTAGTATTTAGGACAGAATGAGTAACAAAAATCGACTATCATAGTGTTGTTGCACATCTATATTAAAAACTTCAAAAAAATAAATTGCTCTGAGTCAAATAAGATATGCGGATAGTATTAAAAAAATGTCGAGCCACAACATGACTTAAAAACTTGTGCATAACTTGGCTCATGATACATTTAAATTAAGAAAAAGTATTTCATTATAAGAAAAAAATTAAAAGTAGAATCTAAGGAACATTTTATGGTTTATTTTTATTATTATTTCAGCGGACAAGAAAAGATGCTTTAGGGATAGGGTGCGCCCACTTTCATTCATTTCATAGAAAAGGAAAAGCGCAAATTGAATAGCCAAATATAGTGATTCATGTGCACATCACCACTTTTAGGTGGGCACTAGGGAGGATGAAACCCATAACCTAGTGAGTCCGCCCATAATCTGATGCAGTGACTGACCTAGGATTTTAGGTTTGTGGGTGCATAATTAGTGGTGGGATTTGGGGGTGCTGCCCCCGATTTTTTTTTTTTAAAAATTTTTTAAACGCATTAAAAAACAAAAGAATATAAATAATAAAAGAAAAGAAAACTTCAACTTAACATAGAAAAATAATAATCAATAGTCAACTAACTTTTATATCAGACCGATTACAAAAGCATTCTTCGATTCTTCATTCCTTGAAAATATTGCATTATATCTTCATCATCAATCATATCAAATATATCACGTTCAACCTAAGTTAGCATGCATGAGTTAAACCAATCATCACTTATCCGATTGCGCAATCAGTTCTTCAACTTAACCGTGAAAGAAAATATTTACCTTGCTATCATCAGCCAACTCCAACAACTGAGGAGTTTTCTTTAGGTCGAGGTTCGCCAGTAATTGTATCTATATGGAGCATTACATTTTGCATCAATAAATAATATTCCAGATTCATTGATTATTGATATAGTTGATATAATATGGCAAAATCTTGTACAATTATAAACCACAAGATGAAAATCTTCATTTATCCTGCTGACTTTACCTTAATAATCTGTGAAATCAATCCAAGCACCAGATGACGCTGAAGTCAAAGAAAAAAAGATAGAATTACTGCAACTGGGTTAAAATAGGAAACTCAAAACCAATCAGACCAGGTTAAACAAAAACGCAAAACAAGGATAAAAAAGCGACACTGACTCACTTATTCAAAGATGGATGCATTCAGATTCCTTGTTCCACATTCATTATCAATAGCATATTTGCAACGTTTTCTTTAGTCGATACCCCTCTCTCACACACTATTGAAAATTATCCACCAGTTCAAAAAAGGTATTTAAAGATCATGATTTATTGAAAATTGCTTATATCAACTACAAACGATACCACTTTTCCAGCTTCGTGTTGTTACACCAGATGAAACACCAAAATTCTAGAAATTATCTCCAAGCAGTATAAACTCTAAACGAGCGTGACACTTGCAGAGTTGAAAAACAAAAATAGAAACACAATGTATCACATCATGAAAATGCATTATATACATAAGTTAGGAACTGATCTAACAATGCCTCTTTTATGTTTGAAAATTGCAAAGGCATACAGACATACACATACCCGTCCTTCAATGAAATCCTGAGTGCCGATATTGACTACTGTACATCCAATTGCTTTAGCAGAGTTGAGGCAGAGCGTGTGGTTTTCATTCCTTTCCCAAGGATTGAGTACACTTTTAGTATTGATTGCCCGTTCCTCAATTGTGCCCGAAACTGCCACATTGACTAGCTTACTGCAAAAATGTGTATTTCTCTTAGAAGCAGAACTTTAATGAAGTGCAAAAGAAGAAAACTAATGAATAAACATGGTACCATAGAAGAATACCATCTTTTGCAATTTCAAAGAGATCATCGGTTGAAGGATCCATAGGAGGGTGTCTCTTGAGGAACTCATCTTCAGCAAGATAATTGTTTATATGTATAACATATGATGCCTTCTCAGATTCACTGATTTTGTGAAGCAATGTAGTGGTAGCAGCTTTCAGAAATGCCGAGGAGTTCTTTGGATTACGTGGGTAAGACTGCTCAGTTTTAGCATAATTGGAAAAATTATCTTTAATAGACATCTGTGAAAGCTGACTCAGTTGTTCCATGCGATTTTCATAAGTGAGGAGGCTGGATTGAAACTCAATCCAACTCAAATCATCAACCTCTTTGCCAAGTTGCACAACGATAGGATTATAATCAGCATCTAATCCTGCAAGAACTTGAATAAACAAATCAGGTAAGGAGACAACACTTCCAGCAAGATTTAATTGCTCAAAAATATTTTTCAACTTAGTTAGAAATTCAGCCATTTTCATGGATCCTTTTCTGGTTCGTTGGAACTCAGATTTCAACATTAACACTCTTGATTTTGTGTGTGCTCCAGCATGTTGCTGAGCTGCCTCCCTAAGTCCAGCAGCAGTTGAAACAGAGACCATTTGAGAGAAAACTTTAGGTTGCATTGTGTTGAGAAGCCATCCAAAGAGTAACTGATCTGCAGCTACCCAATCTTCAAATGCTGGGTTAATACTGGTTGTATCCTTTTTAGTAATAAACTGTGGTGGGCACGGTTTGGTTTCATGGAGGAATCTCTCAAGTTTGTTCCCTTTGATGATGGGTAACACATGAAATTGCCACACTAGGTAGTTGGTTCCATCCAACTTGATGGAGCATGCCTGGTTGATGTTGCTGCCTGACGTGCCTTTAGATAAAGTTGCAGCAGCAGTCAACAGGGAGGAGGTTTCAGAGTTTGCAGAGGAAGATGGTGACTTGTCTGCCATGGATTTAACCTTTAAGGCTTTGATACCAAGATAAGGAAAATAGAATAGTGTATGTCTGTAATAGTGGCGTTAATGAGCCAACTATGTTGTATTGCTATTTATAGTAGGGTTTGCTTACCCTAAATTGTACAGGAATATATTACAGATATGGACTCATTGCTTTAGTAACTTGGGCATGTCATAGTGTAACCTGTCTTCACAGCCCATACCCATTTAAAGTTAAATGAGCGGGCTATGGGTTAGGACATGGGCTGCCCAACCCGCCCATTGCTCTGCCCTAGTACACACACACTCTCCTCTCATCCTTATTATAAGACATATTTACTTAATTTAATTAAATTAAAAAAAATAGTTTAGTTAGTTAATATGATATGTATTTTCTAAAATACCCTAACCATCTGCTTAATTTCCTCTTCTTCATAATTATGGTTGATGGAGTATTAATAGGAGAAAATTATGAAAATGTCAAAAAATATGAAAACTATATCTTATATTTAAGACTAAGACCAACTTCCTAAATATATTTTATTTTAAAGAGCCAAAGAGTAATCTACAATTCTACAATTTTTTTTTTGATACAAACAATTCTACAATTCATATTCACAATAATGATAACATCCGAGCGCGTGTCACACACTGATTGAGGCCAGTTTTTAATTTGTTAGTTCTGGCCAAAAATATATTTGGGCCGAAATGTCACCTGTGACCCAATGTTTTTGTATGTTTAGGTCCACAACCAACCGAAAATAGACCCATTTTTGGAAGGACCATTTTAGACACCTACTCTCTCTTTTTTGTACTGCTTTTTTGGTTGTCCATTCCAGACAACTACTCTATTACAAAGAAAACGGATATCTTTTATTCAAATCCAATTTTGGACTTGAAAAACAAATCCACAACCCCTGACGATTGGACCCTACACGAGGCTGTGCAAATTTTTATATCAGAAAACAAAAAACGGAGAATGTTTTCTTATTCCTGATTTTGTATACACGTACATGGAAAAATTGGAGGAGTTGGTAAAGATGTTGGCATATAACAATAAGGTTATGAGTTTAAATCTTATCGATATGAAGACGTTGATGGTAATCAATTTGCAAGTATCTATGTAAACACTTTTTGAACCCGGAAGTATATCCCGACCCTAGTAAGCCCTTGAAATTTAACTCACCTATAGTTTTATATATCAAAAAAAGAATATACACGTACTTGGACTTGGCCTATTTCTTCTATTCTTCCCCTCTTTAAACCCTGCCTCTACCCTCCTTTTTCCTGCATCACCATTAGACTAAAATTTAAATAGCCCAGATTTTTCATTTTTGTAAAATTATTATTATAATATTACTTCATAAATACATTAAAAAAAATTAAACAACTAAAAGTTTGATTTTAAAAGTTCACAAATTTAATGAAAAATTGAGGAGAAGATCTATTTTATAATAATAATCCACAGCTGTGAGCTCTACAGGTCAAGTTTTAGTAGTATGATTTTTTTTTTTTTTTGATAATCCAACTTTTTGAGGGGTTCAACACGAGGACTTCCTAGGAGGTCACCCATTCTAGTACTACTCTCGCCCAAACACGCTTAACTGCGGAGTTCTGATGGGATCCGGTGCATTAGTGCTGGTATGATTTATGTATTTTTTAGAATAATAATAATAATATTTTTATAAAATGTTAAATCTAAACTCTTGAAAATTTTAATTAGTAGTGATGAAGGAGAAAGGGGGGTAGAGGAAAACTTTGGAAAAAATAAAAAAATTGAACATAATATATGGATGATGCCGCAAAAGTTGAAAGCAAGAGAGGGACAAAGGAGGTTTAAATTTCTTGAGAAGCATCACGAAATTTGAAAACATGAACGTTGTTTTCTAACAATTGAGAGCATCATTTGACAAGGACGAGCCTCAAGTGTGGCAGCGCCATCTCTGAGTTGTTGAGAGCCACCTAACCTTAAGTAAAGCAAACCATGCTTACGACATATTCCGCTACAAACGCCCACAAGCTTTTTACCCAAAAGCTGCTCCATACAATCTCAATCAAACATTCTAATATAATGAAATGACCTTGCTTGGCTTCTACACCTCCTATTCAACTCTAGTTTTACCAAATTGTAATCAAAAGCGTTGATGCTCAGTGGTATGGAAGCTCTCCTGAAAATAAGAGATTGAGGGTTCAATTCTACGGCTACTAACCTATAAGGCATTAGCTCACCATATATTTGTGTTCTTGACGGAAATCAAGCTACAGATCAATTCAATCAAATCAATTTATATACTCTACAGGGACCAAAATAATTGTTGGGATGGGAAATGTGCATAAGCTTTCAAGGGCAAATCAACACCTTCATCATTGATAAAGCGCCGAGAAAAATCCCATTAAGCCCACTTTGAAAAATGGACACAAAAAGGTCCTCACATTCACATTCATTATGATGACAGCATCATATAAGAAACAATCCATATATACATGTATCTGAATAATATTGCTTTCCTTATCTGTCTATTCACGTAACTATACCTAAATCTATATTATCTATCTCTATATATATACACACACACACGACTATGATTGAAGGACGGTGATGAGGTAAGAGTGAGCAATGCGTGAAGTAAGACGCCAACCCTATTGGAACACCCAATGATGAATTTAAATAATTAGCTCCACCAATTACGTCTCTTACTAATTTCACATGTATACGTATTCAGAAGGAGTTTTTTTAAGTAATAAACCCTTTTCAGGTTTAACTTAATTAACTATTAACTTGTGATATGGTTAATCAATGGGAAAACATCTAAATCATTATCATCAGTTATATATACATCAGATCTGGAGATATATCTGTGAAGTTGACAATATTATTATTAGGATCACTTTGATGAAGTTATGATTATTGTTGCAAATGGGTTATTGTATGACTGAACACTATAATAAAGATTAGCGAAGGGCCTAACAAGCCTTTGGGAGCTCTAGTGGGGGCGAGAAAGTTCGTATGTGGAGATGGACGCTTTCGTATGTGGAGATGGACGCTGACAGTATAAGATACATTTGGAAAGTTGCTATTGGTCCTTAATACAATATATAATTTTTACATTTATCATTTTTTTTGGTCGTTTAGATGTACTTGACACGTCTTCTTTTGTTTCTATGACTGTGCCTTTGGATAATATAATTTACACTTTTCTACCTAATCTTTAATATAAGATATATTTAGAAAAATTTTATTAATCTTTAATATAAAACATAACTTTTACATTTATCAATCTTTTTCATTAGCTAGTGGTGATTCTAACCCCTTGATTTCATTTTATGCGAGACTGTGGTTTCTGATTTTTGTGCTTTGAGGATCTATCTCAAATTGATCCTTTTGTAGACCACACGTGTTGAGAACTTTTTCTATCAATTACCGATCCCACCATAAACACACGAAGTACGTACTACGTAGTTCAATCAGTTGGGAATGTTATTGAAGGGGACATGTGGAATGTTATCATGTTTAGAGGCAGAATGCATTTTGAAGAGCATAAAAAGAAAAGGAAAAAATATTGCTCACCAAACAAGGCTTAACGTGTGCATTTGTCAAAACCTGATCAACGATGACAAATAACAAAAGCAAAACGTGGATATTTTAATTTCTTGCTGCTCCGATCCTTTGCTTGAGAATTAATGATAGATGGAAACGTGAATCTTGTAAGAACAGCGCCTAGTAGTTCTGTAAATAATCCCAACAACGAGAAATGTTGTTACCACATTAATTATGGAAATGATAAAAGGACAAGTCAACGACCATGCAGGTGATAGAGCACCAGCAACTTCCAATAGAAAATATAAGCACAAAAAAATGATTTGGCATGTTGCCTCATGAAACAACTGGGTTTCGTCTCTTATTTAAAATTTAATTAAATACCATATATATATATATATATATATATATTATATCATTGCGTGTTCTGTGTGCATACATAAGTGAACTCCTTCTCAATAAAAAATGTCTTGTTCAGGCAAATTAGCCAGCAATACATGGACGAAAGCTGCAGAAATCACAATATATATACCTGTCAGCTTTATGTGTGTGTGTGTGTGATCTTTTCCACAACCACAACACAATAATATAATTTTACAATATCCAAAAATTATCTTGATTTTAGAGCTCACCGAACGCGACAATGACAGGTCCATCCATCTTCTTCTTGGTATTTAGCCAAGGCATGTCCTTTTGGCCAGAAATTAACTCCTGTGACTTCAAAATGCATAATAATATATAGATAGACTCGGCTCCTTTTCCCTCTCAATTAATCAAAGCGATAATTGGAAATCTGATCTCATTAGACGTTGATGTGTTATAAATTACTCCCTCTTGTCTTTAATATAAAATATATTTAGAGAATTGATCGATTTGGTTCTAAATATATATAAGACTACATGGTTTATATTTTTGTTAATGCTTTTCTAATTTACCTCTATTGATACTCCTTCAACAATAATCAAGAAAGAGAAGGAACGGAATAATTAAGGAAGATGACTATGATATTTTAGAAAATAGATGTTATGTTAACTAATTCAATTAACTTCTTTAATCTAATTAAATTAGGTAAATATATTTTATATTACGAACCGGAGAAAAATATATGTGTGTGTAATATATCTGGTTCTTAATATATATATATATTTATATTTATCTAATTTGATTAGATCAAGGACTTCTCTGGTTAAGAACCGGATCACACACACGTGATTCATAGGAACCAGTTTCCTTATGTAGGGATAGCTTGATTCATAGGAACCAGTTTCTTTTTGTACGGATAACTCTTTCTAATTTGTACCATTCAAATGAGATCTGAAAAGTTTAGATTTAATTTTTTTAACTGTCAATTTTTAAATGAAAAAGTTATTTTTTAAAAATATGTTAGTTGAGAAATTATCTTTATTTTAAATTTTCTACTCATTAAAATATTTTGTTTAAAAAATATATAAAAATTAAACAAAAAAATAAATCTAGACCATCCATATGTCATATGGACGGTCTAGATGAGAAGAGTCCCCCTATTCATCTAAAATATGAGTAGGAAAACTGATTCTATGATTCATATATGAGAGAGCTCACAAAGCAGGAAAAAACAAAGGGTGTTCAAATGGTTTTAAGAATATATAAATGTTTTTATAATAAGTTGACTTTCAAACCGATTAGGATAATGAAGTTAAGTTGTAAAAGGGATTAGGATGAAGGGGTTTGATAAAGAAGAGGTCGTTGTCTCACACCTACTCATATTTGTATGATATAACTGGCATAGACATATTCAACCTGCAACTCATACGCCAACTGCAGGTGGTGGGCTCCCCGGGCCAGGGGCCACCTTGTATCTTCTTATTATATATATATCGACAGTGCAGACTAGCCGACCACCTTTCGAACGATGCCATAAAATATGTTTACATTCATTAATTAGATCTTGTAAGTCGATCACCGATCGGCATAAGCAATGATAAATGTGTAGGGATTTGAGTAAGTTATAAGCTAATTAAGTCATTCTTGACTGTAGAAGCTTTTGTTGGTCAAATAACTAGAGATTCTGAGAGCGGGCAAAAAACATGAGTTACAGATCTAATAGCAGTACGTTCTTTATATTATTTAGTGCATGGATCCCTAGTTAGTTAACGTAAGGAACCTACTGATTATTAAAGAATATGATTATAAATTTGATCTCTACTTAATGGGCTAACTTGTGGGATAATTTACCTACTATATATAGTCCATACAAAATTTCACGAGACTATAATAATTTAAAACTAGTTGCTTAAATTTACAGTTTACCAAATAATTAATGAACTCCAACCCATAATTATAAAAATACTCCGATTCAAGGTCCATGGCACGCAGAAAAAGAAAATTAATAATTATAACAATATTTTAGTATTCCAATTAATATTATGAAGCTTTAATTCCTTGGCAATTAATGTACGTCAGTCACAGTGGAAGAGATTCCACAAAATCGTTTTGTTTTGTTTTGGGTCACTACGCAAGCAGACATAAACAAGCAACTTCTCAACATAAAATAGAATATAATTATGCACCAATCCCACATTACCCTCTTACTTTTCATTTATATTATTTTATGACAGTCATATTGCCTTTGGATTCGGATCTTGTGGAGGCTAGTAGCCTAGTAACCTCTTTCAGAATTCATAACGGTCTCTATATATGATAAATAATGCTCATCAGCTAGCGGAATGCGGAATATATAATTTAAATCCTTGGCATCGCAGATCTAGTAACAAACTGTATCAAACCGTTACGTTTAATTTCGAAATTAAACATAAGGTGTATACTGTTGTCGGAGGGACAGCGTCACTGAGAGTCAAGCTTCAAGAAGTTGTTAGAATACTTAAAAGAGATGTGTTTATTGGAAAGTTGTTATAAATTAATGAATTTATATAAAGGGTTCCGTAGGGAGTTTTAACACTAAAAGTCATCTATGAAGAGGTGAAATGTTGTGTTGGTATTTTAAGAAAACCTTACATACTATAAAGATGTAGCTCGCTCAGCTCTTCATGGAAGAGTAGTTATTTAAGTTATGTTGGTTCATGATTGAATATATGACTTTTATGCATTCAATATATAGTTATGACTTTTAATTGAAGAAGTGTTGTTTCAACAGGGACTATGTCAAGACATCACTTCATTTGGGATAAACAATACAAATTATATAAAAAATTATACAATAATAAGGAATCAAACTCATTGTTTTTGTCTTTGTCATTACATACACACAAAAATAATAAAGTCAAATTATCACTTTATAAAAGCTGTTGTCTTGATTTGAGTGTTGAGAGTGCAATCTAAACTCAAAGGTATTCATTGTATCTGCAATAAATCTATAAGATAAGTATAGGTGGTGGTGAATTGAGCCCAAAAGAAAGTGTTGTCCACGTCTTGAAGACACTGTGCAATATTTCCTTCTCATATCTTATTCATGTACTCTTCGCAGATTCAACTCCTCTAAATGATGTAGAGCCGCAAAATCGGGCTGAGCCCATCGGGTCGGCCCTTTTAAGCCTTGGCCCTTCAAGGGCTGAGTTTGAAAATTACATGAGCTAAATGAATTAGTGAATGTGTTTATTTGTTGGATGATTGTGTTGTTTGGATATTAATGTTGACAACATTTATTTGATAAATTAGAACTTTAATTGTTGTAATTTACTAATTATATTTCTTTGAAGCAAAAAAACGGAGGAAAAATAGTTAAAATTTGAAATAGTAACTTTCGGGCCCTGTAGGGCCAGCTCTGGCCCTGGTGTTTTCAGGTCGGGCTTTGAAAACCAGATGTTTTTCTTACATCAGGCCTTGTAAGGCCTGCCTTGACCTTTCAAGGGCCAATCCTGATTCCCAAACTCTAAATTGATGTTGGTTTCAGAAAGCAGGGCCAATGTCGAGCTTCTAGGGTCGGGTTTAAGTCAGCCTCAAGATGGATGACTCTAAACGCGGCAGAAGATACTAGAATTCAACGACGCTAATCAGCTGCTTTGTGACAACGATCTTTATCTATACGAATTAAATGTCAGACGGTGGGAGTAATATTAATTCTCGTAAGAAATATTGGGCGTAGTGTTCTTTTTACACCTTTGCTTTCACACATGAAATCAAAGGAAGACATACATTTATAATCTGTGTAAACGGGCAAGTTGGAAAGTCAGAAGTGTCGGAAAATGGAAATGTATCTTCTGAATTTCATCATGTCCATGAAGTTTTTCTAAAATTTTGCTCTCAATAACAAAGGGATAAGGTGCATTCAGAATCCTTAAATGTCTTTTTAAGTAGTATCCTAAAGTATCTTGTGGTACATCTAGTATGTTGAAGTATTTTTATAAGGGGTGTCCATCACCTTAAGATTCTTTTTAATTGCACTTACAATTTAGATAATTCAGATTCTGAAATAGTCTTCTTAAATATTTTTCAACAGTAACTTATATATAATTCAATTACTATTCAAACTTCAAAATACATTGGGCGGTCAAATTGACCAAGCCGGCCCGTATTTTAATATATAGGTTTGAATCACCAGCTTGCATGGTTAACTTTTTTCTCAGAAAAAAACAGCTTTCTTCTCGTATCCGGCCCGTCGTGTTAGTTTAATTAATTATTAATCTTTTGTTGTATGTGAAAAACCAAATTCTTTGACACACTCAAACGAATATATGTGTGTACCTACTAGGTCTCAAATGAAATATATATATATATATATATATATATATATAAAATATTGTGGCCATCAATTTATTTCTTTTATTATTTTAGTTTCCTTTCATTATTATATTAGCTCAAAGCATAATATTTTTCAATAAATTTCTTGTCAAATCAAAATTAATTAGTTAATTAATATGGTGTAAGCAGGTGGAATTGATGTCACAGTCTCAAATAGCATATATTGCACACATGAAGCGAGTTAGGTGAAACAAAAACTATCAAGGCGAGGCCATATGGCAAATCATATCATGATTCGACCAACAAAATAGATAGAGTCAAAAATAAATAAATAAATAAATGAGAAGGAGTCAAAATCGGCCAACCATTTATTAATACAAGAAGCGATTGATGAGATCTTCATTGATATATATTCAATGATTAAAAATTTGAGTAGAAAACCTATTTATAACATAATTATTGTAAGTACTCCCCTCGGTAGGATAACATTTGAGAGTTGGTTTTGGTCCTAATTATAGGACAATATTTTAATTTTTATCAATTTCTTCTTAAAATACTCCTATGTTATTTTCTCAAATATGTTTGATTTTTTGGTGTGTATGACTCTTCCGGTCAGTAAAAAATTAGAACACGAGAGATTATATTGAATGCTATTATTCACGAGTTAGGAATAATATGATTTGATATGAATTACGTTAATGGATATTGATCTGAAAAAGAGGTTGTGAGAGGGATTTATTTATTATTTTTTGTCTTATTCCTAGTTGAGGCTTGCCCTACAACCTTCTGTGAATGTAAATTAATGTACTATATATTTTTACCCCGAACTGTAATTATTCCATTTAACTGTGTAATCCGTGAATTTCGGTCCCCCACACGTCAATATTTAAACATGCTGATGCGCTGTGATATTTTTGTTTTGTTTCAAAGGCCTTTATATACTTCGAAAAAAAAAGCCTTTATATAAGTTGTCCTTATTTCCAAGTTTTCAACTACACGTACATATTATTAGGATATGGGTAGCTAGGTCTATGTTAAGCAAGCATGTGCGTGTGTTTATATAAAGAAGGTAATTTTCATTAAGGAATAAACATGTTCATTTTGGAAGTAATCAATAGACCACTTGTATAGTTCTGGTCCCACGTACGTTCCTCCAATTATGTAGTCGGTCATCGTCTAGACTCTAGACAGTCATATATATGGTTCTTAATTAAACGTGTTTAAATATTCTAATTTCAATCAAATATTTAAGCTTAATTGAGTTATTTAATTGAAAACTAATCCCTTCATCTTGGCTGAATGTATTTTTGAGTAGATTGTTGTGCCCGCGTTTGAAAATTGGAATACATTATTTTATTTTTTATTGTTGATTGGTAACTCGGTCATCATTTCCTCTTTTTTATTTTTTATTTTTTTAATAAGAATGATATTAAAACGATATTTTTTTTTTGTCAGAAGGAACCGATTGATATTCTTTAACACCTACATAATTCTCATCGCATGAATACACCTCGGTGGCATATATTGTCGTCATTGTTCTTGCCGTAGAATGAGTCTTAATAATTCTTTTAAATAAAAAAACACATGATTTTAGTGTCGATCCAAATGCAGTTGTAAAGTTGTGATTGTAAATAAAAAGTAATAAAAATGAAAGGCTTGCATAAAGTTGGGGAAAACCTGTACACTTGCGGATGAAAGAGTTAAGGAGAAATATCATTAAGGTCCCAACTATAAAAAATAATATTAAAAAAGTCTCAATTGATAAGTGAAGAGCTACCATAGATCGGATAAATAAAAGAGTTACTAATGACAAATTATGATACTTGTCAATATATTATTTTCCTTATTTGACAAATTAATCCTGTCACAACACATCTACTTGCAGAGAGGTTTAGGCCACAATGGATTACACGGATTTTCACAGCAATTAGGGCCGCTTACCTTAACTTTGGTTGAAATCCTCGTATCCAGTTACCTTAATGATCTCTAATGAGTAATGACACCTCCGCACGTAGGATGTCTATTGTTGGTACACAAACCATCCACATCAATACGCACAGATCAACTTGGATCCGGAGGTCTTCAGTACAACTGCTCTATCAAATATCTGAAAGATCTGGTGCCGAAACCGCCCATTCTCCACCCCTTCCATAAGATGGTGAATACATCGGTACACAATCGAATAGGGATGATCATCGGATCCCTCAAACACCTTCTTGCATCGATTCTTCCACAAGAGCCATCATATCATGCTGAACACTTGTTGCCATGGCCATTGGGATGCCATTATGTTTGCTGGAGAGTATTTTGCATTCCATTTGAGTCATTCCTGCAAAATCATTGAAAAAAATATAGGATAATATATAATGATGAGTTAGTAAAAAAAAAAATTCACACTCTTTTTGCCTGCTCACAGAATCTTAGTATACGGAGTATAGTCTCCTCGCTTCCACACTCAAAAGGACACATGTTCTGTATATTCACATTGAGTGTGACTGTAAGTACATTTGTTGGAATTCTTTCATACAACAGCTGCCACATGAATAATTTCACTCTTTCTAGAGTCTCTCAACACCATAAACTTCGCCAATAAGGCTCAGGCCTATGCTCTTGCCGGTGATAGACCATGTTATATGTTGATTTCACACTAAAAGTGCCATTGGAAGCTTCCCGCCAATAACAAACATCTTCAGCCATACCACTACCACTAGGAGGGTTAACCACTTAACATCATAATTTTATTCACTACCCAGTCCGAAAGGAAATTTTTCCATTTATCTCTATCCCATTGTCCCACCTTAGTTACAAAAGTTCTCACCCTAGCCACTAAATCCAACAAGTGAAAGTTCCTCACCACATATTAATTTTTTTGGCGAAACATTGATATTTATACTATTAAATTTAATATTTTAATACGTCGGTTTGGCATTGTATGAGCATACACACACGTTGTGTTTGTGTGTGTAATAATAATTGCCATATTATTTCATATATAATTTATTACATAAAGTGGGCTTATTTTTAAACTTAAATATTCATTTTTTTATTTAGTTGAATTTATTATTTTCAGAATCCATATATGCATGGATCTGTATAACATAAAAGATACTATGAACAATATAAATGATAATATAAGTCATCGATAACGAATAATAAATTTTAAAGTTGGGGCAACATAAGGTAGGTAGAACTCAAATGATGATATACGATATGACAAAACAGAGAGATAAATTAAATTTACTCATTAATGAGTAGTATATGATTAATATATGGAAGTGACGTTAGAATGATGCCAATACACGCGATAATGGGTCTGAGGTTGGAGGCTGTACATATGTCGAGCATTGTTTGATTTGAAGGGCAACATCAGAGATTGTCTAATTTATGCCTCAAATTTATTGATTATTTATATTATTAATATTCATTTATTATGTGTTGATGATGGTTAGATTGCATCATGGACTCACAAAATTTAAAATATATTCCATTTATGGACATTGTTGTTAAACTTACAAGTTAACCTTAATTTTTTACTTTTCTACATTTTAACATCAAGTAAATTCGTAGGCAAATTTGTATTAATGATAAACTCGGTTAAACTTATTAATTTAAATATCGAGTTTATTGTTTTTATATCTTTAACTTACAAAACCGTGTTAACTCATGATTAAATTTGTGTTAACTTTTCAGTTTGATAATGCTCAATGATTTTGTATATGAATTTTATAGAATTTTTTTATCAAATATGATAAATTATGAATATTGATAGGTTTATTTGGATTTAAAATATATTTAAATAAATTTGTTGTCATTTTTAATATTTTAATTATAATTATACACTATTAATACATATTTAATAATGAAATTAAATTCTTATGAATTTGTTATTTTAATTCATTATACGAGTTTATATCACCGTCAAAAGTTTACTTAAAATCTCGAGTTTGACAACGTTGTTCACATATTAGAACTACTATGTTGTGAACTTGTGATACTTCTAGCCTATTTGGTTAAGTGGTGAGAGTTCAAATAACCCCAATTGAACCCAAAAAAGTACTTATAAATCCCGTTTGGATAAACCTTAAAAATCCCATCCAATGAATCGTGATTTTATCCTCGCACCGTGATTTGAGAGTAAGTGACAGGGGAGGTGCTTATACACTTGAGAAATCCCAACTAAACTTTGTCAACAAAGATTTCTACCCCTGCAATCTTTTCCACATTTTTTCTCCAATATTCCTGGCATGAATTTTTTCATACCCTTTATTGTAATTATACATCCACAACAGTTTTTAATAAATGAAATCCAAACATAATCCAAATTTTTAAAGTCACTCTTTGGGAAAAAAAAAAAAATTCCAAACAGAAATCACGCTTGATCGCAATTGACTAATGAAACTTTTAACCAATGTCACTAATACAAATCACGACCACGATTCTCCACCACTTAACCAAATAGGCTAGAAGATTGTGGCTCGTGCCTAATCAGCAATCATATATAGGATGAGATGATCAGGTGGTACCCCGTCAATTCCTTCCCTTATTATTCTTTTGCCACCCTTAATTAATATATCCATATATAGTCATACACTGTATCTGGGCAAGCATAGTGTCTCCCTCATTTAATTAAATCTATTTTATCCTTTTCATTTCATATAATTAAAAGCCCGCCACTACTATTTAATTAATAAAATGATCATATTACGGTATATCTATTAATTAATATGCGTTTCATAACATTTGTTAGTGTGGCGCGGTCCCCAAATCTATAAATCTTTCTTACACACACCACAAAGTGAAAAGTTGATATAACAATGACATACTAATTAAGCGTAAATAATTAAAATCCCATACAATTAATACTTTAGAGCAATTAATAAAAAATATGAAATAACTTCTTTTGACATATACTCCCTCTGGTCCTTATTATAAGGCACCAACTAACAAGTTTATTTGGTCCTTTTTATAAGGCACTTGCTTGTTTCCAATGAGCATTGATTATTTTTTTCAATGTCTGCCCCTAATTAATAAAGGTAATGAGTGAAAGTAATAATTAATATAATATTAAAGTTTAATACAATTAATATGGGTAATATTGGAAATTACTTAGACTCTATGACAACTTTATTGACTGTAATTACTTTTACTGATTTGTGAAAAAAATTAGTTGGTACCTTATAATAAGGATCAGAGGAAGTACTGTACTAACCATGCACACACATCATATTAAGATGTGTGTCTGCGAATTGATAGCAATTCGACAATAATATCAGTGGCGACTGACACGGTTATTTCATTAGAGTTTTTAACTGTGAAACTTCTTCTAACCATGATAATTAAGTTGGTACTTTATCGTTTGTATTTATAAGAGTTTAATAACCGAATTACATGATTTAAAAAAAATGGTTAAAATTAGTTAAAAATAATAAATATGTCTAAAATGATATTTTGTTTTTAAATATATGCCTTCATTTATAAGAGGCAATAAGAAAGAGAAATAGAGTAAATGTAAATATTACCAATTTTTTAATTAATGCAATATAATATCTATAATTAATGTGGCAAAAAATTGAAAAAAATTATTAAATATTTAGAAAACTCTTATCACACTCTTATAAAAAAGATTAAGAAAATTTAAATAAGAGAGTATAATATTAAAGTTATCTGATTTTTGTCTATATCCACAAAGACCGACGTTTTTCCTTGTTTTTTTGTTGGGGTTGCTGCCGTACGTAGACCATATCATTAAATGCAATTTGAATATTTCATTATTGTTCTGACTATTTCATTTATTCTGTTCAACTTAAATTTCGTTGATTTTTTCTCAAAAAAATTAAAAATAATTGAAAATAATAGACTGCTTTAGAAATTGCCTTTTTTCCCCGTAATATTGAAAACAGGGTAACGTCAATTGTCCGGACATTGAAGTGTCCAAATAAAAACGATGAAACATTCATACAAAACAGTGAACGTGTTTTGAAATCAAAACAGTGTGGCTTGTAATTTTGGTGGAAAACAAAACAAGGACACAGAAATATTCAAAGTCATCAATTTGCAGCTTTAGACAAAGTACAGAACCCATCTTCGACTTTTATTTTTTATTTTTGGACAAAATCTTCGACTTTTTTTATTTGATGTAAGGTCAACGTTTCAAAGCCCTCTTCACCATTAATAAAATATCTCGCAATTCAATCATATATTATTATTTTTAGTTCTAAATATAAGATAAAATTAATTTTTTTTATAGAGATTAAAAAAATTACTTAATTATATCATTATATTGTGTATCATTAAATTACATAGATCAGTTTATATGTAGGCAAAATAGTTTGGAGAAGAAATAATAAATATAAATATTTTAATTAATTTTATTAAAATCTTAAAAAAAATCAAATTTAACTTATATTTATATTTAGAAGAATGATGTAGAAAATTTGACCATTCTATGATTACCGTTTCTTCTGTTACTTTCTAGACATATATGATTATTATCACTATATTTATTCTATTACTTTCTAGAAACACATCGATCGATGATCCATCTAGCCAGAACTTTCTAGAGTTAACCATCACTGTTTTTGGGTCGCATGCAGTAATACTTTTAGCAATGAAGCTGCAAATGCGCACGTGCGTGTGGGTGTGTTGAAAAGTATAAAGAACCGGACCCACAAGATATATCATATATGCATTTGCCTCTCTCGCTGGCACAAGTACAAATGTGTTTAACGTTGTCTCATCCATCTTTGGTTTCAACAAAAAAAGAATTTCGCCACCGCTAATTTTGTTTCAATGTATAGATCGCATGATGAACTCAAAGGACGACATGCATAAACAATATTTGTTAAAATTAAAGAAAGAGACCTAGCATAATAGGACCCATCCCATGTGCAACTCGTGAAAGAATTACATTTTGTTTCATTAAAAATGAAGAACACGTACAGGCGCAGTTAATTAAGATCATAAAAGCATGGAAAAATTATCACACACTCTTCTAATAAAATGCTGATGCGTGCATAAGTCACTCATGGGATTTATAGTGAAACTAATTCAAATACGATGAAAAAATTTCAAAACAAGAAAAGTATATATCATAATGAAGAGAGAAAATTTAAATGTATAAAAATAATAATTAAGAATGTACTAATTCATTTGATTCAAACTATAATCATTAAATAAACTATATATATCATGCCTAGCTACTATGAAATTAATGGAAATATGTGTGTTGAGAAACGTATGATAAGAGCAATATAATACAAAATTTTAGAGAGGAGAAACAAACGGAGGAGTCTTTTCATTTAGTTTAATTCATATATCTATATACAAGACTTTGAGATGGGTCTCTATCTACATGTCATTAGATGTTACCATGTGGATAACATTTTGGTGTACATATATTAGCTAGGTAGAAACAAACGGAGGGGTCTTTTCATTTAGTTTAATTTGATTCATTATATCTATATACACGAGTTTGAGACGGGTCTCTATCTACACGTTTCTTATGATTAAGTAGTGTTACCGTGCGGGTAACATGTTGGTGTACATATATTTTCTAGCTACATAAGAATAAACAAAATATAGATCAAAATAATATATATATCTGTGTGTGTGTGTCATTAAATGATGAAAATCGTGATTAACTTATTATCAAGAAAACTAATCTTTTAGTCATTGAAAGTTTGATTCAGTGTAACTCAATCTCTAAAGTCTCTTGACTAATTTTTTATTATTTATAGTCTTGCCCTTATCTTCCATAACTCATAACTCAAAACCCAATCAGAAACGAGTCATCCAACTCAGCTGAACGTGAATTTTACATCAAATAAGAAAGACTGAATTGAATTCAAGAAGACAAACTGGGTCTTCAAGTCGCGGCTTCTCTCTGCCTTGCCACCTTGGTGGCTCTCGGCAAAGACAACAGTGACTATATAAGATTTGGACATATTGATGGTGATGTAGGAGTAATCTGTACGTATATAAATGAGATGAAGTAGAACTACTCTACGAATCTGCTTTGCATTGCAAGGGGATTTTTCAATTAATCGAAAATGACATTTTGAAACCTCATACAAAAAAAACCATTTGAAATATTTTTTTAACTGTTTTCTCATTACCTTTGGTGGAAGGAGATGGCAATCTATGTTAAGACTGATAGGAATGAGTGAGTGACGTGGAACCAATATCATCAGGAAGTGCAATATCCAAAAAATAGTATATAAGCCCTTTATTCTTGGAAGTGACTGCTTGAACGAACAACCAGCTCGTCGAGGAGGCCAGCAATATCGCTAAATAGAATAGTGGATGCATGACTGTCGACTTCAAGACCCACTTCGTCTTCTTGAATTAACGTCTTCTATGAGGCAGTGAAGGAAAGCTCAATTCAGACTTTTTATTTAATGTAAAATTCACGTTCAGCTGAGTTGGATGACTCATTTCTTCTTGATTTATGAGTTATGGATAATCAAGACAAAATTATATTACCTCTTGTCTTAAATATAAAACCTAGTTCCTTTTTTCAGAGAGATTAAAAAAGCTAAATAAGTTGTTTAATCATGTTATATATTGGCCATACAGATTAGTTTGGATGAAAAAAGATAAATATAAATACTTTAAAATAATTTAATTAGTTTTTTAATCTCTTTAAAAAAATTTAATTGTGTCTTATATATTTAGGACCGGAGGTAATATATGATAAAAAAATTAGGGCTGAGTTTCAAGCCCGCCAATGACTAAATTATGAGTGAGATAAGACTTCAAGAACCTAAGGATTAATTTTCCTGCTCTTATTTAAGTTTTAGAAAGTCATGAACATTTACAAAATACCATCCTATTTTAAAACAAAATAGTCTAATTTTTGTAATATAAATCCGGATTAATATTAATAATGGGGGAGAGCAAAGAGAATTTTTTTGCCATTACTATATATACATTATATTGCACAACATTTTCAAACCACGCTAGCTAGCACAATATAATAATAACAACTATCAAGTTGGCCAAAAAGGAAACTATCAAAAAAACGTCACTCCAATTCTAGAAACGATAATTAATTACCGCAACCAATAATAATGAAGTAGACTATTTTTATTGATCAAAAAAAAAAAAAAAAGTAGACTATTTTTAGCTTATGACTTGAAAAGTCTATACCACCGTTTATGTATACTTTTCCCTCGGTGATCAGAAACAACAACATATGAATGTTTATATTTTAGGGGCATGCAAGTAATATTCAAGGAGGGTGGTGCCGGATTGGGTTAGCGATATAAGCTATTTTTTTAATATGATTTATAATATATAATATAAATACGTAAAAGCAATTTTATCTCAATTTACATAAAGATACTTCTTAAACGGCAACTCAATCAATCACATATGCATTAATAAGGCCAGGCACTAGCTGCACTCAAAGCAGCAACACTCGCAAAAGTTGAAATCTAAATCCATTATGGATATTAATTATACCAGCCATGGATTCCCTCCTTGTTCATCTTCAACCTCTAGGCATGGCCATGTTGTTCGCAATCCCACTCATCCTCTTGCTGGGTCTGTTCTCTCGAAGAATTAGTAATATACAAATTTGGTCTAATTTTATCATATAAATCCGTATTAATATTAATAAGGAGGGAGATCAAAGAGAAATTTTTGGCCATTACTATATATATATATATATTATATTGCACAACATTTTCAAACCATGTTAGCACAATATAATACTCCTTCAGGCACTAAATATAAGATAAAGTTGATTTTTTTTGGAGAGATTAAGGAAACTAATTAAAATATTTTAGAGTATTCATATTTATTTATTTTTCTCGAAGCTAATAATTTTAACTAATAAACTGATATATAATTTAAGAATATATAACATAGGATAAGTTTAAATAATTTATTTAGTTTCCTTAATTTCTAAAAAAAAAAAATCAGCTCTATCATATATTTAGGACCTGAGGGAGTAATAACTATCAAATTGGCAAAAAAGAAAACTATCAAATAAACGTCACTCCAATTCTATAAAAAAGATAATTAATTACCACAACCAATATTAAAGAAGTAGACTATTTTTAGCTTACTACTTGAAAAGTCTATACCGTATAGGATACTTTTCCCTTGGTGAGAAACAACAACATACGGAGTGTTTATATTTTAGGGGCATGCAAGTAATATTCAACAAGGGTGGCAAATATGCGTGAATAGGACCCTAGCACCAGCTCGTGTATATAAGGCCAGGCACTCGCTGCAATCAAAGTAGCAACACTCCCAAAAGTTGCAATCTAAATCCATTATGGATATTATACCAGCCATGGATTCCCTCCTTGTTCATCTTCAACAACCTCTAGGCATGGCCATGTTGTTCGTAATCCCACTCATACTCTTGCTGGGTCTGCTCTCTCGTATAATCAGTAAAAGACCACCCTACCCTCCTGGCCCGAAAGGCCTTCCCATCATAGGCAACATGACGATGATGGACCAGCTCACGCACAGAGGCCTGGCCAAGCTGGCCAACAAGTACGGCGGCGTGCTCCACCTCCGGATGGGCTTCCTCCACATGGTAGCCATCTCCGATGCCGACGCCGCCCGCCAGGTGCTTCAGGTACACGACAACATCTTCTCCAACCGCCCGGCCACCATAGCCATCAGCTACCTCACCTATGATCGGGCTGACATGGCTTTCGCTCACTACGGCCCCTTCTGGCGGCAGATGCGTAAGATCTGCGTCATGAAGCTCTTCAGCCGCAAGCGCGCTGAGTCGTGGCAGTCGGTGAGAGAGGAAGTGGAGAGTGTGGTCCGTACGGTGGCGATGAATACGGGGAAGGAAGTGAATATCGGCGAGTTAGTGTTTTCGCTGACGAAGAATATAACGTACCGGGCGGCTTTCGGGTCGACCTCGCAGGAGGGACAGGGTGAGTTTATTGGAATACTTCAGGAGTTCTCCAAGTTGTTCGGAGCTTTCAATATGGCGGACTTTATACCGGGTCTCGCGTGGGTCGACCCCCAAGGTCTCAACGACAGGCTGGCCAAGGCACGTGGCTCGCTGGACAGCTTCATCGACAAGATCATCGACGAACACATGAATAACAGGAAGCAGCCTGATGAAGAAGGTGATATGGTGGATGAGTTGCTGGCTTTTTACGGCGAGGGCGAATCGAAAGTCAGCGAATCGGACGATCTACAGAACTCCATCAAACTCACCAAGGATAACATCAAAGCCATCATCATGGTATGACATATTGACAATTGTTGCTCACTTAAATTATCTAAGCAATTTGGATTTATTAGTGTATACTTTATAATTTTATGATAGTTCAGTACAGTATCTGTGCATCTCTACTTCCTTTCTTTATTGTGGGCCAAAATTTGTGCCACTTGGGATATTTTGCGCACTGACATGAAATAAGAGTAAAATTAAACTTTGTGTGGTATAGAGTTGTAGTGCCGGAGGGAAAGCAGATAAGGATAAGCAGGTTTCTTAAGGGACTAGTAGGCCACTGTCACTTGGGGGTGAAATAAAATCGCAACTCATGAAATAAAATTATGATTAGTTTTTAAAATTTTAGTTAGAATGGGATATTAGTATGTGAGTGGAATTAATTGGGTTTTATGAATTGAATCAGGACGTGATGTTCGGAGGGACGGAGACGGTGGCGTCGGCGATAGAGTGGGCCATGGCGGAACTAATGAGGAGCCCGGAAGATCTGAAGAGGGTCCAACAAGAAATGGCGGAGGTGGTGGGTCTTGATCGGAGGGTGGAAGAGTCCGACATCGAGAAGCTGACGTACCTAAAATGCTGTTTGAAAGAGACGCTGCGCCTCCACCCGCCGATCCCATTGCTCCTCCACGAGACGGCGGAAGACGCCGTGGTTTCGGGCTATTTCGTTCCGAAGAAGTCACGTGTGATGATCAACGCGTGGGCCATCGGGAGGGACCGCAACGCGTGGGACGACGCCGACAGCTTCAAGCCGTCGCGATTCCTCGGGGAAGGCGTCCCCGATTTCAAAGGGAGCAACTTCGAGTTCATTCCATTCGGGTCGGGTCGGAGGTCCTGCCCCGGGATGCAACTGGGGCTCTACGGCTTGGAGCTCTCCGTGGCTTACCTTCTCCACTGTTTCTCGTGGGAGTTGCCGGACGGCATGAAGCCGAGTGACATGGACATGAGTGACGTCTTCGGACTCACGGCTCCCAGGGCGAGTCGACTCATCGCCGTCCCCAGAAAGCGCTTGGTGTGCCCTCTCTTTTAGGGGGACCTTGGATTTTACGTGAGCCCCATGAAACAGGTCTGGTTTCTGTGTTTTATTATTGTTATTTTTAAAGAAAAAAAATTATATTTCAATTATACATAAATATAAAAGGAACTGTTTAAAAAAAAAAAACAAGAAAGAAACGTAAAAGAAGAAGAAGGAAGCGGCAATAATTGTACAGGTGGCAAAATAAAGTTATGTGATTGAACTTTGTATGAATTCCTACTGTAATAATATCCCCTGCTTTTGGGTTGATTTGTCCTTTCCAAATACAGCTAGTCAACAGCCTTTTTTTTTTTTCCCTTGCCAAGGCAAATTTGGAGAAAATGTCGTTTCTTGATTTTAAGAAACAAAAATTTATGTCATTATGTGAGATAAAGACGAGATTAAAAGGATATTATATCTCTTAACTTTGAATTTGAAATTTGTTTCAATACACTATTCCTCCTGTTTTTTTATAAGCAATTTTCATCCTTTTGGAGCTGATTTTTTTTATAATTAACTTTCACTTCATATCTCAAAATCTAAACATTTTTTTCATTTGTTGCTCCTATTAAATACATATCTTCATATTAATTATCTCCACTCATCACTAATTATCTTTCATTTAATCATTTATTATACTTTCTCTCATATTTTATACTCATACTCTCTTATATTTGTTACTCATTATCTCTCCTATGCTCATTTCATAGATATGGGTATATTTGGAAGAAACGCGACATTTATTGTATTTAATAATCTTGACCGCTAGTTCATCTGGCGCAATAAGAATAAAAGTTGATTATAAAAAGGATCGGAGGGAATAATTAATACAATTAGTTAGTACTATTTGAATTAAAATACTTCATTCGGTCCTAAATATAAAACAAAGTTTATTTTTTGGAGCGATTAAAGAAGCTAAATAAGTTGTTTAATCCTATCATATATTGTGTATCATTAAATTATATATCAATTTATATGTTAGGTAAAATAGTTTCGAGAAAAAAAATATAAAAATATTTTAAAGTAATTTAATTAGCTTTTTTAATACTACATCGACTTCTAAATATACGACATAGTTTGTAGTACAATTAATTTCTAGTATAAATTTACACTATAAACTATGTCTTATATTTAAGACCGAGAAGTACTAAAAAAAAAACTTTGTTTTATAAGTGAATCAATGTTAAGATTAGATACACCCCGGTACACATAGGATGTGACAAAGCCTATGTATCATGAAACTCTGTACTCACCCAATGGGATTGACACATGAAGGGCATTGACACATGAAGGGCCTCTCCTGCGTATTCTACCGAACTGGTTTTAATCTTTCTCGCATCCGTGAATAGAGTTCCTCAGCGAGACCAGTACCATTCAAACATAGTTTTAATGGTTCATGTTTTAAATTTAAAAATGATAAGAGATAATCTCTATTTTAAATTCTAGATAAAAATTTATTTTATTTTGAAAAACTTACCATTGGAGATTACCTTTTAGATTTGGCACACTTCAAAATATTTTTTTAAAAAAATAAAAATAAAAGTAAGAAAACAGTAAATCAGTAATTTGTACAGTTTGGATTTGATGCTCATCATAGTCCGTATTTCTTCCAATAGGATTATACAGAGCATGTAAAGCCGGAGCTCAACATTGGAATAACATAATTCCTGATTGATCCAAAATATGGAAAATACAAGTTATTGAGGATATAATACAAGACGCCTATGAATTCTCTTTGAACTGTATAGAAAGGAATACAAAATAAGCAAAAATTGCAAGTAAATGGGCAAAAGAATATGGAAATCGAAGAATGGGGCTTCAAAAAAGGCCCACTCGGCCACGACATAATGGAAGTCAACTCCTCCATTCGTAATTAACGGTTTACTCTTTCAAGGTCCCTCAGCCTCAAATTTATCATTGTATTTGTCTTTGCCGACAATCTTATCAAATTCTAATTGGATCACAATGTTGTTCACATCAAGATTCGGAGGAGAGCAAGGCCAACCGCAGATAGTGAAACAAGAGTTCCTAAGCAGTATCTTATCACATCGTATTTCGCCGCTTCCAGCCGTGCTCTTAAAGCATGAATCTCCTGAACATTATCATATTCAAGCAATATAGAATGAAAATCGGGCGTTGCGCAGATAACTAAGAAATGTGTTTCTATAAAGCCACTTGTTTGCTTACTCTATCAAGTTTGTTGGTTAGGTTCGAAGTTTCTGCACTCTGATTGGATAGTTCCTCCCTAATTCTCCTGCATTTACGGAGAAGAAAGAACGCATCAAGGCATAATCATGGTAAAACAGCGGTATCCCAACCCAACAAATTCTCAGTTCTCACCCCCTCTCAAGGTTCAAATCCAACCTCTGCCCAGCAGTGACTTTGTCTATCTCATATCTGCATCACAACCCATAATTTGAATCATAAAGGCGGTGTGCCATACACAGAGATATAGTAGTTGGTCAATGCCAAAGGCTTAAAAAGATGATCAAACAAACCTTAATTCACTGCGCATCTTCTCTATATCATTTCGAAGTTTTGTAGTCTCATGTTGCAGCAGAGAAAAATGGTTCCCCTGCATTATGATCACTCCTCAAGAAATAGTTAGAATAATATGCATCAATTTCATCTCATAACTACCAATCAGTTAGGTGCTAAGATGGAGCTATCCATTTGAAGAAATGTCATGATATGAAGGATTGGGACATATCACTCCAGTGACTGGATGAGATAGCCCCTCGGGAAGATTACAACAACTGCTCTCAGACAACTACAAAGTATAACTCAACAAAACAGATTTTTTTTTGGGTAAAAAAATATATTATCTTCATCTACAAGCACCTATAGCCTTGTAAGCATGGTTAATGAAATACCTGAGAGCTCTGCACTTCCGATTTAAATTTGGATAGCTTGGCTTCTTGAGTCAGTTCATTCTTGAAAACAGAGAGAAGAATAGAAAAACAGATATCATCAATACATGAATAGAGCATCTCATTCTAAATCAAAGAGGATTGACAAGGGGTATTATTGGTGAACAAAACATCCATTATATCAAAGTGTCTTACTTTCTGCATTTCCTCTTTAGATAAAAATGACTGTGATGCGTTTTCAAGACTGTCTTTCAAAACTTCAGTTATGGCCGCAGTTATTGCCTCTGCTTGCATTGTGGGCAAACCCTGGCCCTCTAATTTCCTAACCTAAACAACCAAACACAGCATGCATGTCACATAAACAGTAATCTCATCCTTAAAAGTTTTATTTAAGGAAATAAAAATTAAGCATATATGCTTACAATGGCTAATGTGTCGAGAAGAATTAACCGCTTTCCGGTAGGATTCACCAGTTGAGAATTTTGTCTGGAAAACGCAACAAAAGCCGATGAAGCTACTCCTTCAAATGAAATTGGCCCTTTCGAAGTTAATCCATTTAAGGCAATTGAATGGGCTCCCAATTGCCGCACCCACCTAAAAGCCGCAATCGCGGCCATCAGATTCCGTGAACAAACACCAAATATCTTCAATCCTTATAAATCCCAACAGATTCTAATTGGCTGCTGCTACCTTCACGGGCAACTATTCAGATAAAGCACATGATCACCAATTTGAGACAAGCTATTCTACAATTCTTTCAAAAGATGAAAACGTACAAAATATTCTCGTTTCGTTCCACAAGATATTCTCAAAGATGAAAATCATTCAAGCTCGAATTGTTCAAAAATTCATATTGCTTACTTCCTTACTTATCCATTTTCTTGGCACAGAAAGGGCAATTGAAATGAAAAATATTACAAAATTTGCTTCTTTCGTGATGAAATAATGAGAACAGGCGTGATGGGTAGGTCGGCGCCTCAAGCCAAAAGCAATGCGAAGAATTTTAGGAAATGGTGCGATCAAAAGAATTTGTTATTTGTGGGGCAAAAGAAAAGAATTTCACGGTTGCATCTTCTACCAGAGACCATTTTTTAACAACATCAAAAATATGATCAGCATCGGTGAAAGATTAAAATGGTGTTTGAAATTGGCTTTATTCAGCGTTCGTGTTCCTTTAACCTGAAAATGTACGGTTCACTGGAATTGATAATTTACCCAATTTGTGTTTCTTAATAAGGATTCTTCGCCTTTTTTCTCAATCGTTCAAATGCAGTTCATCTAAAATTGATTCATTTTTCGTAGTTTTTTTTAACTAAACTTCAACAATTTTTCATTGAGAAATTCGAATATACGCAACTTCTGAAAAAAATCAAAAAGATCTGAAACACGTGTTGAAGACTAGAATATTAAAAATATGCAATTATGAGAATATATTTTTCAATTATTGAGGTGAGTGGCAACAATTTAAATAAGGAACAGATTTTGAGAAAAAGATTAGTAGCGCTTCGCTTTGGCATTTGAGCTAAAAAAAATTAAAATATCTAGGGTTAAAAGCGTATGAAGCATTTTTTTTAAGGGAGAACGAGTTTTTTTTTTTGCTCAAAAGGGGAGAATGAGTTTGATGGAAATAATATTTAAAAAGTCTTCATTCACTACGGAAATATGGAATTAAACTAATAGGTGAATAAATTATTATTACTTAATAACTTATGAGACTTATAATTTTTTTTTTTTCCTATTTTTTTTAAGGTTCATCCATGCAATTTGCCCTGAAGCACGTGTTGAAGATCAGAATATGAAAAATAAACAATTTCACGGTTCTATTTACACTTTCTATAACAATGGCGGATCCCTAGAAGTCACATCCAGACAAGATTAAGTGTACATCCTGCTCATTTAATTTGTCTGCAAACGATGCCCCAACCCAGAGAGCGAGCCGAGAGGGGAAAGGCAGAGAGGGAAAAACGAAGTAAACGTACCTGAGTGGGGAGAGAAGGCGCGACGATTGCGAGCGCCGAGCAGGGAGAGAACGCCGAAAAAGAGCCGAGTCCCGAGTGTGAGTCCACCGTCGGCGAGAGAAGGAACGAGACAGTGAAAGCCGAGAGCGAGATGCCGTCTGAGACCGCGAGAGAGGGAGCGAGACTAAAGCGCGGAAAAGGTAAACAAGGTTTGCTTGAGGGGTGAAAATGATATTGAAGTTAGTAAGGTGTCCATTTAACGCTGAGAGAGTGAGTTTTTTTTTTTTTTTTTTAATTTCTGTTTTCAGGAATAAAATAGATAGAAATTGTGTTTCTGTTTTTTTTTTCCTTATTTCCGGATGAACCGGTTTATTTTGTTGTATTGGAGAATAAAAAAAAGTTAAAGAAACTTTCCACTGTTATTGCGTAGTGAAAACGTAGATTTTACTTGAAAACGAGAGAAAAATGAAAAATCGTAAAACGTAAAATCATAACGTAGTAAAAACGTAAAAAAATCATAAAAACACAAAAATATTTAAAAAATTAGTAAAATTGTTTTAATGAAAAAAAATCGTAAAAACATAAAATCGCTACAAAATCAAAATCAGAATATTTCTTTCTAAAAAAAACTCGACTCCTTCCTGCTCCTGCTGCTTCGACCTTTTCTGAAAACCCACGGCTATTCTTCCCTTTCGTCATCCTCCGCTGCCGCGGGTGACTACGTTTCTCATCTTCTTCCCCTTCCTCCGTCGCTATCTGTTATCGTGGTGGTTGTGGGTGGTACCTCGTCTCTCGTTTCTCCTTTCTTTTGCGGCGTCTGTGTGTACGATTCAGGCTTGTGTGCTGAGTGAGATTCATTCTTCTTGGTGCTGCAACTCGGACCCATCCATGCTCTATGTCTGCAAGTGAATTTTAGGGGTTTGACCACCATTTCTTTAATCTTTTATCGCGGTATACTTAAATCCTTTCTCTTTCACTGTGATTGCTTCTTATTGACAGAAAGGATAGATGCTAGAATCTTAATTGATTAAATTATTAGATTAAGAATTTATTATTCGACAAAGAAGGATTTAATGTTCACTTGTTAATAATTTTTTTTATTTAACTGTAAGAGTTTTTCTTGATGCTAGGAAGTGTATTATTTGTTGGTAATTATGAATAGGGAGTTGTTTTTGAGTTAATTTTTAATGGCTTTGGGCTGTTTGAGGAAATGTGTGAAGGAGAAATTAAAGGTGTTGTAGAAAGTTCAGGAAAAGGAAGCTTGTTTTATTAATTTCAATTGCTATGAATGATGGGTGTTTGATCTAATGTTTGAGTGGGGGGTTTAAAACAAAAATGAGTAGCTTCTTATGATTAAAGTATTATAGCCTAAACTAAGGAACGAAGGAAAGATGAGATTGAATTTTGACGATTTGTCACTTCATGACAATGAAGGAAAGATGTTAATTTGAAACCTTGATGATGAAGTTTACTTATTTTGTGTTAGCCTTTGGGAATGCCTATGAATTGTTTAGTGAAATGTCTGAGGAAGGAGCATTATGGAATTGAGGAATGGACATTGTTGGCTATTTGTTGATTTTAATTAATGTGGCTAATATTGGATTTCCCCCTATTTTTGAAATCTTTCCTGGTGTTGACAGCTTGAATCAATTAATCCACTTTGGTTTTGCTAATCTCCCTGGTGGCTTTAGTTAATCTGTCCCACATACTACTACACCATCTTCGGTACAAGACGGCTGTCATTGATCAAGGTTGAAACTAGTTTGTTTGCGAATTTTGTTCTTGGATATTGGTATTCATGGCTGATATATTTGATTCATCGCTCAACTTGGAAGAAACTCATTTTAAGGAAGGCTACGATGAGGGCTACAAGGATGGCCTAATCACCGGCAAGGATGAGTCAAAGCAAGTGGGACTCAAAGTCGGTTTTGAGGTTGGTGAAGAGCTTGGTTTCTACAGGGGCTGTGTTGACGTTTGGGCTCTGCTATCCGGGTCGACCCAAACTGCTTTTCTTCGAGGGTTAAAATTTCCATCAAGCAGATGGATGAGTTGATTGAGAAGTATCAGTCTTGGATCCTGAAAACTTACAAGTACAAGAAATCATAGACAGTTTGGGGCTCAAGTTCAAGATGGTTTGTTCTTCGCTGCACATGGAAAAAAGACTATGATGGCTATCCAAAATCTTCTTCAGATGCTAAGGATATTGAGTTTTTAAGAGGGTTCTATGATCTTTGAGAAGGAGTATAGTCTCTCAAGAAAGATAATTGATTAGTTTTAGGATTTTTGCCTAACATGGGAATTTCCTTTTTTCTATAGTTGGTAAGTCTTCTTCGGCCTTCGGCCTGTGGTTGGGTGCATAGTTCAACACACCCTCAGCACTAGAAATTGATGTAGCCAATGTGAGTTGGCTTAGATGGTAAGGGATCCAGGATTAGGCCCTTGGGTCGTGGGTTCGATCCCCTTTGCCGTCGCTGGGACTCCTTTGGTAGGCGATCTCGTAAGTGGGTTCGATGCCCCGCCTTGGTTTGCGGTGGCGGAGCCACACGTGCACCCACAAAATTTGAAAAAATATATATTTTTTAGCTGTAACGTTTTAACATAAAAGATCCATAGCTCAGTGGTAGGGCCTTTCATTGGATATCGAGAGGTCATAGGTTCGAATGCGATCTCGTAAAGTCACAAAACTATAAAGCTTCTTTGATAGACTTTTCAATTTCATATCTTCTTTCTTATCATCTTCCTCTAAGGTCCTTAATTAATTTTCATTCTTTTACTAAAAATAGAATATGGATATGAAAAACACACGTTTTATATGTGATTTCAAAACAACATTAAAAGAAAGAACGATTAATCATATGAGACAATCATATATAATTTTACCCTTAATTATAAATAAATCCTAAAAGTAAAAATTAGGATATTACAAAAGTCGTTGAGCTCATAGGGTATCGGCCCATTGTAGTGATTCGTTCCATATTTCTTAAGAAGCTCTCGTAAGTATTTGGTTTGGAAAATAAATATTTAATTCTTCTTTTGCTTGATTCGAAGTTCTCAGAAGAAATTTAATTATCCTATCGTAGACATTTCAAACTCACTTTACATGATTTTAGAGAACTCTTGACAAACTTATGTTGAACCAAGAAATGAAGAATCCAAAACGTTTTTTCTATCTATTGAATATTATTTTTCTATATTAAAAAAAAGAAATTGATGTAACATGGCCCTTTGTCTTTTTTCTTCTTGTATTTTTGTTCTTTTTTCTGGGCTCTTTACCCTTGTAATGAACAGTTGCTTTAGTTGAATGATCAGCCTGTGAGCTTTTTTTTGTCAAGTGAAAGATAAAATTTATGATTTAGCTTATTTTAGCGCACTATTGATTTCGCTTCTATATAGTTTTTCTAGGAATTCTAATTCTCAAAATGAAAAATAAAAAATGTGTTAACAAACGTAATTCTAATTTTCGGAGTAAAAATAAAATAAGTTAATAATTGTAATTCCGATTCTCAGAATTCTTCCAAGGCACAGAATCAAAAAAAACTGTTTCATCTCAGAAACAGTGGTTGCCATGCACACCCTTAGCATCTGTTAATTTTTTTTAGCTTGTGCCCGGGTGTAATTTATTTATGAGACATGGCAAATCAACATTCCTCTTCAGCATTCTCCCAGAAAGCCATTTAACAGTAGCTAAGAACCCAAAAAAATGAAGAAGAAAGCGGTTAATTAGCGATTGTATTTTTTTATTTTATAAGAGAATTTTAGGAGAGGGGTTGGGTTCACCCACGATCCTAGGGCAGGGCGAAATCTCCCTTCCTCCTAGGTGATACCGATGTTGGGCAGGGCGAGCCGTCTATTACTCTCAGACGTTAACCTAGGAGCTAGGATGTCTCCCCCAACACCTTGACCAACTCCAGGATCGAACCCCCTCTCTTTGGTGAGAGTGTCCAACCCCTTTGCTGGTTGAGCCCAAGAGCAAAGGGTAAATTAGCGATTATAGAAGACGATATAGATGCAGAGCCAACCGACCATGGACATTAAAGAAACCAGCACCCATGAACATTGAAGAACCCATAAAAATGAATGAGGAAAGAAGAGAGAGAAAGTCAAACAAAAGAAACCTTTAACGCTCACTTCAAGAATTAAGGGCCAACCCAATAACATCCAAGTTTGTGGGATGGTACTTGTGTCATTTTTTTATCTAAAACAAGGACAAATTAGACCTAACAATTATTTAGTATTATAAATACTTGAAAGACATTTATATTTTTTCCTATTTTTTAAATTTTTGTCATTTTCCCAAAATTTAATGCATTTTTCTATTTTTAGGTTTTCACCCAGAAAAATTTCTGGGGCAAAGTTTTCTTTTATTTCCAAGAAGTTTTTTACAAGCTTGTAGCGTAAATATGATACATCTTCAGTGTATATATGTATAGCCTTGAAAAGAATATCCAACATGGAGTGATAAGATTTCTACATCAGCAAGTGCGACCCAAAATGGTAAAAATGAGATTTCATCGGCAAATTACATGAATAGGCATGGATCATAACGTTGAATCTCAAAGCACAAACAACTTTAAATTCTTGTCAAAGTTGTTTCTTTTACGTATGAGCAAAACCTCAATTGAGAGCCAACTAATTAATGCAAATATAGAAGAGTGAAAATGACAGCATATGTATATGCACTTTATGTCAGTTGCAATGATGAATTTTGTTGTCACATTCAACTTGAAAAAATTTGTCCCTTTCCTCTACCAATAATCCTGACAAGAACAAGAACCATCCCTGAAATGGTGAAAACGGGTGGCATCTCTTACTATAATCTCTCTAAAAACAAGCTTAGAAATGTATTTAATGGCGGAATGGCAATCATTACAAACTCTAAGATTCTTCATAATCCTCAGTGTTGTGTTCTCTGGAGTATTTATTAATGCAAATGCAATGGCAAGTTTCTCACTATGATGTCTAAGAATCTGTTCCTTCACCTCTTGCTCAAGATCATGCAATACAGAATCAGTATCTGGGGTGAAGCCCATTTTCTTTATCTCCTCCCAGATTTTTGAAATCATGTTGTAGATTGCATCTTTTTGTGGGTGAAGTCCATCTTCAACCCCAAAGACATGGACTTTATTCTGGATTTCTACCCAACTAAATCCTTGTCCCTTTTTAACTGCATTATCCTTCATTGACTTTCTAACTTTTGCAGCGTCTTGCCACTTTCCACAGGCTGAAAGTGTATTAGCAAGTGCTGCATAAGCCCCACTATTATTGGGATCAATAAGAAGCAACCTTTCAGCTGCCACTTTAGCCAGATCTACATTTTTATGAATCCTACATGAAGCCAAAAGAGAACCCCAAGCTATATGGTCTGGTTCAATAGGCATGTTTTTTATAAAATTATAAGCTTCTCCAAGCAATCCAGCACGTCCAAAGAGGTCAACCATGCATGCATAATGGCTACGGGTGGGTTTGATATGGTGAATGGTTTTCATCAAACTAAAATAGCTCTTACCTTGTTCTACCAATCCCACATGTGCGCATGCAGATAGCACACCAACAAAAGTAATGTGATCAGGCTTCATATTAGATTTCAGCATTTTTTCAAACAGTTCTATGGCCTCTTTTCCAAGACCATGCTGAGCTAGAGCTATAATCATGGAAGTCCATGACACTGTATCCCTGTTGCTGCATATTTGTTTGAATACTTGACTTGCATCTTTCACACTTCCTGCTCTTGAATACAAGTTAATCAAAGCATTACCAACAGAAACTGATGATGCTTCTCCTGATCTCAAGGCAGTTGCATGGATTTGCTTGCCAAGATCCAGAGAAGCCAAGCTTGAAATTACACTTAATAGGGCAGCAAGAGTAAAGCAGTTTGGCTTCGGACCTTCCTTAATCATTGATCTGAAGAGCTCTAAAGCATCGTTTACTAAGCCGTTCTGCTCATAGCCTACAATCATGGCCGTCCAAGCAACTACATCAAGGCCTTTTATTGAATCAAATATCTCTCTTGCTGGCTTAACATCCCCAATTTTTGCGTAGCCATCCAATAGGGATGTAAATGCTATAACGTCGAGATTTGAAGTACCACATAGTTCAACAATTCTTTGAGCAAATTTAATGTCACCCGATTTCGCATACATTGAGATTAGTGCATTTGTTGTTGTCTCGTTGATGTCAATATCACTTCTTATTATATATGCATGGATCTGCTTCCCAAATTTCAAGTTTTCAAGATTGGCACAAGCTGATAATATACTTGTCAAAGTGAAATTATCCGGCTTCAGGGCATAACTCTTAATCATACAAGAGAAGGTTTCAAGGGCCTCTATGTCAAATCCCCACTGATTGTATCCAGAGATGATTGAATTCCAGGACACAATATCTCTCTCAGTCATTTGCTCAAAAAGAGAAACAGCAGGATCAAGTTGACCAGATTGTACATGCATCGAAATCACGATATTCCAACTAGATATGTTTTTCAGACTCATCCTGTCAAAAATAACCTTAGCAGTCATTGAATCTCTTGACTTTGCATACATATTAAGCATTGAATTTGCTACGGGAGGAACACTGGCAAGCCCAAGTTTCACAATAAAGGAGTGAACCTTCCTACCAATATCTAGTGCTTCAATTGCAGCACATGAGGAAAGAACATTCGTAAATGTGTACTGAGTAGGACAAACTCCACTTGAAATCATCCTCAAAAACAGCTGAATTGCATTATAAAAAAGACCCATCCGGTTATAACCCACTATCATGGTAGTCCAGGAAACAGCATCACGTTCAGAAATTTCATCAAACACATGATGTGCAGCTTCCATATTGCCTCCTTTGGCAAATGTTGAGAGAATTGTATTCCAAGAGAATGTGCTCTTCACCGACATTTCATTGAATAGATGACAAGCATCAAAGACCGACCCAGTTTTGGCATAGAAGTTAATGAGATTGTTCATCAAAAAGACACCCAGGTAAAGCCCATCTTTGATGATTCGACCATGAACTAATCTTCCAATGAAGGGGTCTCTGAATTTGACGCCTGCTTGGAGGAGATAGACATATAAATCTGAATGGGAAGCACCAAAATGTGGTTTGGGGTTCCCTGTCACCATGGTTTGGGAACCCCACAAATTTCAAACCGTTGAGAACTTGATAAGGTCAATCTGAAACTTGAAAGCATCTAGCAACAAAAGATATAGGCATAATGAATATATAAAACAGTAAACTCAAGCTAAAAGATAAATGCGTCAAAAATAGTAAAAAAATAATAAATAAATAAAATCTCCACTTTGCAAATTATGATATACTACCAAGGAAATATAATACAATATCACTAACCTGCAGTCGGTATTTTCATGGATTGTAAAACGTACTTTAATTATAAGTCTGGTTAAAGCACTGAAGGAATGACCCTTATTATTTAATTTTAAAGAACTAAAACACAAAAACACAGATTGTTTTTTTAATAACTAATGAAACACATAAACTCCACAAATTGCTAAATATTAAATAAATATTGTTAGGGTTCCAATTCTTAATCGGAAGATTTAAAGGTGGATATTGCAGCAATAAATCGGAAGGAGATGCGCTTGACACTTTTACATGGGTTTCATCCGGACGAACAATAAGATATTGGGAAGAATTAACACAAGTCTTTCAAGAACAATTTGGGCCTACGAGTTTCAAAATCCAGATGTACATTTGTGCAACATCAAGCAAATAGGTTCTCGTTGGAGATTATAAACAAGAGTTTGTACGCCGTCAAGCCCAAGTACAAGGATGGCGAGCATTGTCTTCTAGGAGTTTTCATCAATGGCCTCAAAGACGAGTTGCAATCGGATGTCAAAATTCAAAAGCCGCGGATCGTTTATAAGGCGGTGAGTCTTGCGCTAGAGTTTGAAGCGAAAATACAAACCTGTGGTGCCCGGCGCTCCAATTACCACTACACTAATACACGTGGCATCGAATATCACAGCCGCGATTACAAAACTCCCGCACCCATTCCGTTCGGAAATTATAATTCCACAAATCCAGAAATCAGCGTCCGTTAATTCATTCGGCGCACATAATCGTGGACCCAATCAACTCGACTTCAACTCACCCATCGGTGCGGCATCTGCGGTTAATCAACAAAATACTCTGGTGCTCTATATATATCATGTAAGTGAATGACGAAATTATGAATGAAGATATGATATTTCGTAATTGTGTTGTGTTGGTGGAGTTAGATTCGACTCTAGATTATCTCTCTTTCCCTCATCTTCTTCCAAATTCTTTAAATCCTATCACTTTTCCAGCAGCTTTGTTGTGTAGAACATCAATCAAGATGGGATAACATTTTGTTCTGATCCAAAAACAAGAGCCAAACCCTATCTTATACCCAAACCTTTGAATTCAAAACCATTCAACCCTCATGGCAAATTCTAAGATATTCCCATCACTTATTTGCAAAATTTTGATGAAGTGGTACAGCCACAAGTTAGCAGTCTACTTAGGAAATAATACCAATTGTTGAATGTACTTAGCCCACTCCATTTCATCAGCTCAAAAGCAACGCACCAAAAAGCACACATACATGCATCGAAATTCCATCACATTGCACAAACGCAACCCATTTACCATGAATTCCAATTTTATAGCTTAATTTAATCAATGCCAATAAACAAAAATTCCCGACCACACAACTCAAGTCAAACCAAAAGTTCTTAAATTTTCTTTGTTGTAAGTTTAGCACCCATTCCTGTCACAATAGAACAACCCATAGGATCACGATTATTATAATTCAACAGCCGAACTTGAAGTTTTGAAAGGGAGGGAGGCTACCTCAAAATTCAGCAACACAAAAAGAAGTTTAATCTTCCTTCTTAACGCCACAGCAGCTCCTGTAAAGCAAGCTTGAATAAGAATGCATATAATCAGCCCCAACCAACAATTCTCATAGTTCATTAAAAAGAAGAGCATCTCTTACATTCACTTTATGCCTCTTGCTATAACACACACTCCACGCTTGAAATTTTCTCCTTCTGTCTACACCAAAACCTTGGTTGCTGCCCTTTTGTGCAGTAAAACATAACCAAAATTCGTTTTAGGATGAATGAAAAAAGTTTTTCATGAAGGATGTCTACAATTTTTCATGGGGAAATTGTTTATAGAGCCACGGCTAGTGTTCGAGCAATCTCTCCCCGCTCTGTGCATCGAACAGCTGAGAAAATAAACGTTGAGGAAATCCCAGAGGGGCTCTTTTTTGGGTCAAAGGTTGTTTTTTCGGCTTGTTTGGGCCTAACGTTGTTGGGCTCATTACTGCATGAAACCAAATTTGTCAAGCGAGTAGGTCAAGGGTTGGTGAGTCAGATCATGGTATACCGGGTTAGATGGGTGATAGTTAAGGGTAACTGTGCAAAAACATTTGGTAAACTTTTGATAGAAATGCGTCTAACGCTATATACCTTTCAAAGGTGAAAAATATTCATAAACTTCGAGAATGAGTGCAAAAATGACATTGAAGTTAATAGGAGTAAACATCTTTTAATTTTTTCTAGTTTGTGCCACATTAGTGTCCAGGTGTAATTTATTTACAAGACATGGCAAATCAACATTCCTACTCAACATTCTTTCAGAAAGCCATTTAACAGCAGCCAAGAACTCAACAAAATGAAGAAGGAAAAGGAGAAAAATGAACGAGAAGGCAAAGAATTAGCGATTGAAGAAGACAACGTAGATGCAGAGCCAACCGACCATGGACATTGAAGAAACCATTTTCGAGCACATATGGACATTGAAGAACTCGGAAAAATGAACAAGGAAAGAAGAGAAAAAAGCAAAGAAAAGAACCATAAAAGAGTGAAAAATACCCATAAATTTCGAGAATGAGTGCAAAAATGATATTGAAGTTAACAAGAGTAAGCATCTGTTAAATTTTTTTTTTTTGGGTTTGTGCCCGGGTGTAATTTATTTTATGAGACATGGCAAATCTACATTCCTATTTAGCATTCACCCAGAAAGCCATTTAACAGCAGCTAAGAACCCAGAAAAATGAAGAAGACGGCGGTGAATTAGCGATTGTAGAAGATGATATAGATGCAGAGCCAACGGACCATGGACATTGAAGAAACCATTTTCGAGCACCCATGAACATTGAAGAACCCATAAAAATGAACAAGGAAAGAGAGAAAAAAATCAAACAAAAGAAACCTTAAACACTCACTTCAAGAATTAAGAGCCAACCCAATAACATCCATATGCCGAAGTTTGTGTGAGGGCATTAGTGTCATTTTCTTTTGATTTCAAAAAGAAGAAATCAAGCCTAACAATTATTTAGTATTAGAAATATTAGAAATACATTTCTATCTTTTCCTATTTTTAAAATTGTTTGCCAAATTTTCACGAAATTTAATGCATTTTTATATTTTTAGGTTTTAATTAATTACATGCCTCTCATCACATTTCTCTTCTAGTATTTTTTTTTTTTTTTTGTGGTACAACCTTCTCCTCTACTATTCAATTCATCCCTTCCTAATGTTCTCCCATTCAAATATAGCATTAAGCCCTGCAACACGCAATGTCAGTCTAGTTACTAGCTAGCCTATATTTTTCCTTCTTTTCTTTTCAAATCTCTCCCCTACAGACTACAATACACTCCATGAAAGTTGAGATGAAAGAACACCTTTAAGGTCTGTTTGGTTCAATGGAGGGGAGGGGAGGGGAGGGGAAGGGAGGGATTTTAATGGAGGAGAGGGGAGGGGAGGGGAGGGGAGGGATTTTAATGGAGGAGAGGGGAGGGGAGGGGAGGGATTTTAATATTATTTTGTTTGGATTGATCAAAAGGAAGGGAAGGGGAAGGATTTTAATGTTACCTTGTTTAGATTGATCAGAAGGAAACGGAGGGGAGGGTTTTAATGTTACCTTATTCAATTCAGAAGGGGAGGGGAGGGAAATTATTTTCACATGGACAACTTTACCTATATGTTATAAGTGATTTTTTTCCAAACGGTATAATAAAATTTAATTATAAATAACATTATATATATATATATCAATGCAAGACAATATTCTATCAAGCTATACAATTCTACCATGAAGCTAAGCATTGTCATGCATATATGACACCATAATTTTTTACTAACTGAGTGAAAAAATAAAATAGACGTCAATTTTTTTTAAATACGTAAAAAATGTTACAATTGCTGATTTAATCTTACATCTGATATTTTTAAGGTTAAAGTACAAAATGATAATCTATAACACACACAATTAGAATATAATCAAATGTAAGACAATAAAACCAAACACTATGTCATTTATGTCATTTACCAAAATAAGGAGTTCATCATATTATAATCTTACTAATGTAAGACATCAAGTGCCAAAGAGTTCACTGCATTGACAACCTAGCAGGGGATCATCCACTTCAGTATACATTTTTTCCTGCAATAAGGGGCATATTGTAGCTCTTACTTTTCTGCATGTATATGGGGGGTAATGGATAATAAAGGAATTCACCGCATTGACAACCTAACTGGGGATCATGGGTTATGGGTTCCATGCTCACCGGAAGGTATTACCGGACGAAGCTTAACTTCAATCGTGCTCTCTGTCAATATCGTCTCCACCTTCGGTCTTCGCCCTCCCTCGCCCCACCGAACCAGCTGAGCTGCCGAATAGGGTTCCCAGCGCTGCATCGAGTTAAAGGGTGCCTCAGGGTATTTTCGGAATAATAGAAAAAGACCAGGGGCATTTTAGTCCATGCAAATTGCCCTGAAACAAGCGCTTAAGACCAGAATATGAAAAATAAACAATTTCATGGTTCTATTTGCACTTTCTATACCAATGGCGGATCCCTAGAAGTCACATACAAGGATGACAAGATTAAGTGTACATCCTGCTCATTTAATTTGTCTGCAAACGATGCCTCAACCCAGAGAGCGAGCCGAGAGGGGAAAGGTAGAGAGGGAAAAACGGAGTAAACGTACCTGAGTGGGGAGAGAAGGCACGACGATTGCGAGCGCCGAGCAGGGAGAGAAAGCCGAAAAAGCGCCGGGTCTCGAGTGTGAGTTTACCGTCGGCGAGAGAAGGAACGAAAGAGTGAAAGCCGAGAGCGAGATGCCGTCTGCGACCGCGAGAGAGGGAGCGAGGAAAAGCGTAAACAGGGCTTGCTTAATGGGAGAAAAATATTATTGTCTGTACATATATACATATATTTAATATTATACATTAAAAAAATGATATATATATATAGAGAGAGAGATGCGTCCCATCCCAATAAAATCACCGTCCAAAGCTGGAAAACCAATTATTTTTTTTCAAGAAAAATCCATTTTTATAATCATAAGTACCCATGAGGCTCTTAACTTCTTAAGGGTTTTACAGCGAAAATGAAAGCTCGAGATGGTGGATGCATCTAAGAAATATTTTAAGGTGCATCCTATATGTAGAGGCTAGGGAGTAGACTCTTCCACGATTATAGTCTACAATCTATAAATTGAAGCTTCCAAAAGGTTTTCCCCAGCCATCCTTGCAGAGAATTTTGGATACATTGCATTGCATTCGTGTTCAAGACTCCTGATTTTATAGGAACGAAATCACATCTTGATTCTCTAACACAACTTTTCCTACCATATTTCTACATCCACAGGAATCTCATTTATTTGTTTCCTTTTATAACTTTTTGCAAAGTGTCGTTTGTGAGCGCAGAAAAAAAGGCATTAAAGAATTAAGAATCAAATTCGAGCTACATGACTTCCTCTTTCCGTCCTGAATCCCAACAGACATGCGATGCCCAAATAAAATAATCAACTATGGAAATGTTTTCAGTTTTCCATTCCCGATCTTCACCATCATAATTAACGGAACGATCAGAGGCAAGTGTGAAACGCCAGAGCCGTTTTCTAGAAAAAAAATTATAGGTGAAATTACAACAATTGGAAGAGGAACTTCCCCATTATGTTAATGCTTACAAAAATTTAAGTTACTAATGCCTGGATTCAAAAATTATGGGTGAAAGTAATCACATGATGCTCCCTTCTTACAGTACCCACTTTCGTAAAATTTACAGATTCGGTGCCCTCTGGGCGGAGGCCTTTGGGAGCCTCCATTTCCGCCACCAAAAGGTTGCCTGTTCCACATATGTCTACCTCTACCAGAATTCATATCCCTACCCCGGGGAGAGAATCGATCGCTGCCATATCTAGCTTGGTTCCCACAAGTGCCTGAATTTCCTACAGAAGCGGATGAATTTGTGTTCTTGTTCTCCTGCACTGTCCCCTGTCCTACTCCCCAACTTGTGTTTGCATTTCCTTTATTATCCATTCCACCCCAGCCCAAGTTCATATTTACCTGAGAAGCCTCCCAACCACTTCTGCTATCTTGCCCGAGTCTCCAAGTAGCCTCTGTAGGCATGGCCCAGGTTGCTGTGGATGGAATTCCTGAACCTGACTTCCATTGGTTACCTGAAACACTATTCTTTGAGCCAACTACTTCAGGATTTCTGCCAGAATGCCCTCCAGAGATTCTTTGGTGGTAGTGTACATCTGGTTGGCACAATGGCACCTCTGGTGCGGTGGATTGAGAGGGAAATTGTAAATCTCCTGTGGAACTCAGGGCATCGCCTTTACCTGCATCAGGCATTGGGCTAAGTCCATCTCTAGGGCTGAGACAATTAGAACCCTCAGTTAATTCCTCACCACATTTCATGATCGATGAGGGGGATTCCAACCCACCAAGAGACCCCATTGCCTCCATTTCTGCCAACAGGTCTGAAACTGTTTCATCATCAAATGAGCCAAAATCATTTTGTTCATCGATAATTGCCCACGGAGTTGTATTACAGGCTGGATTGGATGGGGAAGAATGTGTTAGTTGATCACATATTGAAGGAGGAGTGGCGGCAATACAATCACCAACAGCTTCAGCTGGCTTCAATGAAGATGCAGAGACAAGATTGGAGTCCCATTCCTCAACAGAAGGATTAGGTGGAGCTGGTGAGCATCTTCTCCACTCAACAGTCACTTCTGGAAGTGGCGTCCCACCACCAACTAGGCTGGAAGCAGTACTCCAGGAATGTTTATTTTCAGCAGACTGACCTGTCTGTCCAGAATGAGTTAGCTTAGAGTTATCACCGGGCAACTCCAGAAAACCAATTTGTGAGTTTTTCGGTGATGATTTTTTAGCAGGAACAATAGTAGATGTAGAATCTACGCAAGTTGAGGAACTGGTTACAGGAGTGCCACTATGCAAATCAATATCATTTTCGTCACTCTGCACAGCCATGATCCCTAAAGATAGTAGCTGGCTATTGCATGGCAATGACGCATTTTTAAAACACTTCCCACTTAATACATCAGTTAACAATATAGAGTCATCTTGTTTTTCAGTGTTCTTCCATATTCTGATATCAGAAGGGAAATGCCCACTTGTGTTCCACTTATACAACATTAGCAAAGAAAATGGTCCTTGAATCTTCCCTGATGGATCCCGATAGTTCCATAGCTCATCAGTTGCAAGACCATTAAATGGCTGCTCCTTCCCTGTAGAGAAAGGCAAAGATGGAGGGCCTGATGCAACACCAGACGTCCCTGACATTGCCACTACTAAATTATTGCTATCACCATTTGCTGTATCATTTGGGCTGGGCTGGTTCTTCATTGTGCATGTATTCCCAATCTGTTCATGGGCAGTGACCAAAAAATCTAGTGCTCTGCATCCAACATCATTCAGTACACCATTCTGACTTCTTGGAGAACTAGGCTCTCTCTCCCTTCTATTAAATCCAGAATTTTTAGACTGCACGTTGTCATCTACATCGACATAACCATATTTACCATGACTTGAATATTGTCTGTATAACTGCTAAAAGAAAAATGAAAACAGGGTCCACATAGAAAATGATTTTTACCTTGCTTCCTTTCATCTGACTTTTCAGCATCTTCATCAGAGTCAGACATTGAATCCAAATTTGGATCAGAGTATACTTTTGGAATTTCACCCAGCCTTCGCTGTCTTTCCTCAGGTGAGTTCAATAATTGCAACTTCTCCACACACTCTTTCAGCGTGCAGTTTGGTCAAGGAATACCAGATTAACTTATCCATGTATTTGGCACATCAAGGTAGAAAAAGGTAGAGAAGAGAATGAGTAACCAATGTCTAAAAAGTGAGCAACTTGCCTTAGTTCCAATTGATAGATAAGTTCAATAAATCATTACTAGAAAGGGAATTTATTCTACCAATTAACCCTACTATACATAGGGATGCACCATTTATTAGCTAGTTCCAATTAATCTTATTGAATATTTTCCCCTCAAGGATCACTTTAAGTTGAGCGGGTGGCCAATATGGCAACACCTTAATACCCGGCTAAACCAAGGAACAGCTATAATCTTGAACATGTTAGCTCTGAATTGAAGTCACACTAACACCTAACTGAGTTCTGGAAAAGAAATAAATCCAACAACAAAACATTAGAAGGGTCACGTGCAGGTATGTAGATAAGAAAGAGTCCAGATAAGAAAAAACAAAAAAATAGACCAATCTACCATACTTCTGAACAGCCAGCTTTACATGCCTGCTCAGAGGTCCTACAATAGTAACCTCCAATCATCCAAGAATTGCTAATCTATCATAAGCAGATATTCAGCATGATGAATAAAACGACAAACAAAGCCAGTGTTCCTAATTACCCAGAGTCTAGTTTTAAAAGAAAAAACAAAGTTATAGATAGTAAAGGATATTCTTTTCTATGTCCCTTTTCACTTGCTCTATCACGAAGATGGTTAAGCTGAAGCATCTCGCCTTCCAGCAACTAGAACAAAGAGAACAAAATTGTTAAAAATACCTTGCTACTGTATGCTTCATACTCCAACTAAATGTCAGACCAAAATTACAACATGACCTTGCTTGAATGCATATACTAATCAAACAAAAAGAAAAGGATGCAAATTCAGCTTTTAGAATAATATAACTTCTAATCAACAAAATGCTTTCACTGGATTCACAAATGAAAACCAATTATCGATTTTAAGTGCCATGGGTGAATATACAGGGCACTCAAACTATTCAGATCTGGACATAAAAAAAAATTGATTTGTACAGATTTTCAGTGGAACTCAGCGTTGATGATGAAGAACCATGTTTCCAAAACAGATGTAATGATAAGGAGAAGCTTACATCATCAACTCTCACAGCTTGAAGTGTCAATGCCTTTTCCATAATCTCTCCCTACAAACGTTAAAACTGTTGTCTTAAACACAAACAAAAGATAGTCCATAGTTTTACATGTAGAGTTGATATAATATACACACTAACCACAGTTAATCTTTTTGAAAACCCATATTTTATGCTCTGGCGCAACCGTTTGCATTCCTCCTGGAAACAAATAATCAATAAATTAACCACTAGATAAAAAACCCAATTAAAAAACTGCAAAATTTAAAGATTCCATCGAACATAAAAGAAAACATCCCATTCACCTCAGAGAAAGCCTCATCTGAAATCTCACTTATTTTTATGACCTCTTTCTTGTTTAAATTAGAAATTTCAAGCACAATGCCTGTTGTTCTTGAGCCAATATTGTAAGATTCAGCAATATTGCTGGTACCTGCACAGAGGGTATGTCACTAGTAACAATTTCAAATCATTAACTCAATATAAATTTACATGCGAAAATTGCCATAAGAATCAGTGTCTGAAGAAGTTATTTACCTATCACATGTACAAGCCTATACATCTCCTGCTTTTGATCACTGCTGGAGATTCTTATCCGCACAATTGAACCAACAACCTTGTCTTTAAAGTTCTCAGCATCTTCAACTAGATTCTCCATCTGATTACGCCGCAAGTAAATCAAGTTAATGTTGTGAGCATTTATTGCGGCACGTGCGTCCGGATCATCAAGCAGCATTTCAGCCCTTTTATATGTTTTATTTCTCTTATCATTAGCCGCAATTGGCTGATTATTACCACTGTCATTAACCTCCATCTGACTAGCAACATCATCAATAGGTCCTGACCTAAAAATATTCCCAGAGGCATGATCTTTTATAAGAAAATGAGATTCAAGAAGCTTCAACATTTCTGAGTGACCTACACGCTCCTTTCTGAACAAATTGGCTAGCCTTGAATCACAAACAACCTGGCTATTCTGTTGAGGATCACAAAGATTGTTTTTCTTTATATGCTCCAGCAAAAGGGCCTCTACATCATGTTGAGATAGGAGAGATGTATCACCATTTTTCATATGTGAAACAAACTCTAAAAGCTCCTTTGATGCCCATTTTGTGCGTTCAGCCATAGATGAATCTTTGCCACCAGCTGAAGTGTTCACATTTGGGCATTCCTCCTTATTAGGAAGCCTTGGCTGTCTATTTGAATGGTTATTTTCTAAATTATTTGATTCTATGTCTATACAGGAGTTCTCAGATCCGGAACCCTTGTCATCTTTATGGATATGACTTTCATGAGGCATTTCTAACTTCAAACCATTGGTAGCAGCTCCTTTCCATGGGCTATTGGCTCGAAGGATCTCATCTAATGTTAAAGATAGCTTCTCTTTCAAGTACAACCAATAGACCTTGAAAAGATACTCCCAGCTGCTTTTGTCATCAAAATCTACTTCACACTGTACGAGTGGCGCAAAGAAGGAAAAAGAAAGTAAGCAAGACCATCATCATTACGAAGGCAACAACCTGCCTACCAAAAACAAAATCAATAGTAAATGAGATCAGCCAAGACTGAAAGTTTAGCATTACCATTTCCTTGTTTCCTTGAGCACTGTTCTCAATGAGCATTATAGTCCTCATGCATATCCCGCACAGACCTTTATTCTCTCTGACACAGAGATAATCGGCGCCTTTTATACAACCCTTGCACAAAGAATATGTACACGTATAGCACATATAATGGGATGCCTTCTGACAAATGCTACATATATGCCAACCTGAATGGCACAAAAATTAAAAAGATGCATAAGGAATGCTATAAAAGATCTGAACTCGTGTTGAATTAAAACTTGCGCCCTCTCTTAAATGCATGCGTGTACATATATCCAGTGATTAGATTCTATCGAATGAGATCAAAGAATAAAAAGGGAACAGCATTGAAGATTACTAATTCAATTATCTCTAATCTACGACTCGGAACATTGAGGCAGAAACAAGAATGAGCGACACATGCATCGGAACTCAAAAAACGATTTCGATAGCAAGTGGAAAGCGCTAGGGGAATTAGATTTATTGAATTGGTATTACGCTTTAATGGGAAGTTTCCAGCATGCCAGCAACACACAAGAAGAGGGTAGTTTAAGGAGCAACATACCGCAATTCCATTTGGCCCTGGAGCGGAAGAATGCCTCGTCTCGCTTAATACATGCGGGATGGTATGCTTTAGGACAGCCCCTAAAAAAGAGGAAAGTTAGAAAAAGGAGGAGATAGGATAAATATAAATGAAATGATAAAACGACACAAGTGACTGCAATTGAATGAAGAACAAGCGTCCTTAATTACGACCTAAGAGTCAAGCGTTGTATATTGAGAAGCACGAAATTAGTTTTGCAAGCGCCCCATCTCAAGTTATTAAGCAATTTGGTGAAATTAAAGTTTGGCACCATAATTTCCCGTACTTCTCTATGACCGACCAATCCGTAAAGTATCGGGATCGCGATGACTCACCGGCGATCACAGAGAACGAGGCTCCCACCATCGAAACAAATGAAACAGACATCCTCCTCGTCCCTATTCTTCTTCAATGGCGGTTCCCTTGCAGTACCCCTGGCCGGGCGACCCCGCTTTCTTTTCCTCGAGCTGCCGTGCGCGAGCTTCACATCAGCCTTGAGTTCGATGTTGGGCAAGCAGCCAGGGTGCGTGACGGCCACATCAGCATCGCGGGCGGGAGTGGGGAGGAGCTGGGAATCCTGGGCATCCCCGGCAGTCCGGCAGGGATCGACGGTGGTCAAGTGGAGGGTCTGGTCAGAACGGTCAAAGATCGGTCTTTGAGCATCGGGGAGAGAGGGCTTGTCCATGGGGGAAGCCTGCAGGAGGTAGTGAGGCTTATCCATAGGAGATCGAAGAGGAGGAGGAGAATCGATCAGGAAATAGGGGGCATGAAGGAGGGGGAAGAAAACCCTAGAGGTTCTGGGCAGGAAGAGGGCACATGGAAATGGACTGTGATCAGATGTGACAGGGCACTGTTTGTTTTGTTGGCAATTTCGTGTCAGAACCCATGAGTGGGGACTTTTGGGTGGGTTCAACTTCAATGCGGGGGAGGCAATAATATAATTTCGGGAGATAGAAATGAGGAATGGTTTGGGAGTAATAATAAGGGGGAAAGAAAAATGAGGCAATGGAAGACGGAAGCAGGAAGGCAGCAATGTCAAACGTCAAACGCGGCTCTTGCGAGTTCGATTCTATGCTGGGCGCGCTCCACGTGGCTAGTGGCCACCGAGAAAAGGTGGCTCCATGTGGGGCCCACCCCCCTCCCAAATTTGTTGAATGCCGAAAACTTGCCGCCCTCTGTCCTCTCCTTCTTCGCTTCCCGGCAACTCGCTCTTCCTCCCCCCCCGCACACTTGAATTCATTCCATTACGTGACACTTTAATTAAAAATTAAAGGAAAAAAATGGGCAGTATCGTACATTTGTGGGTCGGAGGCGGGACTAGGTTCATTCGGGAGGAGCGCTACAAGAGGGGATGTATCGCGTAGTGGGGGCCCACCCCACTCCCTCCACGCTTCCCTCTCCTACTTTCTTTAATTTGCGGCCTAATTTCTTTTCATGCTCTTTTTCCTCTCTTCTTATCCCCTTAATTTAATATTTAATGTTTTCCAACTTCATCTGTTAAGAATTTAATAATGAATGAAATATATCAAAAATGTTTTGTGGAAATATGCTTAAGCATGGAACATTAAATAATTGGGCGAATGCAGTTGCAATTCGTGACAAGGCTTGGTTGGCATAGAGAGATATACAGATGAGGTTATGTATTACTACCTCTAGTCCTATTAATTATAAAATAACATTTATAATATAAATTACCCACAAATTTTATCTTATGATCAAGACCGAAAGGAGTAACATGGATGAAGGAGAAGCAAAGCTGGCCTTTTATTTTTATTTTTATTTTGACAAAGTGAGGCTGATGTTGTCGCTCACGTGCAGTTGTTTCGGAACCGCTTGCTTTGACTTGTCAACGTGTGTGTGTGTGACAGGGAGAGAGATTCCAGGGGCGCCAGAATGTGATTCTCGTGGGCATAAATATTATTCCAGTTTTGTTCTTCCCGTAATTCTCGATTGACTCAAATCTCTCTCTCTCTCTCTCTCTCTCTCTGTATATATATACATATAGTATTATATTACCCACGTTAATACCCCTTCTTTTTCCATCCTTATATTCGTATTTATTTAGTCAGTGTTGTTATATGCGTTTCGTATTCCTATGAGTCCACGTGCCCAATCGTTTTGGCTTAATTAACTACCATTCGTATTTCTAGTTCCTTGCTTCCACTTGGTCAAAAGTGGTTCTACAGATTGCGTAATGCTGCTTTTTTTTTACCCCTGTCAATTCACAATTACAAACGATAGAAAATTCCATTTATTCTTAATATAAAATATATTTTAAAAGTTGATATTGTTATAAATATAAAATATATTTTTTTCTGAATTGACCTATATGTATCTAGCCCTGACAGTAACCGACTAGTTCAGTTCGCAGGAATATAGACCTACAATGAGGGAACTTTGCTACCTCCAAATAATTATCGCTGGTGCATATATACCTATGGCTTGAACCAATGGCGGAGCTAGGATTTTTTGTTTGTGTCTGCACAATTAGTGAGAGGGATTCAGCTGCCCCTGAATTTTTTTTTTAAGAAAAGTTTCAAATGCATTAAAAAACAAAAGAATATAGACAATAAAATAAAATAAAATTTCAACTTAACATATAAAAATAATAATTAATAGTCAACTAAACAATATCAAATGCAGGAATGAAATATACTCCAGAACATACAGGCATATCTCACTGAAGGAAAATTAGGAAACATTTATGTGTGTGTGAGGCTATTAGTGTGCCAAACCCAGTTTTCGTTCTCAAACCAATTTCCTAGAAGTAACACTCTTACCATTTATTGCAAAACCCATTTTTAGGTTAATATTCCATTTTTCAAAAGTCACTTTTGAGTTACTCAAATAAGCATTACCAAAACTGAGTTTTGCAAAAGTTAGGTTGGACCTTCAAAACCAGTAGCCACACATATACTATGATGTTTTACTAATTTATTTTTATTAGGTTTTCTTATGTTGTTTCCTATTTTATTAAAAATCATAAGCATGTTTATTTATGATTGTGTGAATGTATGTCTACATTCAAGAGACCTCGTATGTTTTTTAGAGTTCATATTCTTCTGTGTTCAGGAAATAAAGCAATCAATATTTACTTGTCCATAAACATGGTCCACTGGAATATCAAAATAGCCCATAGACTATCCAAAATGAAGGTCACAAGCAAGGACACAATTGGAACCTGCTTCAGTAATCAAATTGGTGCAAGCTTGGCAGCAATGGTTTCACGCCCTTGAGTCTGAGAAAATAGTTAAGAAAGTGTTCAAACCAATTTGAAATTAAATATATGATATATCCAGTAAATTTTTGTATCAGTGTGAGCATGGCCTTTCCATAACTTTACACGTAAATGCCAATAAACTTCTACGAACGTCTAGGGCTCATAGAACTTCTCTTGTTATACTTCAATTGCAAGGAGAAAATTACTATCGAATTGGTATGCATTTTAATAGTGTCCCCCAAACAACAGAAAAGCACTTTGTATAATATACCAACAGGAATAGAAATATGAGAAGAATATGCACCAAGTTCAATTATAAGTAGCAAATACATTATGAGCATCTTAAAAAGGTTGAAATAAGCATCCCAAATGCAGAGTATCAACTAAATAAAAGCACTTGAGCCAGCTGTGTTGTAGGGAAATAGAGCAGTGAAATTGAAACCCAAAATGTGATTGGGTCACCAAAGAGAGAGTAAGAGAATCTTCCAATTTAACATTCAGGCTATAAAAATACAATGGATACATTCAAATTTCTAAATGCACAATCTAACCTTCCTATCAGCCATAACATATCCAAAATATGGAATGACTACGGTAATATTTTTAGCTGAAGCCCTCCTACAAGCATTAATCATTATAAGAAGCTCCATAAGATTTTCATTGGCAGGAGGACATGTGGGTTGCCCAAGAAACACATCACATCCTCTAACGCTCTTTTGCAGCTGAACATATATCTCACCATCAGCAAAACGCTTTATTTTTATTTTACCGTGCTCCAGGCCCATGTAGCAGGCAATTTCCTATTTATCACACAAGATTGCATTGGGCACTTTGCATACCAGATATTTTATCATATAGTACTTGCTAGAGTTCAAATGTATCAACCAAAACATGTTCACAAATGCAGTAAAATAAGTTAACGGTTCCATTTGAATGATCTTATTAGAAGATCATTAAAGTTCTTTAACGAGTACTAATTAATCATTCCACGTGTTGGCATAAATTTATTGGGAGCACTTATGATGCCTCTACTAGTTAATTGTAAATTACATAAACTTAAGTTTAGACAGCTCTATGGCACATAAATCTTATTAAGCTATTTATCTAAATCGGCAAAGTCAAGAGTCAAGACATCTTCAATTTAAAAAAAATGGTCGACAGGGCTACAAATCATGTCGTGTGAGTAGAGGAAAACCAAAGAAAGTGAAGGGAAAATAGGATGAACATCATATTGACCTATGCCAAAGTTGGATTTGCCGTGCCTGAAAAAATTCGAAGTCGAGTATCATTTCCGTAAACTAAATCCTGAGCACGAGCATTTGGTGTTAAGAAACTGGGAATTGAATTTCCACCATTGAGAAACCAACCGAAGAAGGAAGTTACCTAACAGAATAGGATAGAGAAGAGAAAACAACAGCAAACTTTTGACTGGAGCAAACGAATGCCGGCAATGAACGGATAGCGGTGGCGGTGGCACACAGATGGAAAGAATGAAGGAACAGAGATGAACAAAGGAGGCTAGGGTTTGGTTCAAAATCATGGAGCTTCCCGTGGGATGAGAAAAAAGAAATATGATTCTTTTTAACAATTAAGGGTATCTTTTATGTCTGTACTTGCACGCAGGGCAACAGTGTGTCTCCGCCATTGGCTTGAACATGAGAACATCAAGCACTTGAAGGTTGAAGACATAGTTATTTGTCAATATTTTTTTTAATTTATCTGTATTAATGTTCCCTCGGTAATAATCAAGGAAGAGGGAAATGGGGAAGTAAAGAAACATGATATGTGTATTTTAGAAAATACATATCATATTAACTAACTCAACTAACTTCTTTAATCTAATCAACTTAAATAAATATGTATTATATTAAACATCAACGGAGTAAGAAAAATAAGATGATGAAGACAAAAGCTAATACACCTAAGAGAAGCATATGTTGAAGTTAGAATTATAATATACTCCCTCCAATCTTTTATATAAAACGTATTTATCTAATTTGATTATATTAAAGAAGTTAGTTAATACGACATGTACTCTCTAAAACACTTCAATCATTTTCTTTAATTTTCTTATTCCCTCTTATCATTAATTATTGTTAAGAGAGAATAAATTTAAAAATAAATTGTCAATTATATAAAATATATCTTATATTTATAACTAATATAAACTTTTCAAATACGTACTAATCAATTATTACATCTAAACTTTGGTAGTACCAGATTGAAAACACAAGCTTGCTGGGCTGACTTAGTGCTTATTTGAGCTAGCATTGCAATAAGCATGTTCACGTAAATCGAAACCAAACTCATTTCATATATTTAATTTATATACTGTAAATCACGTTGAAAAAATGAATTTCTATTACAAACCCAAACACTCAAATACTCAATTAACTAGTACTACCGGACTGTGTCGTCGGTCCCATAATAGATGCGATGATATGATCTACATCAGGATCCTATCACTAGAAAAATTCCAAAAAGTGCCATGCTGAAAAATTGTCTCTGCTTCTTTCGTGAAATCCTCAATTCCAAACATCCATGCATGCTTCCAAATGCGTAATGCTTCTTTAAACACATTCTCAGTGCGGTCCCCCATTCATATCGTCGCCTTTATTCTCTCAGATCTCAATCTTGTTTGTTCAATTCGTAGAGTTGATTGCGCTTTTATTATAATTATAGTTCACATAGAAAGTGCATTATAAATTCGTATATAAAAACTTAATTTGTCTAATTATTATTTTGGTCACTTACACGTAAAAAATTCATCCATAGATCTCTGGTTTTTACTTTTATATTATATTTGATTATGTGTAAACAACGTGGGCAAAAAATAATAATTAATGTTAATTATATTAAGAAATTTTGTAACATTTGAATATCAATTACATTAAAGATAATTTTTCCACAACCCAACATTTCCATGCACTTCACCAACTAAAACATGAAAAACGAACACAGCGAAGACATATGGCACCACATAACGTCATTAAAAAAAATCATCAGCTCAACATGTTTTTTGTTTTATTAAGGATTCTTTGTCGTGACCACCGCCTGACTGGCGCTCAAAACTTTAAATGGTCACCCAAAATAAAAAATCGTTCCGTTGCCGGGATTTGAACCCGGGTCTTTCGGGTGAGAGCCGAATATCCTGACCAACTAGACTACAACGGATTTGATATTAGGTTCTCCTTTATATTTACTAATAGATTAAGAAAACTGAGACCGACTTAAATTTTTTTGCAACCTTGTAAAATGTTTGGTTCTCGTATAGCTGTAAGACCAGGAGCTTTTTAGTGGTCATGTTCATTGTTCAGTTCAGTGGAAGCCAGCTCGTCCATTTCAAAATCCTTGAACTTCATCACTGACCTTTTGGAGTGTATAATTAAAACTGCACAAGGCAACAGTATCAAGGTATGGATATAAAAGCTGGTAGGTGAGGGGGCTGTCTCAACAAAAGGGGAGGAAGTCATTTCAAACTTGAGCATTTTTGCAGAATTGGTGATAGATATGGTGACGATTAATAATCTTCTCCTCTGTATATCATCACCTTTTTTAAAACATTGCAATGTTTTTCCTCATAGATTCATATTCATTACTCAAGGAGCTAGGAACAAGACGTGGGGCACAAGCCAAAGCTTTTTAAACCATAGATTTGCAATTTCTATTGCATCTATTATGCCCACGGTGAGATAAGTATTGCAGTATGTATGATAATTTATTTGTATTAGGATTTAAATATATATACCAGGCTGCATTTATGCTGGACGGAGACGGACTCATTTAATGTACAATTGCTTTACCATTTCATGAGCCCCAAAAGTATGTAATTTTGTAGATGTAACTATCTTTTTCGTATCACAAAACACTTCATGCTAAAGCTGCTATTTAATATTTGTCTTCTTTATCAATGATCTTGTAGTCCAGTGGCATAAAAACTTCCATGTAAATAAGAGGTGTAACATCATCAAGCCGGTAGTGCTTGTCCTTTTAAATCAAAAGGAAAAAAAATTGCCTCCCTCAATATCGGATAAGCACAGGTATCTATCATAATCCAGCAGTATCTTTCTGAAAGGACATGCAAGGAATGTTTGTAATTACGGAATTGCTGTTGCTAAGCATGTAAAACATCAATTACGAGGTGCCGTAATGCCGTAGGAGACCATCGAGAATGATAGAAGTCAGAAACAGAAATGATGAGGCGATAAGCACCCATTTTAATGAGTTGATTTTTTTTAAAGGAACAAATTTACATGGCAGCTGGTTCTAGTAAGCGAAGAATTATAAAATTAGTGTTAAAATGGGCAATCCATAACTTAATATACAAAAATCGGCCAATGCTCAACACGACAATCCATGATTGAAAAAAGAATATCAGCAGTTAGGCGCATTGTCGTAGAGTTCATACTTCATAATAGATAGTTTAATTTACATAGAAATATTTATATGAAACTAAAACCGTCATCGGTGTCTTTGCACTGGGATAGCCACAAGTCTATATGATCTGTTATCTTTTGCCTTGCTTTGCGGACCGCATCAGGATTAGAGCAGTTCTTCTCGTTACCTGGTAACAAAAAGTTACAACAGAACAGGAAGTTAACATCATTAACACATTCATATCAATCAGATAGATTCTCTGAATGATAACAACGTTGGAGAGAGCAAATACTAAGCATACCTTCGAGGTTCAAAGGAGATTGAGGACATCCTCGCATATCAGTGCCATGGCCACAATTATAACATGTTACAGTATAGGAAGGCACTGAAAAATACAGTAGGCAGTATTCAGTGAATGATACAACAACACAGCAAAAGTACATACTACTACTTGTGCCTCATAGTCAAAAACAACCAAACAGAGGAAACTACATGTTGGCTTTAAGGAATGTCAATGTTTAAAATTTGGTAGATACAAAAAGCTACTCACTATCAGTCGATGGAGTTTGCTTGGATGCATGTCGCCAAGGATCCTGTGAGCCGTTTGTAAATATTATTTTTGAACCTGTCCATGTACATCACTAGATGGTAAATAACCGAGATCCCGCAGGGTTAAAATCATAGAATGTAGAGTACGTAGCTTCCTCTAAGCAGAAAATGGAGTAATTGGCCAGACCAGCCAGGCACACCAAGAGAAAGTTGAAAAGTCATAAGCACGTTATGCATATATTTATGCATGCACAATCATAATGTGAAAAAGAAAGAGTAACATAAAATGTTTGGCAGAGGTGGTTTCTTTACCAGCAATTTTTGTGCCTCCATAATATATATTAGTTGAAGTGACATCAGGAAAGATGCCCTCTCCAAAGACATTTTTGCAGAGGTCCAAATGATATCTGCATAAATTTAGAAACTACAACAATTAGACAAGGCCATTATAAAAAAAATTATAAGACAACAAATACTAAGCTAAAATGGTACCAAAAGGAAGAAATGAATAAAGTGAACAGAGGAATATATTAATTAATAGCAAGAACTGGGTCTGAGAAACTTGCCTTGTGTCAACTTTAGAGGAACGTATAGTATCACTTGCAGGAGCCACCTGAAAGTATGCAACTTCAGTACAAACTTGAAACCACCACAATCGATCAGCACTGTCTTCTGTAACAGCAGTATTTTTCAGGTGCTCTTGATTATAAGTTTGAACATCAACACCAAAAGTTCCAACGTAATACTCTCTCACATATTTGGCATATGCGTCCTGCATGGTAAAATATATTTTTCCCATCAGAAGCATTAGACTCAGACATATAGAAAAGAAAAGACGCATCTACACAGAACAGACATTAACCATGCAACTCCAAATCAGCATTTCAAGAACGTTGTCTAATATACTAGTAACTACAGTAATAGTTATATCATTATCTTCAACACGCCCTTCATATAAAATTCTGACAGAGAGCTGAAGATTTACAAATCTTTTCCTAGGACCTATAGAAGATTTTATGGGAAGGGAAATGGCATAGGGAAGAGACTTATCACAAGGTTTTTAGCTGTAAGGGTTTAAAGGTGATGCTGATAGATAAGCAAGGATAGGTGCAGCCAGAGGTAGGGCTGTGTTGGTAGGGGTAAGTATAGTGAGGATTGGGAGGGAGCTGGCCTCTCAAGAGTCAGCGTTGCTTCTACGTACTTGTATGGTTGTCTTGTAATGTTTTGATATATATTTTGTTCTGTTTCTTGTGTTTCTGTCACTATTATCTGATCATAATTTCTGTAAATTGGGTGTATGAGGGATAAAGGTTTGGCTGGAATCATCATTTCCCTTATAATCAAACTTTACTATTTAGTAATAGCAATATCAGTAACCCACATTATTTGTAGTCAATTTCTGGTTTTCATTTGTTATTAAGCTCAATAGAGTTGAGGGCTCTATCAAAGCCCTTTGGGGCTAAACACAGATAAAGCTCAAATCCATCATCTCTCGTGTTGAAACTTAACCTTGGTTAAGAAAATCAAGGTGGGCAAAAATCCAACTCCTGAGTCAAGAGTCCTAACCACTTGGTCATAAAAGCTCTAATTCCATGTTGGGATTAATTAAACTCAAAAGCTTAAGTTGTCAAGTGAATGTCTACGATAAACAGTGGCGGAACCAGAAAAAAATTTTAGCCCGGGCCAAAAAATAAATATATTGAACTACTCTCTTTAGTTCTTATTATAAAGCACCAATTAACATGTATATTTGGTCCTTTTTATAAGGCATTTGCTTGTTTCCAAATTGCATTGAATATTTTTCCCATGTATACCCACAATTATAAAGGTAGTGAGTGAAAGTAACAATTAATATAAATTAATTATTACTCTTTTTTTTAGAAAAAAAGAGAGTAATAATTAGTATAATATTAGAGTTTAGTGTAATTAATAGGGATAATAGTGAAAAATACTTAAATTTTAGGATAAATTTAATTACTTTAATTGTTTTTATTGACTTGTGAAAATTGTTAGTTGGTTTCTTAAATAAGAATCAACGGGGGAGTATTTACTAAATAGTATCAAATAACCTTGAAAATACAAATAAATAATAACCAATAATTATAAATCAAAACAATATATAAGATGATACTGATCTTTTCGATATCTTAAACAAGAATTTTACTTTCCTCTCATGGCCCAATGAGTAATGAAACAAACATTATCTTTACAGAGAAGATAAAAAATTAGCTGGGGCCAAATTTGTGGCCAAATAAAATATCATATAATAAATACATACATATACGAACGTATTTTATAAGATCAGTCGGGGCCAGCTGGGGCCAAGGCCCCAGCTGGCCAGGAAGGCATTCCGCCACTGACGATAAAGTCTCAGATTGATCATCTATGAACAATTTTTCCATAATCTGTGTCTCAACTCAAAAGCTTATTCCATTATTTCTAATCAATTCAAAAGCTAGAGCTTATGAGCATATATGGCACTCAGACACCCAAATCTTTAACATATGATAACCAGAGAAGGTTTATGATATACAAAAGGTAACAAAATCCAAAGCTTGCTCATTGATTGGGTTCATTAATGACAAACAAGAAATGGACCTGGATTTAAACCATACCACTAAATCCTCCCCAGCCTTATTTGCTTCAACAAGAGGTTTGCATACTTTATCTGGATTTCCATATTGAAACTGCAACATTTAAGGAAATGCTAAGTGAATGTGATTAAGAAATTGCAATTAAGACAGCAGTCAAATTGATTACCGCTGTAGCAGCAGCATCTGCCAGAAAATACATGAAGTCTCCATCGATTTCTAGCTGCAAAAAGGGGGAAAAATAACATCCAACAGGACAATGTGATAGAAATTCTTCCATGAGGGCATCAGAGCCGTGTTTTAGGATTAATTATAATATAACATGTATTTGCAATCAAAAAGCAAGAAAGTAACGAACATACATCTGCCGCACCAAACAAAGATTTCAGCTTCTTTCCATCCTCTGCTAGTCTTTGTTCAACAAGTTTCGTAGTTTCTTGCAATGCTGTTTTACATTCAGCACCTGCTGATTCACCGACCTGCATATACAATATATATATATAAAGTTAACAAAATGAGGAAATTTTGTATAATATGCAACATCTAGATAATAATACCAGTATTAATAAGTAGATGAAACTATAAAACCTATTATCACCTGCTGATCAAATTCTGTAAAGTTATACACAGAAAGAACAACTGCAGAACTTGCAAGGCTTCCACATGTTAAATGGGGAAACTTGAGACGGAACCATGCACTGAGCGCTCCAGGATATGAGATGCCAAAGACAAACCATGGATTTTCACCTTCTGATCTATTAAGCTTCAAATTTAATGAGTCCTACAAAATAATTTCAGCAGTTAATTAAAAACAATGAGCAGTGGCATTTAAGAACTATGGAGTTTTCCCATAATCGGCTAATACTATCATGCAAACCTTAAGGAAAGCAAATAAAAGAACAGAAGATGCTATGATCAATGGAAACCTAAAGAATTATGAAGCTCTATTGACATGAAGATATTGCTTGACCACATTTTCAAAGGTATATGCATTAATGTATAGAAATTAACTTATATGCACACGAGACCATCATAATGCTACGCCATGTACCCACTGAAACATCACATCGACAAAAGATAGGATAATAATAGTGACATGTTGATTTTTAGTTTTTTACAGTTATCACATAATTTCATAAATGTTTATCATTTTTTGGGGAAAAAAGTCATTGCAAATATTGACCTTTGACAAAATTTCTATAAGGTACGGTCACACAATTCCCTTTCAGCAGACATTTACCAGCCTGTGAATTCAATAAAAATATAGCTTACCTGATAATACTGGCGGAAAACAGCCAAATCAAAGAGTGCCTGTTTGGACGAAAGATGTCTCAAATTTTCAGTTGATAGGGATTTAAAAGGAGAACTCTTTCCATAATAGCGATGCTCGAGAGAAACCACAGCTGCTCCAAACTTCTTTGCTAGAACCTACAAAGAGGTTAAAAGACATGACAGTTTGAGTAGATTATTGCCCCTTTGCTAAAGACACAAAATCTTTTTCTTCTTCAGGAGCAAGTATGTATTATTGGCAGCTATACTCTATAGCATATGATATCCATACCAAACTACAATTATTGATCTAGAATGCCGAGATATTAACAAAAAAAAGCCACTAAAGGGTGCCGATACAAATTTGGACACAGAAATGCAACTTACACCAATATAATCATTTGATATTCCGCTGCACGTATATTCACCACATATGACCAAAAAAATGGGTCCATCAGGAATTCGGAAATAGTCAAGGAACTCATAGTACCGTTGCTGAAACTGACGGTGGTCCTGCACACAATATGCAAATAAGCATAATCAACTAAGATGAGTATGTCAAAATGGAAAAGTCTAAAACCCAATTGTTTAACGTGGGGAGTACCCAGACCCTTCTAGGTCTCCCCAACCGATTTGGGACCAGCGTCATTGCTAGGACATAAACCGTGTCTAGAGGGGAGGTATCCGACTGTTTATAGTGTCTTCATTCGCCTCCCCAGCGGATGAGGACTAAAGGTTTGATATGAAAATTAACTACATAACAAGGAGGGCGTGACAGCTTCGCAATGCCTCAACCATTCACTAACTATAACCTAACCCTCGTCTTCATTCAAAAACCTCAACTTTCTAAAATTAATCCTCATCCACCGCAATAGATAGCATCAACGACCCTCAGGGGTATAAATAATTTCATTTAGTGAAGAAAAAATCAAAATTTTCCATAAGTAAGAGATGTGGAGAGGGAAAAGTACATAGGGGGAGAAGTGGTCGAGGGTCTGATTGAACCATTGCTCCTGAGTGGTCAGGTGCCTGCCGGAGGCAGAGGAGCGATCAAGCAACGAACGTGGCGGCTTAATTCCAAAAGAGACCGTCGGAAATGACATCAATAGTAGCAAAGATGACGCGACGATGAGAGCCCATACGTGTCTCATCATCGACATCCCCATTCGAACACGCTTGTTCAGTGCGCGCGCTGGTTCTTCCTTCCTTCCCGCGCTTGAAACTGGGACGCCCGAATTTGCCGGTTACACCCACTTATGATGTTCGCAAAAAGATCCCTCGCTTCAGATATCCCTCCGATATGGTGTAATTGATCTTCTTCTTTTTTCCGGTAGTTAAGATTGTTATTTATGTCCTGTGGCCCCGTGCCGTAATTTTGCACAGAATAGGAGTAGATTTTTATCAATATGAAATATATAGAATATTTTGACATTCTTGCCATTAATCGTCTAATTTGGCCCATAAATAATGCTTGAATTGATGAAAATAATATTTTAAAAAAATACAAGTATCAAGTTTGCGTGGGATAAATTTTGATTTTTCAGAGATTTTTATAGTTAACACTTAACACAAAGTAAAAAGGAGCTAAGTATATTTTTTCCCTATATTTAAGAAAGTAGTAGAAGCTCCAAATTTATCTTAACTTCTACGTGACCCTAATCCGGGCTTTTTGACCTATATAATTTTTTGAAAAAAAAAAATTTACCAAACTAAGCCTCTTTTAAAAATATTTCCCATACTAAGTCTTACGCCACAGGTGGCGTGGAAATTTTTACGCCGCCCGGAGTGGCGTAAAGTCCCACGCCACCGTGGCGTGAAGCTTCCACGCCACCAAGGTGGCGTGAAAGATTTCACGCCACCTTGGTGGCGTGAAGAAAGATGGGATCGAGACCCATTAAATGGGTCTGATCCCATTATTAAAAAAAAAAAACTATATAATAATAATAATAATATATAATAATAATAAAACTATATAATAATAATATATAATAAATGATAAAAAAGTAGAATAATTTAAAGCTATACTTCATTTAATTTGAAGTCAAAAGAAAGAAAGCAGTGAGTTGAAATAACTCATTAAGAACGCCTTTTAAAAGATCATGCGGTACAATTTGGTTATAACAACAGATCCCAATACAGGGGATCTATATATTTGTTATAAACCAATTAGATAATGAGTTATTTGGTGTATAAAATAAATATTTGGTGTATAACAAATATATAGATCCCCTTTATTGGGATCTGTTGTTATAACCAAATTGTACCGCATAATCTTTTTAAAGGCGTTCTTAATGAGTTATTTCAGCTTCCTGCTTTCTTTCTTTTGACTTCAAATTAAATGAAGTATAGCTTTAAATTATTCTACTTTTTTATCATTTATTATTATTATTATATAGTTTTATTATTATATATATTATTATTATTATATAGTTTTTTTTTTTTTTAATAATGGGATCAGACCCCATCTTTCTTCACGCCACCAAGGTGGCGTGGAAGTTTCCCACGCCACAGGTGGCGTGGGACTTTTTTACGCCACCTGGCTGGCGTAAAAAATTCTCACGCCACCTGTGGCGTAAGACTTAGTATGAGAAATATTTTTAAAAGAGGCTTAGTTTGGTAAATTTTTTTTTTCAAAAAATTATATAGGTTAAAAAGCCCCCTAATCCGATACACTGAACTGACAAATAGAATCTTCGGAGAAAACATCAAAACGAACGAAAAAGCATCTGCAAAATTAATAAAACACTAATCCGTACTTGTCGTACTTGCACCATGTGACTTTAATATGAAATGTCCTTTTTGAAAAAACATTTTCCAGATTTATTCTTACAAAATATAGAAAAAGGTCTTATTTTTATGTCAAGGATTGAAGCCATACAGTGATGTCAACTGTCAAGAAAGATTTGAAGCCATACACACGTATGCATAAAGTATTACTCATGTCATGTCTAGAATCAAAGTCGATTTGCTTTAGAAAAAGAAGATATTAATAAACTTCTATAAAATGTTTTTGCAGAATTTAACAAATTGTCTTGATGACGGGATATCATTGAGAAATAGGAATCTATGTTATGGAGCAGTGGCGGAGCCACATTATTTCTCTTGGGTGCAAGTGCCAAGTGAACCCATAAATTGTGCCTGTTGAGTTTTTTTTTCTTCCCCTGGCTATTGAGTTATTACATATCTTAACATAAATACTTATAATCCTCATCAAAACATGGGACATTATTATATAGTGCTATGAGGCCCATTGGTGGTTTTATTTTTATGGGCCCCAAGTTTTACTACCCGCTGTCAGAGCCAACGTTTTACTTTTTTAGTATGACGTTTTTTTTTTTAATATGATCATCTAATTAAATTAAATATAAATATTATCAGACTTAATTAACATAGTTTTCTCAACAACAAAAAAATCTACAGTCACATGTACTTAGCTTGTAGAGTTTCGAGAGCAACTCCCCTGCATAAAATAAAAAGTGTTTGTAGGTGTTTGGTGTTGAACCTATTGAAAGTGTCGTGCTCTCTGGTGGACAGTCTAGTGAGTTATAGCATTTGTTATGCTCCTTTACTTCTTCGTTGATAGTTGACTTTTTAATATCCTATCACATATGACAAACCATAATAATTTTTCCTTGCATGTTGCTTTGGAATTTGATTGTGTAACATTTGGGTATCTGTATGCCATGAGATTAGAGTATATTGTTCTGTTTAAATTGATTTCCTCAGAAATACTTTTCAATTGGACCCCATTTCTAGTCCTAAACTTTACGAATGAGTGGGTTGCTTTTTATCCTCCTTAAAAAAAAATTCGGGGCCGCTGCCCCCGAACCCCCAAATCCCATCATTAATTGTGCACCCACAAACTTAAATTTCTGGCTCCGCCACTGTTATGGAGTACCCACAGTTTAAGGCAAAAAATTCATTAAAAGAAAACTTAAATGTAATTTTGTTCAAACAGTAGTCTTTCGTGAAGATTGACATCCATGCATCATACATTTTGTCTTCCATTGATTCTCTAGACACCGTCCCTTTTTCTTGTTCAAAAAAGGCTCGATTTAGTAATGTTTATTATCATACATTTTAAATATATCGACTCTTATTATATGATTACTCTTATCAAATACTACCTGGTCCTTAATATAATACTACATTCGGTTCAATTATAAGAACATTTTTGTAGTGTAATTTACACTATAAAAATGCTCCTATAATTAAGACCGGAGGGAGTAGTTAATTAAGAGTTGAATTTAGTTCAAAATATAATATCTTAATCTATTTTTTTCACACTTTTTTTTTTCTAAAACTAATTTACCTATGGATGTGTGTGTATTTGTTTTAACTAATCTTATATCTAACGTTACACATAGATATTTTAAAAAGATTTGTTATAACTAACTGTTACGGACCTAGATAAGGCCCAATCACATGGAGGCCCAACCAAGGGTAGGCACATCAGATCCGTCATATCCGTAACCCTGGAATATCTCAACTACCCCGGATATCTAGGAACACATCCGCATATGGATAGGCAGTTCGGATAATAGGCACGGAATCACGCCAAAGCCGCTCCGGTAGGTCCTATAAATACCCAAGCAACGTACCTAAGGTACACACGCTCTAAACCTAGACTAATCTACATACTTGTCACACCGAGCACACACCCCACTCCTTCGGCCAAGCGCCGGGTTGTGTTCGGTGATCCTCTCTCTCTCGTGTGCTATCACATTGGTACCCGAGATCGAGACACTTGATCCTATATCAAATCACCTGCCCATACACGCGGGTGGACATCGTGTTCTACACCGAGCAGTGGCGCCGACCGTGGGAACGATAAATTTCGATTCCCTTGACCAATGAGGGTTAACACCCGCAGTACAAGCCGAAGCGTAGGAGATGGTTCGAACAACCTGAGAGCAACGTCAACCACCCCGGCAACCACAAAGACACCGAGCGATCGACCAACCCTATCGGTGGCAATGAGCGGGACAATGAAGACCGGTTATCACGGCGGTAAGAGCGCCTTGAGGAACCTCGTGGCCCGAATCAAGATCAACCTGAAAAGGGGAATGAGTCCGAGACGGGTTCATCGGCAAGCAGGGGACATCGCCGGAAGCCACAGAGATCCAATCCGGTAGTAAGTCGAGACCCTGGCCCAGAATCCGGACTTCCTTACACTCCATAACTGGATGCTCGCCATGATGAAACGCATCGAGAATATGGACAAACGTTATACTCTACAATTTCATCGCATCGACGAGCAGAACCGGAGAAGGGAACCTAAAAGCACCAATATGATCGGGATGACAAAACGTGGGAACCCGACCAGAAGGTCATAGTTCCCGTCGGCGAAGACAATAGACAATACTAAAAGGGCGGCCTCTCTACCAAAGAATCGCAAAGGGAAGTCCTCCCGAGCGAAGGGTCGAACCGACATCCCCACACGATTCTCGTCAAGGAAGATATGCCGAGGCTAAAGCCGATGACCCCTTTTCACCCAAGATCCTCGAGCACGGTTCCCAGGAAAGCTGAACCTCACTGAGTTCAGCAAATACGACGGTTCGCAGGATCCCACAACTCATGTGGACGACTTTCGATGATCATGATGTGCCGAGGCCTCGGAGAACCAATCATAAGTAGGGTTTTCGCCACAACACTAAAGGGACCAGCCCTAAAGTGGTTACTAACCCTGCCTCCGTGTTCGATAACCAAATTTGATGACTTGGCGAAGGTTTTCGAGTTACAATTCGCAACTAGTAAGAAATGAAGTCTCAATATACCTTATCCAAAATCGAGCAACGGCCCGGCGAATTACTCCAAAGCTATTTGGATCGTTTTAATCATGCGGCCCGCAAGTCCGAAATTAAAGGAGGAAGTGCACGCCCACCTCTCGGCCGATGGCTCGGACAGCCTGAGCCGACTATTTGAATCATTTTTCAAAGAGCCGGCTAAGAGCTTAAAGGACTTCATGACACGGTCAAAGAAATATCTTGAGGTGGAACAAATGCGCCAAGCGAATGCGCGAAGGGACCCGGACAAGAACACCCCGCCAAGGGATAAAATCCAGTCCAACACGGACCAGTCCCGTTATTGTTCTTTTCACGATTGTAAAGGGCATACCACGGATCAATGCTATGAACTTCGCGAAGCCATCGAGAAATTCGTTCGAGAAGGAAAATTGCGTCAATACGTAATAAAAACACGGACGCACAAAAGAAAAGCGAAAGAGTAATGACCGATCAAACAGTCCGGACCCTGAGAATAGAAGAGAGGGCAAGAGGAAGAAGCCGGCATCTGAAGACAGCGGATTTCCCGACACGGAGTTCGATTGCAACGTTATTAGCGGAGCATTCGGAGGAGGAGGAGATACGCCGAGCCAACGGAGAAAATATCTAAGGGAAGTTCTTTCAATAAGGGACCGACCAAAGTTTAAAGAAGAATCACACATGACCGACAAAATTGAACGACCTCAGCTCATGTTCACAAAAGAGGACTTGGCCGACGTACTCCCCGGCCATCAAGACGGCCTCGTAATCACTGGAACCCTGGTCAACTGCCGAGTCAAGAGGATATTTATAGACTCAGGGAGCTCGGCAGACATCATCATATGGGATGCCTTCAAGAGAATGAATCTCGACCAGGGAGGACTGAAGCCATGCCAAACCACTCTCGTAGGATTTAATGGCGAATTATCCCTCCAAAGGGATATATGGACCTCCGACTCACCCTTGGAACGAAGGAAGGTTTCAAATCCGAGCGAGTAAGATTTATTGTGGCTGATTTCCCTCCCCTTACAACATCATCCTGAGAAGACCAACGATCCACAATTGGGACATGCTGGTGTCTACAAAGCATCATCAAGGGTGATCGAAAGAGTCCAGGCAGTGTTACAACGAGACAATCAACGTAAAAGCAAGATCCGGAACAACGGATCCAGAGCACAAGAAGATCCAAGAACCGATCAATATGATCGAATTAGACCTACGAGAAGAAAAGGGGACACCTCGGCGGAACCGTAAGGAGAGGTAGAAGATTTCGTACTTGGAATCAATCCAAACCATAGTACGAAAGTAGGCGGGGCCTTGACCCCGACCCGCGATTGAGGATAGAAGAGTTTTTGGCCAACAATCGAGACGTTTTTGCATGGAGCGCGGCGACGCGTCGGGCATAGACCCCAATTTCTGCTTGTCATAAATTGGCCATACGGCCGGGTCAACCCGGTAGCCCGAAGAAAAGAGCGAGGGCCCCAGAGATAGGCGGGTCGCGCCGAACCAACACGTGGACGAACTATTGGAGGCCGGTTTCGTCGAGGAGATACAATATACCACGTGGCTTTCCAACGTGGTGATGGTTTCAAAGCCAAATGGCAAATGGAGAGTATGCACCGACTATACCGACTGAACAAAGCATGCCCTAAAGACGCCTATCCAATGCCGAACATTGATCGGCTCGTAGATAACTCATCCGGCTATCAACTTTCGTCGCTCATGGACGCGTATTCGGTTACAACCAGATCGCCATGCACCCGATGACCAAGAGGCCACTTCCTTCATAACGGAGAAGGGAAATTACGCTACAACGTCATGCCGTTCGGCTTGAAAATGCCGGGGCAACCTACCGAGGATGATGAATAAGGTTTTCGAGAACCGGATAGGCCATAACATCTAGGTCTATATCGACGACATGATTGTCAAATCATGTGATCCCAATGACCACATCCGAGATCTTGAGCAAACATCTAGCAAGTTAAGGCGCATCGATTCGGTGAACCACGCAAAATGTGCGTTCGGAGTCTCGGCGAGGAAAATTCCTCGGTTTCTTGCTTACCAGCCGAGGAATCGAGGCGAACCCTGATAAGTGTAAGGCCGTATTAGACATGCAGGCCCCCGGAACAAGAAGGAGGTCCAGCAGTTGACAGGCCGTTTGGCCGCGTTAACAGATTACGCCCAAATCGGCGAAGCGCCTTGCCTTTCTTCAAATTACTTAAAAGGACACGACAGAAATTGGACCCGGAGTGTGACGCCGCATTCTCAAAGATTAAGCAATGTTTGGCCACTCCGCCGATCTTATCGAAACCACGGCTGGCGAAACCCTCTTCCTCTACTTATCGGTTGGGAAAGAAGCGGTGAGCTCGGTTACGGTTCGCGAAGGAAAGAATGGCCAAGAACCAATATACTTCGTCAGCAAAGCTTTGCAAAGCTCGGAGCTAAGATATCAGAAGTTGGAGAAATTGGCTTTCGCCATAATAATGACGGCACGCAGACTGCGTCCGTACTTCCAAGCTCACAAGATAACGGTTCGAACCAGCCAACCCATTCGACAGTACTCCATAAGCCGGACTGGCGGGCCGAATGATCGGTGGCCGAATATGAGGCGCTCCTGGCCGGACTCCAACAGGTCAAGGAGCTCGGCGCACAAAGAGTCTCGGTCTTCACCGACTCACAACTCGCCGCCGCCCAGATAGATGGGACATATCAGGCTAAAGGGCCTCTAATGGCTAAGTATCTTAGCAAAGTCAAGAATATCCAGGCTGAGTTCGAAGAAGTAAAGGTTACCCATATACCAAGAGGGGAAAATGTCCGAGCAGACATACTCTCCAAACTGGCTAGCACTAAAGGGACGACCAACCACAGAACCGTCATACAACAAAAGGTGGAAGAGCCGACTGCGTAATGGTCATATCCGATGCCACCGATTGGAGGAAGCCGCTCGAGGACTACATTGAGAGGGGAATTATTCCCCTTGGAACCGCGAATGCTCAAAAGCGATACGGGAAGCCGCGGTATACACAATGATAGACGATCAGCTTTACCGAAAAGGCTTGCATACACCGATGTTAAGGTGCCTGGGCACTCACGAAAGTAGATATGTCCTCGCCGAGACCCATGGAGGGATTAACGGGCAACATATGGGTGCAAAAGCATTAGCGAGAAAGGCACTTAGGGCCGGGTACTACTGGCCCACCATGCGGGCGGACGCAAGCGAATTTGTGAAGGCATGTGATAGTTGCCGAAACACGCCAAAATCATTTGGTCCCCTCCATCGACATGGAATATATCTCTCGCCCCGTGGCCTTTCTTTAAATGGGGAATGGATCTACTCGGACCGTTTAAGCCGGCCCCCGGACAACTTCGATGGCTAATCGTGGCGGTGGACTACTTTACCAAGTGGATTGAGGCCGAACCGCTCGCCACCATCACATCGGCTAGGGTCCGGCGCTTCATCCAACAGAGTATTTTCTCCCGCTTCGGAATCCCGCCGAGATAGTGACGGACAATGGCACTCAGTTCACGGACAGGAACTTCCGAGAAATGATAGTGGACCTCGGCATCACACATCATTTGCATCGTCGAACACCCACAATCAAACGGACAGGCAGAAGCGGCAAACAAGGTAATCCTGGATGGACTTCGGAAAAAGATGCAAGAGGCCGGCACCTGTTGGGTCGAACAGCTTTATAACGTCTTATGGGGAGTTCGCACAACAATCCAATCAGCTACCCAAGAGACGCCTTTCCGCATGACATATGGATGCGAAGCCATGATCCCGGTCGAAGTTGGTCAGCCATCTTGGAGAAGGCTCAGAACCCTTGAGGAAGGAGAACCGTCGAATTCAAGGGCGTTGGCAACCGAGATGGAGCTGGTAGATGAAGTCAGAACCACGGCCCATTGCCGAGACATAGCAGCCAAGCAGCGATGGCGGCGAAACACAATAGAAAGGTCAAACCTGGGGCATTTGACCAGGGCGACACTGGTCCTAAGAAGGGCCGACATCGGTAACAAGAACGCCCGGGACGGCAAGCTCGCCGCAAAGTGGGAAGGACCGTACCGAGTCAAGGAGAAGTTGGAAAAAGGAGCGTATGTTCTCGAAACACCGACAAGAAAATCCGTCAAGAGGACATGGAATGGCGACAAATTAAGGGCCTACTATAGTTAGGGCCCGATCCACGGCAGGATGCCTCAACGGACACCCGGTGTCCGAGTTAAGTTTTGATTTATTATTTCAAGCTTATTTTGGTTTCGGTCATTTCCCTTCGCAAACTTTCCTTTCATTGTCGGCTTTATAAAGCTAATCATCTCTTGAATAAATAAATGGTTTGTTGACCAAATGTTCAATTTTAAGAGGGTCAAAATGATTCGTTAAATAAGCGCATGCACACCGAGGTCTATACACCCGGTAAATATTTTGATGCATCGAAATTGACACCTAAGTAAGAAGGTGAATAGTCATAACGGACCCTGATCAGGTCCACATGGTCAAAGTGTGTCCCAACGACGACCACGGATGAGCATGTGACCATTCACCCTTGCGCGGCCTCGTCGCCATTAGGTCCGGCCGGATGCGGCCTCTTCGCGGCTTGCTCACCATTGCTCAACTTCGGCATCCGGCCGACCTATCTTCAGGAGATAAAGGCGGAGGAATAAGAACACCATCTTGGAAGCGGGAGCGACATCCATACCCAGCCACGTTCAGTTTTACCCCTGGGTTTAAGTACTCAATCTGGGCTAGGGCCATCTCAAAGCAATCCGACGCGGTTTTCCTTATCGCCGCCACCGCCTTCTCATGGGCGGTCTTCTCCTCCGCCAGGTTGCCTCGGACTTGCTGCAACTGCGTACATAACTCGCTACGTTGCTGCGTAAGCCTTTTGACTGCATCCATAGACATAGAGTGGGAGGACTTCAGTTCCTTCAGATTAGCGTCGCTTCGACCGGACGAGAGTTGGCATCGGCCAATTTATGATTAACCTCCGCCGGGATTCCTGGGTGCGCCTCAGTCGGCATGGGCTCGCGTCGCCCGGTGGGTCGACAGAAGATCCTCGCCGGCTTTGTCCGGCGGCTTGGGAACTTTTAAGTTCCGTCTTCAGCCTCCTCCTTTCGGCCTCAACCTTCTCTTTCTCTTCCGCCATTTTGTTTCACTTTTTCCTCAGCCGACTCTAAATTTTCCTTCGAGTTCGGGACTCGCGAAGCTCGAGCATAATAACCATGGAGGTGCGGCCAGGCCTGAGATAATCCAAGAGCCCTGCCAAGATGACCGGACATATTCGGAGTTCATGAAGGTCCTCGTCCGAAAGAGGTTGAGGAGACAAAAGCCGACGTGGCGGAAAGAAGGCCATGCCGATCCTCGAAACGTCCCCACTCCGGCCCGGCTCCGCTTGAAGCCACTTGGTCGAACGGTAGCCGATGGGCGCAAAGGAGAAACAGAATCAGAGGCAAGAACCTGTTTCGCCTTTTCCAAGGATGGAGGAGAGGGTCGGAACGTGGAGATGTTCCGGCGGCAGTAGAGAGCGGCGTAGAAGAAGGCACTACCTCCGGGGAGCTCGCTTCTTAGAAGGCTCAGCAGCTGGACGTTTCCTGGGAGCTTTCTCTCTCGGCTTCCCAACAATGGCAAGGTATACTCAAGATAATCGGGGTTCGATTCATAGCAACTTGACTGTTACGAAGCATAAATCTAAAGTCGATGCTAGTTAGATAACAAAAGGCAGGGCGAAAAACAGAATTCACAAGCAATAAAGCCATACTGGAGGCCGAGCCGGATGACTCACCGGCCTTCTTAATATAGAAGGCCGCCCTTTTGACACCATGTTCGGCAACATAAGACACCAGCCGAGCGCATACTCTCTCTCGTCTTCGAGAGGTCTTTTAACGAAAATTGGTAGGTGGAAGAGGAGAAGTGATGGTGCTCGGAGGACCAATATTTTTGAAATGCTTAAAGGAGTCTGAGAAAGCATTCATGAGTTTCCGGTCCGCCTCGGCACGAAGAGAAGTTAGCCCTTTCAGAGAGGCGGTTCCCTACCCGACCGAGGGGTGAAAGGGGAGAAAAATGAAGGAATAAGGCGGCGGTACACGGAATAGCGGGTTCCATTGTCCCGCATAGATAGGCGAACGCCGCAGATAAGCCCACCCGTTCGGGTGAAGCCGAGAAGGAGCCGATGAAGGTAGTGTAGGACGGACATTTGGAACCCGTAAACGGAAAGCGAATACCGAGCCGGGTCATATAATCCCGATAGAAAAGAAAGAAATTAGGAGAGCCTGGTTCCCGAATGGCGCAGATCGGCTCATCCTCCTCGGGAGGGAAAGACGACATCCCGATGACCCGGAGACCCCACTTTATCCATATCCGTCTTGGTCATCGGCGAACGTATGGTTAGCATTTCGCTAGTCACCCAGGATACTTGGAACGCAGGCCGGTGAAGGACTATCTGAGTCCGCCTCCGGTTCGGAAGCTAAAAGACGAGGGAAGACGTAGACTCCATTTACCTACAACAAAATGAAATAAAACGCAAGTCGAACTAGGCGAGAATACACGATGACGACAAATGCGAGAAAGGAAGACCCTTGAAGTCGGCACGAGGCTCGGCTAACGAATTATGCCGACACGAGCCCAGGATGACTTCGGCCATACGGTCTTGCCCACTCGCAATAAGGGAAGAGCTCTCGGCAACACAATCCCAACAGGGACCGTGATAGCCAGCTGGTAATGACCCCGACTCGGACGGACGATGCGTTTGGTAGGCGCTTATCGGCTCGGCTAAAAGAGGCTCAGATACTGATAAACTATGAAAATCTGGCCTAACAAGGCCAGGTTCTGATTGACTGGGTCCAGGAACCACAGGCTGGGGCCTCCCAGCGCTTCGCGCACCCGACTGACCACGGAGGGCTAAAGACCGTTTCTCCTCCTCGGATAAGGAGGTCCCTAGCAGCCAATAACTAAAAAAGGGATAACGCTCATGAAGCACCTCATCGTCGTTAGGATCTAAAGGCTGATGAGAAGACGAAGAATGTTTCCCCCTATCCATCAAGAGCTCAAACCTATACAACCAACATAAGGGTAAGAAGGAGGGGGAAACAACTAAGAACAGACACTCAAAAGGACAAAACCTATGGGTTCGATAGCTCTACTCATAAACACTCCGCCCGTAAAACCCGAACACAGGGCACACCAAGAAAGAAAAGGGGAAGAGGGAGAACTAAAATGCTAGAACAATATAAAAAGATAAAATACCTGAATACGCGAACCTTGCAGAAAATCGACACAGCGAAGGTAGATGAAAAATTCCGAACGAGAAAGAAGCTTTGATTCTTCAGAGTATTCTGAGACACTGGAAGTTAAGAACAGAATTCTGACTTTGCGCAGAAGAATTCCCGTGTGTGGGGGAAAGTGAGCGAATTGAGAAAGTGGGCAAAAAGAGAAATGCCAGCAAGTTATATCGAGAGGAAAGAAGGAGGGAAATTCAAAACAAAAGAAACCCAACCGACGAGGGTAACCACGACTTTTCACCCCAAAAGGCTGAGAAGACGTGTAACGTACCACCAGAGCATTAAATGCGCACGAAATTCGGGGGCGGCGGACACGAGGATCAAAGCACCTCCCCAATCTCAGGAAGACAGGTGTCATAGGCAATCATGGCAGCATCAGAGGAGGTTTCCCAAGAGTCACACCGAGGAAGTAACAACGGCCCCGGAGCTTCAATGACGAGCCTTGGTGCCGGTATCCTGCCTCGGTCAATCGCATTAGAGATTGAGGAACACCCCGGCTCATCGACCCTCGAACCGTTACCACGTACCCCGGGGAAATGAACTCAACAAATCCTAGCCCGACGCAGACGTCAGGAAATGGGTAACACCTCGGATGACATTTATAAAAACAGCATATACCCCGGCAGGTCAAAACCTTGAACTACCGGGCTGGGGGGCTACTGTTACGGACCTAGATAAGGCCCAATCACATGGAGGCCCAACCAAGGGTAGGCACATCAGATCCGTCATATCCGTAACCCTGGAATATCTCAACTACCCCGGATATCTAGGAACACATCCGCATATGGATAGGCGGTTCGGATAATAGGCACGGAATCACGCCAAAGCCGCTCCAGGTAGGTCCTATAAATACCCAAGCAAATGCCTAAGGTACACACGCTCTAAACCTAGACTAATCTACATACTTGTCACACTGAGCACACACCCCACTCCTTCGGCCAAGCGCCAGGTTGTGTTCAGTGATCCTCTCTCTGTCTGTGTGCTATCACATTGGTACCCAGATCGAGACACTTGATCCTATATCAAATCACCAGCCCATACACGCGGCTGGACATCTGTGTTCTACACCAGAACACTAACTAATTTATTCCATTTGTTGAATCTGTCAAAATTAATTAGGTAATAACTCTTTTTTTTTTGTACAAGAAAGTAATAAGGACATGGGTAGTAATACATATGACATACTCCTTCCGATCCTAAATATAAAATAAAATTTAATTTTTTTTTTGTACAAGAAAGTAATAAGGACATGGGTAGTAATACATATGACATACTCCCTCCGATCCTAAATATAAGATAAAATTAAAAAAAAAATGAAAGATTAAGGAAGTTAAATAAATTACTTAATTATATCATAAGCTATGTATCCTTAGATTATATATCAGTTTATAAGTCAGGTAAAACAGTTTAGAGAAAAAATGACAAATAATATATATATATATATATATATATTAAAGTAATTTAATTAGCGATCTTAATATCTCTAAAATATCAATTATATCTTATATTTAAGATCAGGATGAGTATTTAGCAGGTCCTAATTGCATATTATCCGTTTGAAGGTGAAGGTTCATATATTAAAATCCTATAGGAGTCCTTCGATATACGATAGATAATGATCCATGCATTGGTAAATGATTAAAAATCTAGCTTAGTACTCTCTCCGGTCTTAATTATATGAACACATTTTGGAGTTGGTTTTGGTCCTAATTATAAGAGCAAGTTTTAACTTTTGTCAATTTTTCCCTATAATACCCAAAGCACCTAGAGAAAGAAACTTGGTCTTCATTATCTTGTGAAATGATACCTGAGGCAATGAAAAGTGCAGTAACCACGGGCAAGAATCAAATAAAAAAATGGGTTTGGTCAAAAGCCATATGATTCCGTCGTTGATCAAAATAAGATGACAGTGAGTTAGTGACCATATACATATGGCTACTGATTCAGCTAATTTTGCCTTGATGTAATTTTCAATTTTAAGTAGGGGTATTTTCAGAAAATAATTAACTAATTTAACCTCTCTCATTAATCTCTCCAAATTCTGGTAAATAGTTCCTATAATTAGGACCGGAGGGAGTATATATGCTTATTCATTTTAAATGAATATTTATTGTCTAATCAATTTAGATCATTTAAATTGATAAATTTATATTCCAGTTAAACAATTATTGATTTTTCTTATTTACCTTGCAAATCAAAATATTTTTCCTGCATGGCATGCAACCTCTTAATAACAGCAGACCCGGCTAAAATCCAAAAGATTCACAAATCACAAGTGACAACCCGACAGCAATGACAAGCTGACTCCTTCTCTTTAAGCATCATCGTAGCTGATGTTAGGTGGGGCCCAGAGATTCCCATTGCAATGACACTTCCACCCTTCAAGAAATTTTTTATGACCATTGTCTGATTCTCTCCATTATTTTTTTCTCCTAGAAAACAAAATTGGGAAAATGAGATTAAATTTTCAATTAAGAAAAATAATATCAGAAAATCTCAAGATTTGTCAATGATTACTACTCTTTCACCGATCATTGATAAATTATGAAACTTTTTTTAATATTATTTCACTTAATTGAAACTTTTTAGTGTCATTTTCCCAACAATTTTCTTGTAATTTTCAAAGCAATAGTTTTGTCCATTTCTCACAATCAAAGATAGACCCGTGAATGCGGAGGATAAAGATTTTAAGATGGGTCCCAAACTTTTTGTGGCGTGAACGGACGAAGAAGAAGAAACGGCCAAGTAGTAAGTAGAGATTTGAGCAAGGTTCTGAAACTCGGACCGGTCACTGAACCGGTCGGGGTACTGGGTTAAGGGTTAGTGGGTTAGACCAAATCGGATCGGGGTCAACGGCCAGACCTAGGCCAGTGAGGTATAAAAATTGGAAAATAATTAATTTCTCATCACACCAACCTAAATTTGACATACTATGTATCATTTCAATATTTTAGATCAATATCAAAATAATCATATACTTCAATACTTGTGACATATTCAGATATTCCTAACAATTTTCTTTACAACCTACATTTGAGACAATATATTCATGATAGCAAAATATCAAAAACAAGTATATGATGATAAAATATTCTCAAGCATGATCCTTTTAACACCGAATGTGTGGGAGGATTGCTAGACTTGAGATTGGGAGTGGTAGTATTCTAGGCACCTTCATTATTAAAACATTCAACAATAATAAACCTGAAGCTCAGAACAATGGAACGAAGCTCTAAATCGAGATGAACAAAGCTCTTTCACGGTTTCACCTCAAGAAATAAACAGTAGTGTGAGGCAAAATTTCAAAAAAAAAAAAAAAAACCTAAAAAAAAAAAAAAAATAGTCTGACCGGGTATACCGGGTTTCACCGGGTCAGACCGGGTTGGACCGGGTTAGACCGGTTTAACCCTAAACCGGACCGGTTTCACGGCCGGTTGGCCGGTTCCCGGTCTAAACCGGCCGGTCCGGTCCGGTTTCACAAACCATGGATTTGAGAATGATTCGGTTCCCCGTAAGGTTCTCTGAAAGTATTTGCAGCCGTGAAGGTCCTTTTCAATATAGTAACTAACAGTTTATTTCAAACCGTCGATGCGAAACAATGCCACTTTTTCCAGTCCTATTTATGCACATTTAATCTTGACATGCATAAAAAGAATCATCATTCCCATATGATTTAGGAAATTGCAACACATAAAATCTAAGATCTTCATAATTATTATATCTAAATATCTTAGAAATAAGTTCTCAAGTGTTTGAAAAGTTCAATTTCCATGGACCAAACGGATCGGGAGGGCAGCATTTTATGAATTGAAGTAGAAACAAATATTACCATACAAATTCCCTGCAAAGGATTACAGTTAATGGGGCTTTCAATAACAGATATGATGGTGTTGAGCCATCAAATTGAATTCTTAGAGGCGAAATCACCGCTTGTCGCCCCCAACACCTCATTCACTGAATCAGGATTTAAAAACATTTATGCCAACATTGAAGTATCTGATGCCTTTTGGACTCCATGGATATACATACAGGTTAAGATCTTGTCAACTGCTGCATGCCGGTTGCATTTTTTATGGCTGCCAAGAAGAGAAATTAACTTATCTGAGATATATGTAGTTATGTAGACACACAAACATATAAACTGGACTTGCAAACAAGAGTCTACATCACTGCCCTGGGATATGCAACTTGAAGCTGTTAAAATCAAAATATTAATCATCACTGTTCTACCAAAATCTTGGGCCAAATGCAGGTGAAACTTAACAGACCAGAAACGGTTTCACTATTAGAGGTTGATACAAACCAAAGACTTACACCATTTCATTACTTTCTGCAAAAACGATTTGCAGATGTTTTGCAAGGATCTATCATTCCCTTCATAAGTTTCTTATTTGAACTATTGTTAAATGTCAATATATTTTCAGTTCCACTATATGAATATATACATATGTGTGTGTGAGCTTAATAGTGGCCAGTAATGTTAGCCACGGCAAGTTGCTGCAGTATCATGAGAATGATCATCTTTCTTTTCAGTGAGGCCCTAAATGCAGAGGACCTGAGATTTTCAGCTCAAGGTAAGCAGGATATATGATCTGACAAGACGTATTCAAATATACACTATAGAGGACATTGGAACCAAGCATCAAGCAAGGTGGATGAATGCTCGTTCACTAGACAACAAACTCAACTCTCTAGGTTGATGAAGTCATGACATGCTTCAAAGGTCCTCTCCTTAAATCCATTAACAACCATACAGCATTCCAATTTGGACTCAATCATAATTAACACAATTTGGTAGTTAATGCTTCAGAGATGAAAGCCACGCCACTTAAGAAGATATGATCAAAGTATTTGTAAAGTGAAATTGTTAGGGTAGGGCTGATATTTTCATGGTCTTGATCAACAGAGATGAAAATGCAATTATGTGCAAGAGTGTGGACACTTCCAGTTATCAGAATAGGATCCCCTAATTGGCTAATTAATCAGACAAAGTTTACTTCTCATTCACCCTAACCTGATTATTTGACCCGTGGTCATGTATTCTCTGAGGCTTCATGTTCAGATCAATCATTTTAGCATCCATCTTGGCATAGCCATCAGCATCATGTTCTGGGGTTGGCATCCTATGATTTTGTTGTTTCTCTCCCATTTTTATTTTAAGCAATGAATTTTGGCCTTGTCTGGTCTCAACAGTTTCCAGAGGCTGTGAACCTGGGGTTTCTGCTTGACCAGGTTTATCTCCTGGAAACTGAGAAACAAGATATTAGACAACTAAGAAGGCATCTAAAGGCACCCAAACAGACAAATCAAGACAACTTGAAGAAAACAAGGAGAGGCATACTTCAACCCGCTGCCTGAAAAGAAGATATCTTCCATGTGTTCTTTTACCTCCAACATGAACTATCATGTCACATTGCAAACACAGAGAAGTTCCATCTGTCTCGCAATAAAAGAAAGCTACATCCAGATGCAAAAGCAAAAACGTAAGGATAAGGCATATGAGATACAGGGGAAGCAGAGAGAGAGGGTGGTGAAAATTGCCTACCAGGTGCATTCTCACAAATGTCACAGCGTGGCACATCACTTGGACTGGCAAGGCCAACCCTGATATGCCGGCTAGCTAGCTTATTACACATGTGAACCTGTGATTCCAACAGTTAAAAAGTTGAACCGATTCTTAATAGATGTTGAGCAGGAATATGAAGACCAGGCAAGAAGAATAACTTAGACTTCAAATTTACATAGGCTTAGAGAAAGATCAATCCAATCAAGAGTATTCATACGGAGCAGCACACCCAATCCCAATGGCTACCAGTTTTCTCTAGTGATGGATTTCTCCAAGTTTTAGCTAATGAGTTCAATAGAACATTATTCATTTATGGGTAAAATACAGTATGATCAGTGGTTTAAAAGAGATATTGCGCGAGATTGTTGAAATCTATCTCCTAATCGACAACGCGATCTCGAGGGTATTCAGGAAAACACAAGTAGAGCTTGCTTTCTGACTTCATTATTTGATATAGGTATTAAGGGAAAACTGAATAAGGATTACCACAAAAAACGGTACCTTTTCGTCGCAGGCACGGCAGAGCGCGGCCTCATCGGCGGCGCAGAATACGATGGCGGCAGCGCTCTCACAAGCGTCGCAAAGCGTTCGCATAGTTGAATCCACCTCCAAGTTTCATTGCTTCAACCCATAAATACAAAACAAAGCGGGAGTCAGATGCCAGAAGAAACACTTGAATTTACTCAATCAAACAAAACAGAACAAGACAGAGCTCACCAATTCCATGTGGGCACGAGAGTGCTTTTTGTTTTTCTCAAGGTTGAGTAGGGTTGTATTGCCGGCTGTTGCTAGTGGTGGTGGAGGTGGAGGTGTTGCTTGAGCATGAGCCTGATAATGATGACGATGATGGGAAAGGAGAAGTGCTTAGATTATCGATTAATTGATTAGCGATTAGATTAAGAGATCGGATAAAGAGAGGATTTTGGGTTGGAAGGTGGGGTTAGGGAACAAGAGGCGATTCGAGAAGGGATTTGATGTTGCGGGGTTTTAATGTAAGCAGAAGACACAAATACACAATAAATGAGTGTGTGTCAACTACGTTTGCCAAAAACCTTACTTGGTAGCCACGAATTCAAAGCTTTTGTGGGGCTGACAAAACCACTAACTTTATTCTCAACCACCAGTTCAGATATCTCAGTTTGTCTGTTTTATCTTCCTAACCCTAAATTACCTTCCCTTTTGTGGCCATCCATCCACAAGGATCCCCTTTGTTTCGCCTAATTCGTCTCCTTTAGTTCTCTGCACTAATCCTGGACCCACATAATCTGCAAGCCCTGTATGGGATCATCAAGTGTGGGGGGACACGAGAGAGTCTCATATGGTTCCTCCACGGTGGATAGTAGACCATATCCAGACAAGTTTTTTACTACCCGGTCGGAAAATATGTGCTATTGATTCCTTAATCGTGACCTTTCCATCTCTCTCTCTTTTTTTTTTTTAAATAAATACGGGAATACACTGCAAATCAAACTCCACGGCAGAGGAGAAGAGTTTAATCTCCCTCATCCAACATACACAAGCGCATGGTGGAGATTAATCAATCATATCAAAAAAAAAAAACTAACCAGAGTACCAGACTGCTCACTCTAGTTTATAATGAAACACGTATTTAGGAAGTTGATCATTTTTTTGAATGTAGTACACATTTTTTATATTTATCAATATATATTGATATTCTTTTAATTTCTGAGCAAAAAAATATTATTTTAATAATAATAAAAGAGGAGAAATAGGGAGGGGATTAAGGGAGATTTCTTATATTTATTATCTAATTTCATCGACGCCAAAAAACTTATGCTTTGTTCAAGGCATGAGCCTTACAGTCCATTTCTTTTCCTTGATTTTTGTTCATAACGAAAACAGATAAACTTAATAGTAAATTAATTTGTACAGCCTTCTTTATATAAAAAGTATGTGTATATATTTTTTTTAGTTGTTTTTTTTTCTTTTCCTTTTTGCCAGCTTGAATTATTATTTTTCACTAATCTATTTTAATCTCGACCACACATCCAAGGGTGTGGTCTGAGGTGGATTCAACTTTCTCTAGATCCTATGCATTACTACCCTTTAATTTGTTAGGGTCGTAACAAACGTTTAAGCTTATGCTTTCCATCTTTTTGTGGGTTGAGGGATTCTATTTTGCGTTCATAATGTGGAAGGAAAAAAAGAAATTCTGTAACTAAGTGCATCTTTAAATTAGCGGTAAAAGTTACTTTTCCAACATGATTTATGGTATACGAGGTAAATATGTGAAATGAGTTTTGTTCTAATTTGTATAAACATGTTTTTCCAATGCTAATTCAGACATGTCATTAACATTTAGACGTGAACAAGCTAAGATATGATATATTATATTTCAAAGTGAAAACAAATCTTTTAAATATTGTTCTGGTTCAAAAAAAATTGATTTAGGAAAGTAGGTTGAGATTAGATCAGACGATGATAGAATAATTTGGAGGGAATGTTGACATTTTATTTTATAAAAAATCATGGTGAAAGACTATGAAACCTCTTATAATAAATTAATAAAAAAATATTGCAACCCCATCTTCTTGCTCTTCCCTTGCAACTCACCCCTCCCTCCACGTCTATGTGTAGCGGGCGAACAGAGCAAGTGATAACAGGTAAAGGGGGTCTTAATTAATATTGTTCGACACTCTCAACAAGAAGACGAAGAAAGCCAGGGAAAATAGAGTCAACAAGGACAAGGGAGTGGAAATGGCCCGGAGGAAGGTTGATCTCTCCCAGCGTGGCTCATTCATTTGTTCTACACCGTGATCCTTCCCTCACCGACCTGCTCTCCATTCTAAATGAAGTTTATACTTATAACTTGTTCGGGAAATTGTGGAATATAGGGGGGCTAGGGATCCCCCCCCCCCCCTCTAAAGCTCTCTCTTCTCATCATCGTTATATAGGAGGTAGTCAATAATAATATCATATAATAAGAAGGGTTCATCATTGACCAAAGATTTAGCCTCAACCAAGATCTAGTCTAGATTGTACCTCAATTTGTATAAAACCGCCCGAGGTCCGGTCTGGTCCAATACCAACCTGAGCTTGGACTGGACTTGTTCAAGCGATTCAGGACCTATTTGGTGTTTTTTTTGTCTTATTTAAGAAACGATATTTGAACCTAATAAAACCATAACAATACCTATAATCATATAAAACACATTACAAAACATTAAAATTCAATTATAGATCCATAATAATCTTAAACAATAATAAAAATAAAAAATATTCAGGCCAGATTGGACCAAACCAAAGGGTCTAAGGCAATGGTCCGAATATTTTTTTCAGGCTCGAGAAGACCAGTCTGGTCTTCCTAATATTGTTTCAGGCCAATTCTTTCATGAGATTGGGTTGGATTGGATCTAGTCAGACCAAGCTACTTGGACGGCCGGACTTTTTTCTCATCCCTAATAATAAGGATGTTGAGGGAGGGAGACGAGGAGGTGAGAGGGTAGTAAACCATGGTGGCCATCAAGGGAGATGAGAGGTTGAAGAAGACTCCACATGTGTGGTTAATCGATTAAAGAAAGACTAAGCATAGACAATTTTGTTCCTAAAATTATCTAATCCCAGTATTGCTTCAGCAACAGGGTGGATGGTTTTCCAGCAATCTTACTTTTGTGGTACTCCCAATCCCAGTCCCTAGTACCAAACATCACAAAATGTATAATACCAGTGTCAAGCCTAGTACCAACCAATGGCGGACCTAGGTATATGATAAGGGGGGTAAGTGCCCCCCTAAATTTGTGATACTTTGTAAAAAATAATAATAAAAAAAATTGTTTGAATGATTGTATGATGGTTTGGTGTCTACTCTTAATACATTAAGATTGCATTTTGTAACCGGATATAAGATGAATGGTTGAATAATTTTTTATTTCTTTATATTGAAAAAGATGTATTTGATAGCATTGATAATAAGACAATTATGATGGAATTCCAAAAAATAAAGCCTAGAAGGATGATATTGTAATTATTTTTATTGTAATATACTTTTGTTATTAAAATATATGTACTTGAACTTATTGAGTGCCCCACCCTTCATTGTAATTTATATACCGCATTTCTAACAGCACTTAGCCTTACTTTTCTAAATTACAGGTTTTAAAATAATTGTCTCTTATTACATCATCAATATTCACTTGATTTCATAAAAATTTCTTTTTCTGGTTTATATTCTTTTATTTTTTAATACATTTAAAAATTTCCTTAAAAAAAAATTTTCTGGGTCCGCCCCTGATACCAACCCCACAGTACCAGGTACCGAAAGGGCCATAAAGTATTCTAACGTAGGATTCATAACACACTGCTTGACTAGGACCACTCTTTTTTTTTTTTTTTTTGTAAAAAAGAGAGGCGTCCAACCTTCATATATTAGAAAAACTAGATAAAGGATTAATTCCCATACAATCGCTTAAAAGCATTGGTAATAGGTTGTTTGGGCAATCAAACCAAGATGAGTATCTAGTAAGTTGACAAGGGCTACTTTGTCTATGAGGTGGCACTGAGCCTTTACATTTCTCATTTTGATTTGTTTTTTTCATTTTGGGATTACATTCCTATTTTGGAGTTTTGATTAGGAGTTTAGAACCCAAGACTAGCCCAAAAAATCATAAAAAGCATTTACTAGTTTTTTTTTTTTTTGCTACTGAAATTTTAGAAATGGGTTTCACCCACAATCCAAGGGCAGGGCGAAATCTCCCTTCCTCCTAGGTGATACCGATGTTGGGCAGGGCGAGCCGTCTATTACCTTCAGGCGTTAACCTAGGCACCTAGGAGTTAGGATGCCTCCCCTAGCGTCTTGACCAACTCCAGGATCGAACCCTCTCCCTTTGGTGAGAATGTCCGACCCCTTTGCCATTTGAGCCCAAAGACGAGGGGTACTAGTTAGTACGCCATTGTTTCTTCCTTTTCCCCACTTTTTGTTGTTGGGCTTTTTAGCCTTAGCCCTTTAACTCAAACATTGGAGGCGCCAGTCCAATCACGTCATCAAATATTCATATGATATAATATAATATCAAAAAAAAAAAAATCATATAATACAAATTTAATTATAGATTTTATTTATTTATTTTAATACCCTTTGTAGCCAATTTCTATTTAGAACAATCGTCTTTAAATCCAATTGAAATACGAAAATCTAAATCTAGGCTTACACTTTTTATAAATTTTTAATCAGGCGAAGAGACTTCATTAGAAATTTCTGAATGCTGTTACAAAAATCATAATGCTCCCAATAATAAAAAAAGAAAATTGAAGGTAGGTGTAATGATTATTTGAACCAAATTTAATTAGGTTTTTCCCAATAAAACAACTGAAATATTAAGATAAAATAATACGTGATAATGAATCAAAGATTTATGAATTTTTTTGATATATACTAAGATTAATTTTACGATTACGCAAATCACATTGAGGTTGATTAATTGATCTTCAATGTTTCTCTAAGAAAAAGGGGGCTCGTTATACTTTTAGATAGTATTTTTGCATGTATACAATAATCTTGTATTCATGTTTCAACTCATTCACTTATCATTGTTTTGGTTTAAAATTGAAAGCATAGTCCTTGAGATAATGATAATAATAGCACATGAAGATTTACATCTGTACTAACCATTGTGAATCTTCGACCCCATGTTGTAGAATTTGCATCAATTCAATTATACGAGTAGCTTTTTAGTTCTTTTGTATTTATACAATGAAAATGTGATATAGACTAAATCTTGATGACCAAAATTCAAGACGAATTGATCAGCCCAACATGATGATTTGCAAAATTGTGGAGTTAATCGTTATTTTTTGTTCTTTTAGTTACTCGTAGTGTCTAAAGAAGGGAAAATCTCAAGCCAACACCTATTTATTTTGGTCTTTCGGCAATATTCAGAAATTCCTAATGAGACCCCTTAACCTGATTAAGAATTTGTTAAAAGTATAGGCTTTTAAATTTAGATATTGGTATTTCAACTGTCTTTAAATAGAATTATCTCGCCTTCTTTATGAAAATTAAAATTTGCATTATTTATTGTTATTCAAAAACAATTTTTCTTTAATGATTTTGCTCATTTCAATATACTACCTCCGTCCCTAATTATAGGAGCAATTTAACCGATTTTGGGAGAATTAAGGAGAGGAGTTAAATTAGTTAATTTTACTCATTTTCCTAAAATGTCCTTATATAAATTTAAAATGACACAAGTTGCCCTAATTATAAGTGTTTCTAATTTGTCTTACGTTAGATACCCATGACATATTAGTTTATATATGTATATTAGTTGCTTTTTATATAGCCATGTGTATACATATAGATCTAATTTTCTTTCCACACGCTTTCTAATTGAAATAATGGTATTGCTATATAAACATATATGTGTGTGTATATGTGTATACATATAGATCTATCTACATACATAGAGACGCATACCCATATATCTACACACACACATACACACACACACACATATCTACACATATATATATTGACACACATAAACACAAAATATACATATATATGTAAACACACATATATATAATGCTCCTAATAATAAGTATAAATAAGAGTATTATAGGAAAAAATTGACAAAAGTTAAAATTTGCTCTTATAATTAGGACAAAAACCAACTCCAAAATTTATTTCTATAATTAAGGACGGAGGGAGTATAAAAATCATTTGTGAGCTTTCCCCCATTCTATTATAATTCTGCCTTCCAGAACAGACGTTGAACATGTAAATTCCACCATTTTGTACTTGTCCTGTGGAGTCTTTCAACGTGAAAACTGGATTGTCAGTATGTGTTTTTATAACTAAGATACAGTACTCATTTTTTTTTGTGCTCAGAAGATACAGTACTCATTTAAGAACAAGAACAACTCAGCTTTCTGTATGATGAATATTTATATTATATATATACTACAGTACATTGATAGATGTAGATGTATATAGAGAGTTAGATGATAAGCAACCCATTGCTTTTTTGCCAGTGTCGTTTAGCATTTGGCGAGCCGATAATGATAAGCAATTAGGCCGTAAATCGCTGTTAATGATCGAACTTAAGCGTTTAACAATTATAATTTGTTTAATTTGTCGGTGTGCTATCAACTACTCTCCTCTAATTTATTGACTATCCCATCCTCCCAACTAATCCATCTCAACCACACCCTTCATCTCCCTTCCCCATCATTCACCATTAATTCATTTTTTCTCATCTCATATTTATTTCCTGCAATTTACTCCATGTGGTATTTTTTATAAGTAACTTTTATTTTTATTGTGCAAAACAAACTACAGATTAGTTAAAAATAATAAATGTGTAAAAAATGTCATGTTTCTTCTAAATATACTTCTATTTATAAGTTCATTTTGACCAAATAATTTACTCCTATTTATAAATCATCTTTCAGGTAATAAATGAGTTTTTGACAATTTTGATCAATGAAAATAGAGAGAGGAGAAAAAGTTGAAAGATAATCATTCATAAATGAGGGCAAAGTTGAAAATTTACCCCATAATCATTGAGCTAACTACATCTTATTGGTATGTGTGGTTTAGTTAAAAGGGATTTATAAATAAGATTAGAATAGTAAATGAGTAAATAAAAGAGAATTAACGGTGAGTGGGGTGATAATTAATATAAAGATGTATATTTAACATAGGAAGAAAAGAAAAAAAAAAGTTTAACTTTTAAAACACAAAGAGAAAGTTGTTTATAAAAAGGATAAACTCCAAAATTAAGAAAACTGCTTATAAAGAAGACTGGAAGGAGTATTTATTACATTCTTCCCTTGAGTAACAAGGATGTAAATAACTTCCACTGCTCATTTTGAGTTTTCTATCATGTATTTAAAAAAAAAAAACAATCATGTGGAATTCAATTGCCAACCAATTAAGCCGAATTAATCGTTCAGGTGAAATTAAAATTGAACTATACATACTAATAAAAATTGGTCTAACTAGTTGGTAAATGGGTTTTCTCATAGATATAAGGTTGTGAGTTCAAATCCCTATATTCAAAATGAGGACATTGTTGTTAGGCGGTCCGTAAATATTTCTATGAGTGTTATTTGAACCTGAAGGCATGCCTAGTCCTGGTAAAACTTCAGTACTAAGCTCACCTAAACTTTTTTTATTAAATAAAAACTTAACGACATATTATATCTGGTCCTTATAATAAGGCACTAACTAATAAGTATATTTGATTCTTTTTATAAGGCACTTACTTGTTTTCAAAACGCATTAATTATTTTTTTCATGTATACACATAATTTATAAGGGTAGTGGGTGAGAGTAATAATTAATACTACCTCCAGTCCTAATTATAGGAACACTTTTGTAGTGCAAATTGCACTACAAAAGTGATGTTATAATTAGGACCGGATGGAGTATAACATTAGAGTTTAGTGCAGTTAATAGAGATAATACACTACAAAAAAAGTGTCACTTTGTAGCGGTCAAAATAAACCGCTACAAATATGTGAATTTGTAGCGGTTTATACCGAAATCGCTACAAATCTGTAGCGGTATGACTCGCGCCAAGTGGCGCGCTGGTTCGTAACGACATTTGTAGCGGTTATCATAAACTAACCGCTACAAAATATGGCGCGAAGTTGGCGCCAAATTTGTAGCGGTTATTTTGTAACGGTTTATTTATAAAAACCGTCACAAATATGGCGCCTTATGGCACGCCATTAGTGGCGGTTTTGAAACCGTTACAAAATGCAAAAAAAACCGCTACAAATGTGAACCGCTACAAAAACTGTTACATCAACCGCTACAAAGTGTATAATATTGAAATTTGAATATTTCGAATCCCGCCAAGTTTATTTTAAAAAAAAAAACTATGTTCATATTTGTAGCGGTTGTTAGTATAACCGTTACAAAATGTGATATTTTGATTTTTTTTTTTAAAATACCAATGAATTTTTGTAGAGGTTTTGAAACCGATACAAAACGCAAAAAAAACCGCTACAAATGTGAACCGCTACAAAAACTGTTGCATCAACCGCTACAAAGTTCGTAATATTGAAATTTGAATATTTCGAATTCCGCCAAGTTTATTTTTTATTTTTAAAAATATGTTCATATTTGTAGCGGTTGTTAGTATAACCGCTACAAAATGTGATATTTTGATTTTTTTTTTTAAAAATACAAATGAATTTTTGTAGAGGTTTTGAAACCGTTACAAAACGCAAAAAAAACCGCTACAAAAACTGTTACATCAACCGTTACAAAGTTCGTAATATTGAAATTTGAATATTTCGAATTCCGCCAAGTTTATTTTTTATTTTTTTTAAAAAATATGTTCATATTTGTAGCGGTTGTTAGTATAACCGCTACAAAATGTGATATTTTGATTTTTTTTTTAAAATACAAATGAATTTTTGTAGAGGTTTTGAAACCGTTACAAAACGCAAAAAAACCGCTACAAATGTAAACTGCTACAAAATCATTACATCAACCGCTACAAAGTGTGTAACATTGAAATTTGAATATTTCAAATCCCGCCAACGTTCATTCATTTGTAGCGGTTGTTAATGTAACCGCTACAAAATTTGAAAATTATATATATTTTTTAAAATACTAATGAATTTTTGTAGCGGTTTTTAACCGCTACAAAACATTAAACCGCTATAGAATCCGTCACATCAACCGCTACAAATGTTACGTATATCCCTATAAATATCCCCACCACACCTCATCTCACACACTCATTCATTTCTTCCCACTCACTCTCTCGTTTTCTCTCATTTCTTCTCACTCCTTCTAAAATCTTTGATTTCAATGTTTTATTTTTACTTCTTATAATACGATACTATTTTTTTTTCCTTATCCAGAAGTTTAAGTATATTTCCTCAATATTCCTTCTATCATCATCAACTTTATTTATATAATCAAATATCATCTAATGCACAACATAATTTTTTTGCTCAGAGGTGGACAACACAATAAATCCTTATTATCTACATATTCTCAATATTATACCTACATAATATTTATACTTATCTAACTTAAGTTAATCAATTTTTTAAATATTAACTATTATCATTTAATTTGTCACTTAAATAATAAAAATATTCAATATAATATTGTAACAATGGACACAAATTACGATTTTTTTTTCAATTTTTCAATATTTTGTAGCGGTTGTAAAACCGCTACAACAACCGCTACAAATTTTAATTTAAATTCGGATTAAATATTTGTAGCGGTTTTACAACCGTTACAAAATTTGGGCGCCATTTTTTTCAATATTTTGTAGCGGTTTATCATAATAATGAGATATAGTAGCGGTTTATATGTATGTAGTATCGGTTTTTTTTAACCGTTACAAATCGGCTTGCCACAGGCGTTTTTGTCGCGGTTCCTCTAACCGCTACAAATGTCGTTTGTCACGTCAAAAACCGTTACAAATAGGTAATTTTAACCGCTACTAATTGTCGTTTTTTTTTGTAGTGATATTAGAAGTTACTTAAATTGTAGGACAACTTTATTATCTTTAACTATTTTTATTGGTATGTGAGAATTATTAGTTGATGTCTTATAATAAGGACCAGTACTAAATATTTAAACCCGCATTTAGAAACCATTGATATTGCGGGAGTAATTAATTAATTAATATAGTTTATGTCAACACGATGGCATTTTGAGTTTTAAGAAAAGGCAAAGTTTGAAAGAACAACGTAACTAACAAGTGATGATAAATAGACTTAAAAACACAAACAACAAATCAGCGTGAGAATTAATGTACACTCACTCTGCTGGTCATAACACAGAAATTAAAGTCACTAAATTAGCAGTTGAGATCTATAATTAGACAAATTCCCATCCCTGAAAACGATGTTTATGAATCTTAATCTTTACGTACTAAGCCATTCACAAATCACTTATAGCTAGGCTCATTAGTTGACACATAATTTTCCTCCACATACCTTCATTCCCCCTCTCTCTAATCATCATTTCAATTCAAACACACATAAGCCTTTTCTCTTATATTGTAATATTGAACTTTAATTTAAATGTGTTTCGAGAAGAATAACTCCATTCATGTGCACAACCAATATAATACAGCCTGCTGCTTTTATTTTAGGTGCATCTCTAACAAAATTAAATGCATTTCAAGTACGGGTTTGACCTAACTTCCATGTGAATATTGTCTTCTTCTTCTTTTTCTCCCTCCCAACCGCATATTGATAGCTCTTAATTAAAGTAAAGTGCGCGTCATCTTAATTTATTTTATACACTGCACGCACGACTGATTTTAAACATTTTGTGAAATCAAACATCAAGCCCAAACTAATTATAATAAGAGCAAAACATATATACTCCTTCGGTCTTTAAAATAAGACATATTTATCTAATTTAATTAGATTAAGGAAGTTGGTTAATTAATTCCCTTACAATTCTCCTTAATTATTATTGTTAAGAGCGCGTCCATTTGGGTAAATTAGCAGAAAAAAATTGACAAGTATGAAAATTATGTCTTATATTTAGGACTAAGATCAATTCCTTTAATATGTCTTATATTAACGATCGGAGGAGTAGTTGGTTATGATACTAGCTGGACCGTTTCAAACAAAAACGTGTCGGCATGATCTTAATTCATTAGACTTTTTCATTAACGTTTCGCACAATAATATAATTAATATATTAGTAAAAAATAAAATACTTATGAGCTGTTGTTATTTATAATTCACAGATAATGTGGTTCGTTTTAAATTTTATGTGGGACATAAAATAAAATGATGTACAGGTTTACATGTTAAAAACGGCCACATATGAGGTGATGATCATTATAATTTATAATTAATTTAAAATAAGATGCAAGGTTTATGACTCCGTAGGAGAGAATGGCAGTGCCAACTTCTTGAGCGATTCTCCACACCCATTATTCATTAATTTACTCTCTATTCAGTCGGTCCCTTTCATCAGGAGTGTCCTTTTATGAAGCTATCAAGCTACTGGTTTCACCCAAAAAGCTACCTATTTTATTACAAGGGAGAACCGGTTTGAATTGATGTTAGAAAAATATGTTTATGTAAGTTGAGACAAAATTTTTCTATAAATTTATTTCGTATACCATAAATGCGGTTGCTTCTACTGCTAATAACACTTAAACTTATATTTATAAACCATTATGAAAGCAGAGTTGTTGATATGTTTACTAATACACACATTGGGCAGTGACAGAAGTAAAATTGTGTGCATATTCTAACACATTGCTGGACTGTCAAGGCTGTCTTTGGGATTAGGGGAGGCCATACCGGGTTTGGCTTCAGTCCACTGCGCTAATCATCCACTGCCGTCCTCTTCCATAAAACAGCGTCGTTTTTGGCGCAAAATCAACACTCATGCCTTTTTTTTTCTTCTTCTTCTTTCACGGTATTATAGGTACTAAAAAGATTCTTCAGGATACTAACCGGTACTGGAAAAAATACTTCATAATCCTAAAAAATTATTTTAAGATGTTGAAAAAATATTTTAGGGTGCTGACTAGTAGTAAAAAAATACTTGGGATACGATCAAGATACTGGCTGGTATTGAAAAAAATACTTCATGATCTTGAAAAATTATTTTAAGATCTTGAAAATCCTGAAAAAAAATTTCAACATCCTAAAATAATTTTTCAAGATCATGAAGTATTTTTTTGGTAGCAGTCAGTATCCTCGATCGATATCTGAAGTATGTTTTTAGTACCAGTCAGTACTCTAAAACATTTTTTCAACATCATAAAAAAAAAATTAGGATTATGAAGTATTTTTTCCAGTACCGGTTAGTATCCTGAAGGATCTTTTTAGTACCTATAATACCGTGAAAGAAGAAGAAGAAAAAAAAAAAAGGCATGAGTGTTGATTTTGCGCCAAAAACGACGCTGTTTTATGGAAGAGGACGGCAGTGGATGATTAGCGCAGTGGACTGAAGCCAAACCCGGCCATACCACCCCATTCGTGATGCGTCAGTTTCAAGGAATCTGTGGGACACTTTATTTAGACACGTGATTCCCTCCTTTCACCTCTGTACGCTAGCTCTCTTCCTTCGTTGCAAGCTTCACTTCGTATGCACCCATTGTATTGGCAAGTTTTTTTTTTTAAACCTTATTGTAAGAATAAAGTCGCATATTGGCATCACGACTAGGGTTTTTAAAAATGTTTATTCACATAAATTAAGATAAAACTCTTCTCATATACTCATTTCGTAAAACATAAATTACGATTGAAAAATCTTTTTGAAAGGTTTAATCACAATTTTAAACAAACATTAGTTTCCATTTTGTGCAGTTTCAAGACAAGGAACTGATTAAATTAATCCAACTTGCAGGGAAAATGGTTTATGTATGAGCTCTTTTTGAATAATAATAAAGCAACACAGTCATGTTTGACATAATTATAAAATAAATGAAGGTGGAATAATTGATTTTCCCATACCTTGGTCCAATAAGAGGCATATATATATAACATGGATACATGCAATGATTGGCAATATAATGTTGAGATCTGAGAGTGAGAATAGAATGTACTTAGCTGGTTGGATGATTTCAATAATGAAGCAAAGGTGACATCTCTCGTTCAGAGTCCTTGTCCAGTAGCGATGACACTCCTGTCACTTGTTTCCAAACATACTGGCCACGCCGCATCATCAGATTGCGTATCTACTTCTTCTATTTAAATAATCATTTAAATAAATTCTAATAGATCAGTCACTTGTTTAGGGCATGTGTTGGTTGTTAAAACACCCCCATATTATATTTTTGTAAATGTTATTACAGAATTGGTTGTCGGCTGTATGTGGCTACCATAGCCCCATATTCAATTGAATTTCAACTAAAACAAAAAACCAAAGACAAAGAAAAGGAGAGTGATTCGAAGTGGCACATGCACATGGAGGGTGTGCATGAATTAATGAGTGAGGGCAAGGAAAGGTCCAAATCAAGGTATGCCTAGTTTTATGTAAGAGGTGTCTTATTACTCCCTCCTCCACCTATAAATATAAGATAAAATCTTTTTGTTTTTTTTGAGATATTAAGAAAACTAATTAAATTACTTTAAATTATTTATATTTCTAATTCTTTCTTCAAATTATTCTGTATAGCTTATAAAGTGATATATAATCTAAGAATACATAATATACGATATAATTAAATAATTTATTTATCATTTTTAATCATTTAAAAAAAGTCAAGATGAATTTTCATGGACACATGTATGGTCGGCCAAAAGACAAATGTGGTTGAGCTTCAATGTACCAGGCTACCGGCCAGCTCACATGCACATGCCCTTTTCCTTTGCTTCTTTAGGTCAAAAGGTCCCCCTCGCAGCCTTTTCCTTTGCCCCTCCTATTCTTCACTGTTTTTTCAATGCTGCTCCAAAAACCTATCTCTAAGTTTTGGATGAAGAAAGAAAATTATGAAGAAAAACTCCTAAAAAAATAGCAATATTTTAAAAATATTTTTGAAATTTTTTCTTCCAGTATACCCTCCCCTATTTTTCTTTCGCTTTTCTCTCTATTCAAATGTAGCATTAGAGAGATAAACCTGCCAACTATTATCTAAAGTGGAGTTTTCATACCACTAAATTATAACAACATCACAAGAAGTAGTTTTATCCCTGCTTCATGAGAGTGGAGTAACTCCTCTACTTTTATTACTTTTCCAACAACGTACACCATAAAGTATTTGGGACAATCCTTCTCCACTCCCACCAGTCACTTTATGAATATGTCACTCACACATTATAGAGATAGAGATTTTTTTTTTTTTTTTTTCCAGCAACGCCAAGTTCAATTTATCTCAATTTACAGATTTATATATTTTTATTTTTTTATTTATTTATTTTTCCCTTGTCGGTCATATCAAAAAGGGTTTTCATATCACACATCTGAATATGATATATATATTTTCAAATGTTGACAGCAAATTTAATGAATAGATCTTAACCTTGAGATTTATAGCTACTCTTTTCTCACCTCCCACCATCTCTTTTCATTCACTAGTCCAAGTTTATAATAGGGTATGATATATTGATGAGACTGTTATATTATTTGAAAAAAATGTGATGAAGCGTGATATAAAACTTGTTTTAAATACTTCAACGCCGAACTCGGATACAAACAGCACTTGACTGTCTGATTAGTGTTAAGAGTACGCACACATATATTTGACAATTAAGGAACGTTCATTTTAAATTTTAGGTTTGACTAGTAAAGGGGTCAAACACTTTCATCAAAGGGAGAGGGTTCGATCCTGGAGTTGGTCAAGACGTTGGGGGAGACATCCTAACTTCTAGGTGCCTAGGTAAACACCTAAGGGTAATCCATCGGTATCATTGAGGAGGAAATGAGATTTTGCTCTGCTTTAGATCGTGGGTGAACCCAACCCCTTTCCTAAAATTTTGTTAAAAAAAGAAAAAACATATACCTGTACATTTAACAATAGTTAATTTTTTTTTTACATTGAACGAACTAGGTTTACTTTTAATAGTGCCACCAACTAACTCTTGATATTTTTAACCACCACAGTATCTAAGATGGAGGTTGAAGTTAATGCTTACACGGTGGAAAGCTTTCTAACAGCCAAAATGGAGACAGGGAAGATATTCAACAAAAGTGGGGCTCCATGCAAATTAGGCATAAGGGGCGGGGCAGATTGGTCATTTCAGGATCGGGTAATTCATCTTACAAGAGTGTCCTTTTGCGCGGTAGTCTTTGTTTTACAAGTAACGCAGAAACGGAAGAAATGCAACTAACAAAGAAGGAGACCCCATAACCTCTCCTCTCTCGTCTGCTCACACATCCAACATATTTCAAAAGCCACAGCTCACGACTCGCCCAGACCCTCAAGCCATCAACTACGCCCGCCTGCTCCCACATAAAGGCCACCAACTCAAACAACGAAGCAGCATTTCTGATTTTCTCTTTTATTTTTTTCCCGCTGTTTTTCTTCTTCCTCTGCCGCCGCATCTTCACAATTCTCGATATATTTTTTTCGTATCTAAAGGTCAGATTCACTTCTCACGACGATCTCGTTTTGAATTTAGGATTGCATTTTCACCACGAGTTGAATGAATGCTTCAATTTTCGGCGCTTTTTTTTTTTCCTTTCCGTTTCTCATTTTGGACGTTGACCTTGATCGTCCCTCTGTTTTTGTTCATTGGCAATGCTCTGAATTCTAGCCAAAATTCGATGAGTTTTTTTTTTTTGGCTGTTGTTTTGCTGGTCCAGCTGTGTTTGATTCTGCGGAGTATAAATTTGTAATGCGGTTCTTGTTCTCAATGTGAATTTCAGTCATTATTTAGAGCCTCGAATTTCAAATTTGAGCCTCGTTTTAAAACTTGAGATTTTTCCCAGAATGCTTATCGTGTTATGAGAATCTGTTTTGAATATTATCTTTTACTATTTTGACTTCGTTGTTTGAACGCTTTGAAGATATTTCTAGTGGATTTCTGTTGAGTTTTTATTTAACATTTTACTATTATCTTTCTGATACGTATCCTATTTATGGAATGTCCGGTTAACTATTAAGCTGTGTGCGGATATTGTTATCAGGCTTTGTTAAACAGCCAAAAATGGTCGGATTTTCGATAATATAATCACATCCATTCAATTTTATGACAAACCATTGCCAGAATTCAGACTCCCCTCTGCATTTCTTTGCACATAAAGTTAGACGAGAATGTTCGCCCGAAAATTTGTCTCCCTAGTCCCAAGTCATTGACCCGGTATTTGTTTTTTGGTGAATTTATTTCATCAGCTATAAGTTTCCAGATTCCTTGTGAAGAAGAATTTGACAGTCTGTTTATTGGGCTGGGGACCATCCATGAAAAGTGCAAAATTCCAAGATTTCCTCTAGAGTACAGAAAGCACCGCATTTAGGTGTCAAAATTATTAGAATATTATAATATTGCTCAAATACTTACGTTTTCCTCTGGCATTTGTGAATTTTAAATGGCATATAATATTTATTTGTTTCCTCTTGTTTATGGTCGAATTAAGCGCCAACCTCTGATGAATTTGTTTGCAGACAATGATTGGCAGCTGAACGTTTGAGTGGGCTCTGTGTTCCATACTTGCTTAATGAAAAGAGTAGAAATGTCGAACGAAGCGGTTTGCTTGCTGAACAGAAAAAGTTGTACCATACGCTGGATTCGCGACCTATGATAATCTCAATTTCATTGCTGGAACTGGAGTTAATAAGCTGAGAAAAGCTGGGAAATGGGTTCTATGGGTGGGGAGGAGGCAGTGACCGGTGGAGAGGAGAGAATTTTTGTTTCTGTTCGTATTCGGCCTCTGAATGATAAGGAGCGTGCCAAAAATGATGTGTCAGATTGGGAATGCATCAATAACACGACGGTCATACACAGGAACAACATTTCAGCTTCCGACCGGTCTCTGTACCCAACGGCGTATACATTCGGTAAGAAACGCTTCCATTTTCATACGGTAGTTTTGTTTTGTAAAAGGTGGCCTCAGACATCGCGCGCGCGCGCGTTTTTGGACAGAAGGACATCGTATATATTTAATTGCTCAAAAACATCGTATATATATTTATCAGACGCATGATTGAGATGAAAATTTGCTTCTCTTATCTGTTCTGCCTTGTTTCATTTGGCTGTAGATAGAGTATTTGGGACCGACTGCTCCACAAGGCAGGTGTACGAGGAAGCAGCTAAAGAAGTTGCTCTTTCCGTTGTCAGTGGCATCAACTGTGAGTGCCTTTTATCTGTCTTTTCCTCTTTAGAACTTTCTTGGACTAGCATATTAAAACTTTCTTCGCATGCCAGCAAGCATTTTTGCATATGGACAAACAAGCAGCGGAAAGACATACACCATGAGTGGCATAACTGAGTATACTGTAGCAGATATTTATGATTACACAGAAAAGGTAAATGGAATCTATAAACGTCGCAGCGTATTAACTTGTCTTTCTTAGAGTCAAGTGTTGATTACAGTATTTATAATCTTACAGCATGAGGAACGAGAATTTGTTTTAAAGTTCTCTGCAATCGAGATCTATAATGAATCTGTAAGGGACCTCCTTAGTTTGGATAGTACTCCGCTCAGATTACTTGATGATCCAGAGGTAATATCTTTTTTCCCCTTGTTTCAAGTGGGCTAATACATGGTGTAATTTTAACTAACAGTGCCTCCATTTAACAGAGAGGGACCGTTGTTGAGAGGCTCACAGAGGAAACCTTGAGAGACTGGAACCATTTTAGTGAACTTATTTCTTTCTGTGAAAGTAAGGAAGACCTGATTGATTTATACTTCAATGTGTTACTTTTTTTTTTTTGCCCGAACTTCAATGTGTTACTTGGATTTTCTTCTTTTGTCTCTTGAAAGAAAAGCTTTTCGAGCTACAGGCTTAGAGTTTGACAGCGTAATGACTCCACAACTGACTGAATTTTTGCAGCTCAAAGGCAAATAGGGGAGACGTCCTTGAATCAAGCAAGCTCCAGATCTCATCAAATTCTCAGACTGGTACACTTTTTCCGATTGTTGTTGAAGTTATGAACTTCTAGATGTTTTGTCTAACACCTGAACATTGTTAAATAATGTGGTTTTTCAGACGATTGAAAGCTCTGCACTTGAGTTTTTAGGAAATGACAAATCAAGCTCTCTCGCTGCTTCTGTGGTATGATAGATATATACTCCGATCAAAGGAAAAACAATAATTGGATTATGCAAATAACTGATATATACTACACCAATAAGATATCTAAATTATTATTATTTTCTTGTTGCAGAATTTTATTGATCTAGCAGGGAGCGAGCGTGCATCCCAGACATTATCTGCTGGAACAAGGCTGAAGGAGGGTTGCCACATAAATCGTAGTTTACTCACTCTCGGAACTGTTATCCGCAAACTCAGGTTGGCTTATGCAAGTTGAGTTTCAATATTATTTATCTCTTAGCCCTTGGTTCTCTAGTCCCCATGAGATAGCTGTTCTACTTACACTTGAGGCGCATCTTTCAATAGTCACCTCCTGACATAATAAATAGAAGAGTTGAATAAAGTTCATTTCCCTCCATCTCTCTCCATTGACTTTTCCCGTGACAACTCACAGAAATACAAGTGCCACAGGATTTATCTGATTAAATGGTCAACTTTATGATTTTGTTGGCCACAAACTGGCAGGAATTATTGACAAACAATAGCAAATTAAGGATCTATACATTCACCAGAAACACGAAGTTGGCTTTTTTTTTTTAAAAAAAAAAATTCTTTCAAGCCCCAAACTGGTGAGCTCGAGCACTCCATCATGTTTTATTCTATCATATTTTAATGCGTTCATTTTTAGTCATAACACAGTGTGGCTAAATACTTCAGTATTTTGGGACATAGAGAAGATGACTGCCTGAGACTAGTGTATTTTCAAAATTTATTAGATTCTTTTTGGGCCACAAAACTTAAATAACATTATTAATATGTGAGATATTGTGAATTTTTAAGTTTGAACTTTATTAAAAAATAATGAACCGGATTGCAGCAAGGGGAGAAATGGACATGTTCCATTCAGAGATTCAAAGCTAACCCGCATTCTGCAGTCCTCCTTAGGAGGCAATGCTAGAACTGCAATCATCTGCACCATGAGCCCTGCTCGGAGCCATGTTGAACAAACGAGAAACACCCTTTTATTTGCAAGTTGTGCCAAAGAAGTGTCCACTATCGCGCGGGTCAATGTGGTGGTGTCTGATAAAGCGTTGGTTAAGCAACTGGAAAAAGAATTGGCTAGACTGGAGAGTGAGTTGAGAAATTCAGGATCAGCCGGCCGCGCATATGAATCTACTGCATTATTGAGAGAAAAAGATCTTCAAATTGAAAAGGTGATTGTTACAAATTGTAGACAACAGAATTCATTTTTTTATGCTCTAGTATAAGAACCTATTATATGTCCTTGACATTCAAGGCTAAATGCTTGAGTTTCTAATAAATTGAAGTATAAATATTGCATAACATACATGTTATGTTATTCCTCAACTAGGTATATTGTATTACTTACACAAGTACATGGACAGGTGAAGAGCACTGGGTGATTTAGTCATACACGAGGTATTTATTGATGTCAACATTTGAGAATAGTCTTACACCGAATAGAGAGACAGAGTGAGCTATGAAGAAACACAAAGAGCCACAAAATACATATTTGTTAATAATACTCGAGAATAAGAGTGGAAATGATGTCCAATAAAATAAGAGAGGCTGAGAGGCAACTTGGAGTGTAGTAATTTAAAATTATCTGTGCCCTTCAAATTTACATGCATAAACATATAGTTTCCTTCTTTAACAAATTTTTAACTGGCTTCGAACTAACGGGATCATAAGTAAAGATGAAAAATTACCTTCCTTTGATTTCTATGATGTTTAAAATTCAGTAACGTGTAACCCAAGCATGAGTTACATGCAATTCATTAGGAGCGATGACATTGTATTGTTTCTGCAACTTATGTGCGATGGGCATAGCTCTCATTTGCCTCGGCTGTATATATGAACTTTGTTTCTTGTTTCCTATGCACATGCAGCTAAAGAAAGAGGTGGCAGAGGTAACTAGGCAGCGGGATCTTGCGCAATCTCAGATTAAAGATATGCTTCAAGAGGCAGGGGACGATGCGTCTTCGATAGAAATGGTGAGTAATTCCTTACCCGAAGCATTAAATTTTTTTAAGAAACTAAATTATATGCCCTTTTAATGTAAATTATACTACTTAATTTCCAGGAAAGTTCAGATCCTCAATATCCCAAATTACGCGTGCGAAGTTCATGGGACTTCGAAAATCATACGGGGAAACCTAATTTATCAAGTCTTAACTGTATGGAGAGTGTCAGATCTTTCAATGCATCTCAATATTCGGACGGACACAGTTTTAGTTCTGATGAGAACTTGTTCCAACTTCCTGACTTCGAAAAGAACCTTCCCCGCGCAAATTATCCCTCACAACCGTCATTTACAGATTTGGATGCTGTAGATAGTGAATCAAGTCTTAGTCATATTGAAGAAGAAACCGATGAAAATTTAGGGGAACATTGGAAGGAAGTTAGATGCATTGAGTCAGAAGACATAACTGCTAACAAAGTTACACCCTCAACCATGACAGATTCAAGCCCAAAGCCATACATTCACTCTAATGCGTCCTCTCCAGGTCCAAATACGGATACCTCAGGATTGACAGTAGTTGACAATGGGGAAAATGTGGATTTAGTTTCCTCTAGGTTAAAGGGAGACAAAGAATTCCACGAATATTTTGTGGTCAGCTCTCTGGAGAAAACATCTCCATGCCTGTCTGAAACATATAGCTCGAGAAGCTTAAAGTTGCAGAAAAGTAGAAGCTGTAAAGCGAGCCTCATGATGGATCCATCTTCATATTGGTTTGAAAAGGAAGAAATAATTGATAGCAAGACCCTGATAGGGATTGAAAATGAATTCACATCAAGTCCTGGTAGCTGTCAGCAGAAGGTTAATGCTCTCGACGATTATGCCGATGCTGAGAGGCGGTCAAGGAATGATTCTAGGAATTCTGATGTGAATGCTTCTGTTGATGAAGTACTGAAGGTCGAAACCTCCATTGACATGGGAAGTGAAGCAGATGGTGCTTCCTTTCCTGAGAGAAAGGAAGAGGAAGATCTTGTAAGCGTAAATCAATCGATTGATCAAAAGGAAAAGGAAGATTCTGCAAGCGTAATTCTGTCGATCGATCGTAAGGAAAAGGAAGATGTAGTAACCGTAAATCAATCGATGGATCATAAGGAAAAGGAAGATCTTATAATCGATCATAAGGAAAATGAAGATCTTGTAAGCGTAAATCAATCCATCGATCATGAGGAAAATGAAGATCTTGTAACAATAAATCAGTCCATCGATCACAAGGTATGCTTCTTCTGTTCATCTTCCTTCATTTTTGTTATATTTAGCTAAATGTGATTTATTGAAACTAACTGAACTTTTTGCCATGCTCTAAATTTGTTTAACTATGTTAAGTAGCATGGATGGATACACCATATCAGATTTTTCGTTTCCAATATTAGTTTTGAGAGGCAAAGCTCGATCCATTTTACTATTTTAGAAATTTAACCAGCGATTTGATATTAGGAGTTACTTTGCCTAACAGGTTCCAGAGACTGGATTGGAGACCCCCTTATCTGCCAAGAGTTTCAAGGATGTCGGCTTGGACCCAATGCAATCTGATGTAGAAAGTCCTTCAAACTGGTCTTCAGAATTTAAGAGGCTCCAAAGAGAGATCATTGAGCTCTGGGACGCTTGTAATGTTTCATTGGTTCACAGAACTTACTTTTTCCTTCTATTCAAAGGTGATTCCTCAGATTCTATCTACGTGGAGGTAGAACTGAGGAGATTGTCCTATCTCAAGCAAACACAAGGTGATCTGACAGTGGAGGATGGGCAAAAACTCACTTCAAGGTAACTTTCCATCAAGTTGTTAGAAACTTAACATGATTTGTTAAACAAGTTTCACTATCATGCCAAATGAAACTAATCTTACGATGCATTTGCTTGTTGGCAAACAGCGCTAGAAATCTTCGAAGAGAGAGGCAGATGTTGAGCAGGCAAATGCAAAGGCGGCTCTCTAAATCTGAAAGAGAGAACCTATATCTAAAGTGGGGTATCCGTTTGAGTTCAAAAAACAGGGCCTTGCAGTTGTCTCACCGTTTGTGGACTGACACAGAAGATATGGACCACATTGCAGACAGTGCCGCCGTTGTTGCCAAGCTGCTTGGTTATGTGGAACCCAGTCAAGCTTTCAAGGAGATGTTCGGACTCAACTTTGCCCCTCATCGTCCTTCTCGAAGATCTTTTGGTTGGGCGTTCAGTATTAAACAAATCTTGTGAATATGATCCTCGTATAGAAACTACTTTAATTTAATATAGGAGTATCGATTTCTACGGCTTGCTTTAACATTTATAGATCTTTTTTTTCTTTCTTTCTTTTCCACCCCACTTATGTAAGCCTACTAATATGTCTTTTCTGTTTGTGAGTCTGATTGCTGGTGAACTGTGCTTGTAAAGAGTTTCACATAGCTCGTCGAGTTCTAAGGTTAATGCTTTCTTTACCTCTTTCTAGGGGAATATTGACGGACTGTCAAATTCAGCTTGTTACAACTAGATTGCATACTCATGTCATGATTATCCCCCCGGCGGGGGGGAACGCTTTTTCTTTTTAATGGGAACTTAATACTTCATTCAAAGATATGGAAACAAAGTCCTAACAAACTTTAAAAAGCTAATGACGAATCCTTCGCCATTCACCACCTTCACGATAAAGGCGGGGATGATAAAAAACACAATAAATTATGCCCCAGATTTCGGGCAATCTTAGTACCCCTTAACGTAAAGGGTGGAAAAGTGAAGTTGAATAAGAACTCAAATGTCTAGCTTTATGATTCACCACATGTGAACTGCAGAGCAAATACTCTGGCAGTTATTCTATTAACTGTCCGTCTCCAATGGTTATAGTGACGATAGTATCTTTGGACATATATTGTAGCTAGTCATATTCTAATCGGGACATAGTCTATCTGGTTGTCTTTCAGACAATTCTCTTTTAACAGTCTCGTCATAGCTCATTGTGAACTTTGATACCTTCTTTTATATATTACTAATAGACTTGTCTCATTGTGGGCCAAAGGAAAAAAGATCTCCTGGCCCTGTGTGAGAACTATTTCATTGCCATTGAAATAGTTGAAGCGAGTTTTTGAGCAAGTATCCAGTCCACGATACTCTGATGATGTTCATTTCTAACAAGTCTTTCAATAAACTCTCCTTTTCTTTTGAGGACAAAAATATTTTCTTTTTCCGCCAGCGACTATATGTTGCGATGTTGTCGGCCTGATTTTGGCTTTTCTTTCTTTCTTTCTTTTAACCCAAACATGGAAGGATTTGGCAAAAGAATTATTACATGATATCCAGTAAGTAAACTATACGTAGAAACGAAGCGAATCCTGTTTATACATACGGTGCTTCTCGTCTCCAGCTTTATTTCTGTTTGCACTATGTTCTTTTCATCAACTCTTCACAAAAAGCATCTTGTGCTGTCTCGTTCATAAAGTTGTTTCATCCCATGATTTAACCTCTCGGGCTTCGTAATTCTTTGCAAAGCTACCTTTTAGTTCTTACCTCCCTTTTCTCTCCTTGGAATAAGTACCCTTTCTGGGCATGTGTCTGAGCAGAAGACTTGGGTGAACTTGTAGAATCAAACGCTAGATATGTGTCATAAGGTCATGACCAGTTGGAATTTACCAGTTGAAACTGTAGAATTAAATGCATTTGAATTTTTTGATCTAGGTAGATTAAAACAGAGCTATTTTCATTGAAGAACCTGCCTCTGAAATTGGACTTGATCCTTCTATTTCCATCCTTGTTGTGTTGATGACAGCTTAGCTTTCTTTGGTTAATCAAATTGCTACAGTTGTATTAGCCTAAATCTTGACTCTTGAGAAGGTGAATCAAAAGGCGCACCCCAAATTCTTGGATATACTGAAATTTGTTTATTACTTGTAGTGCAATAATCATATATATGTTAGCTGTAGGGTGGCCTTATCTTTGCCTTTGGAATTTAACAACATCAGAACATGTGCAACAAGTCATCACTTCACGTGTGTGCAGTGATGAAGGCTTTTGCAAATGAGTTCAACCAAATTCTCAAAGAGCAAAGCCAAATTTGGTCCTTTTGACCCTTGTGGACAAGAGAGGTGAATTTTAAAGAGAAGGCTATTTCATGAGTCTAGCTAATGACACCTCGGCCATTAGAGATTGCTAATCAAATGGGACATGGGGTACTTGATGCTTAAACAATAAAGGGGAAAAAAGTAGGGAATTGAAGGAATAAAATAGATAAATACAGAACAAGAAAAAGAAAGTTTTCTACTATTACTTTTTTCGTCAATTCCTCTGCATCTCTGCTGTGTTATATTTTCTCATTTTTGTTAACGACAATGAAACTTTTGTATCTACCTCTGTTTTTTTTTTCCTACCATAGAAATTTTTGGTATCACAAGGTTACCCAAGATATCGATCGGTTCCTCAAGTTTGATTTTTATTAGGAAAGTTCCTAAAAATTCATAACTATACACAATTAATGCTTCTGAATTGAAGATATAATATCCTAAACTCACATGTGATCTAACCATAAATTCAATGACGGCAACCTTTTTCATAGATTGCAAAAAACATTATTAGTCCAATGAGATCAAATAAACATATAAAATTCTTCAAAGCTGCTTCCTTGTCTGTCAGCTCCTCTAGTCTGGACATTTTGCAAGTAGCCCTTTTCGATTGGTCGTCTTTCAATGAAAGTACTATTGTATCGGACCTGAGACCTTTAAGAGAACTATATCCCAAAAACTAGTTATTGAAATAGGAGAACCCAAAAATACTCGTCTTTTAAAGAAATCCTACCAATGTGGAACTTGTGCCACTCATGTTCATTGTTTTCAATGGCCCGGGATGAGATAATAAGGAGCTCATCCGGTCAACTATGTTTTCAATGAATCAAGGTAAATTATTGCCATTGGATACTGAACCGGCGTAAATAAGTAAATTATTGCCATTGGTGTGTTTGGCCAATAGAAGGAGGAGAAGAAGAAGCAAGATTGTGAAAATTAAAAACAAGCATTGACATTGTTGAACAAGAATTTGGTGGATGACAGTGTAAGCATGGACTAAGATGGTCCAGGTTGGATATTCTGTAGTAATGCGCAAAGAGGTGAAAGAAAAGGATTTTCAATGTGGAATTGTTTTGGAACAGAGGATGTTTTTATTATTTATTGAGACTGCACAAAAAGGACTCTGTTTTGTCATAGATGTCCAACTACGCTTTTAAAAGCTGAAAATGAAGACACAGACGGACTCTATTTATTACTATGACACAGACGGACACCAGTGACTTTGTTTACAAATTGATTACTAATTGTTAATATTACTGTAAGAAGTTTAATGGCATAACACCTACTCTATAAAAATATTAATGAACAAGTCATGTCTTACCTGACTATAGGTATAGATTAATTGCCAATAACATTCTCACATTGGTAATACTATTACCTGTATAATTAGTATACTTAATTACCAATTAACCCATCTTCATTAAAACAAAACTTGGTGATGTGGTTATGGAATCTCTCAACTCATCATTCTACTGCTCAGTGCTCATTCATGCTCTCAAACCAAGGGCCACCCTCACTTTTTAGTTGTCCCCTGTTTTATTGTTGTTGACACATTCCTGTTAAGTTTATTGCACAATTCTGTTTTTTGGGGAAAAAATTATTGTTCGAAATTAAAATAAATCTTTTTTCTCAGCAATAAAATTTAAATAATGTGTCTCATTATTTATACCTTTTCTTCCCTTCTTTTAATGATGTGCATCAAACTTACCCTTGGGTGTAATTAATATATTCTTACCTACCAAAAACACTCTCTCTGTAAAATGACAGCCCTAGAAGTTAATGTCGGATCGATCCATTTCAATGGCAATTAAGATTTTGAATTCATAGCAATTGAGTTTCTTAGATGAAGATGAAGTGCCGTAAATATGAATTAATGTGTTAAAGTCAATAGTCAATCAGTCACATTTTATGAACAAAAATGAGGAGAGAACGAAAGACTAATATCATAAATGTTTTCGTGTCAAAATAGTAGGATGAACCGATTAATCAAATCTTAAAAAAGTTGAGAGCCTAAAAATATTTTGATGATAAAGAAATTACACATTGACAATCCATTTAGCCTTAATATAAGAGCTAATAAAATGTTTTGTTTTTATATAATTATAGGGTTTAACATTTCTGTTTTTACTAAAGAAATTATAAATTTATGAAATAAGGTAGATTTAGATATTATAATTATGGGTTTAATATTTCTGCTTGCAGAGATATTTTTTCGGTCACACTCATATAAAAGTGAGTGAGTCCTTCTTATTCTTTCTCCCTCTTCTTTTTACAATGAGACCCACTTACCCCACTTACTTTTATGTAAGTGTGAAAGAAAAAATATTTCTACATCCAGAAACATTAAACCCATAATTATAAGATCTAAATCTACCTTATTTCATAAATTTATAATTTCTTTAAATTCCTTATACAGATTGTTGACAAAATCTACAATAAATAGTAAAATATTCGGTTTGTCAAATGACATTATCCTTAAAAGGCATTTTGCAAAATAGAAAGCGGTACTCTCCATGATTAAACAAACCATTCGAATAAGAACACATGGTAACAAAATAGTGAAAAGGTAAAATAACTGAGTAGGAGATAACTATGATTTTTTTTTTTTTTTAAAATTTTTTTCCTTATTCTTCACCAAATGGAGTGATGATGGATAACATTTATAGACGATGAATTGATGTGTTGAAATAATGCATTTCAAAGCAAACATGTCCTTTCGAAGTTGATTCATAAATTAACATAAATTCCTTAATGTATAAGGATATGATTTTTCAAAACACATATATTTATTTTTAATTATTCTAATAATTTACTACCATGGGTAGTGCTAGTGCATATTAAGAAAGTTTTCTACCAACGAGTTAATTTCTGAAAGTATAGAAAAACAAAAAACAAGCTATAAACGATGAGGAAGGCGATTGAAATTACAGAAAGAAAATTTCGGTGTAAAGAGGATAGAGACAGGGTGGGTTTCCTCATAATTTGATTGGAAGAGGGCAAATCACCAAATTGGTTGTAATGTAAAATCCAAAAACCAAAAAGCATTCCCGTAAAACATGGGATGGATTCAAAAAAATTTGGGGCATTTGGCTTCCCCTTCCCTTTTGCATTTGTCAAAATTTCTCACAAAAAGTAAAGACTCTCACTCAGTATCAGATTTGTGGTCCATGCCACCACCTCCATCATTGACCTTAATCCCATTTGCTCCTCTTTGCTGCTTTAACCCTTTCCCCCCCACGTACTTGCCTACACCTCACTTTATGCCTCCACAGTGAAAATCTTTGGATCTTTATGCTCTCAAGTTTCAACCCATGAATTGACCATGTCAGTGTGAGGGGGAATGAACCAAGCTTTGAAAGCAACAACATATGGAACACCCCTCTCCATCTGATAAAGAGCCCAGCCACAAAATGTATACATCCAACTCAAGCCGTCCCAACATAATAAAAAAGCCTTCCTTCTCCTTTCAATTTTAATCATCACCCATCTTGTCCAAATCTTTTCTTCATTTAATAGAGTATAAATCCAAGACACAATTCCAGGGCAAGACGCCATCCATAAAGATAGAAAACAAACAAAGATAACAAGACATACACAAGAATTCATAGACGTGAGTGTATGCATCCCCCAGGAGATCTAATCGCTAATATTATAGTATTAATAGGACTGAAAGTGAAGTATGAGAATTGAGATAAGAACTTGAGAACAAGGATGCTCGCAGGGCTCAATGATTCGAGTCGCACAGCATCATATGAGGATCGAAAGTGAGTATACCCCAGATGGGTCCCACCAACCCCATGACAACAAACAGTACCGTTTCAAAAGCCTGGCCTTGGGAAACAGAGAACCCTGAAAATACTAATAAACAAGTCTCGCATACGAACTCGTCGTCACTACGTATAGAGAGAGAGAGAGAGAATCTCGATCCTGTGAGCGTCCCTTCTTTGCTGAATCTGGCAAAACGCAAAATACGCAGATTCTGCTAATCTACGCTGCTCAGGCACACCTTGCAAACCCTCACCACTGCGTCTGCCTGCAACACATTCTGAAATTCGTGTGTATTTATTATTATTCAACGGAAACCTATAATTTCTTTCCCAGTTGGCTGGTTCTGTGCATTAATGCATGCGACTTAGAGAGAGAAAGAGGGAGAGTGATAATAAATAACAGTTCGCTTTTAAAAAAACGCTCGCTGCGTTATATAACTTTTTCTGATTTTCCCTCTTCAGCTTCGAACTATCGCTATCGTTGGTGGTCACTGGTCATGCCTCCTCTTCTCTTTCTGCTGGTTCTATGTGCACCGTTTCTAACGTGCGCCGAGCGGAGCAGCGTCGCCATTGCTGAGATCGGAGCCCTCACGTCCTTCAGACTCAACCTTCAGGATCCTCTCGGCGCTCTCGACGGCTGGGATCCTTCCTCGCCGGCCGCTCCTTGCGACTGGCGCGGAGTTGCTTGTTACAATAACAGGGTCACTGAGTTGCGCTTGCCTCGGCTTCAGCTCAGTGGCCGGCTCACTGACCGTCTTTCCGACCTGCGCTTGTTGCGGAAGCTGAGCCTTCGCTCTAACTCCTTCAACGGGACCATTCCTTCGTCGCTTGGTAAATGTGGCTTCCTGCGCGCCGTGTTTCTGCAGTACAACTCACTCTCCGGCACTCTTCCGCCGGAGATCCGAAACCTCACCGGCCTTCAGATTCTTAATGTCGCCCAGAACCATTTATCCGGCAAAATCCCCGGCGACCTCCCGTTGAGCCTGAAGTACGTCGACCTCTCGTCGAACTCCTTTTCTGGCGAGATTCCGAGTGCCTTTGCCAACCTTTCTCAGCTTCAGCTAATCAACCTGTCTTACAACCAGTTCTCGGGGGAGATTCTGGCGAGCTTTGGACAGCTTCAGCAGCTCGAATACCTCTGGCTTGATTACAATCTTCTCGGAGGAACTCTGCCTTCGGCGCTCGCTAACTGCTCTTCCCTCGTGCATCTGAGCGTAGAAGGAAATGCACTTGGAGGAGTGATTCCGGCGGCCATTGCTGCTCTTCCGAGGCTTCGGGTGATATCTCTCTCTCATAATAATCTTACCGGATCCATCCCGGCTTCCATTTTCTGCAACATTTCGGTCTACACGCCGTCGCTTCGAATTGTTCAGTTAGGATTTAATGGTTTCACGGATATTGTCGAGCCTCAGGCATCAACGCGTTTCAGTGTTCTTCAGGTTTTGGATATTCAGCACAACAACATACACGGCACGTTTCCCTTGTGGATAACGAATATGTCCACGTTAACAATGCTTGACGTTTCGAGTAATGCATTTTCTGGCGAGATTCCATCAGAAATTGGAAGCCTCGCGAAATTGGAGGAGTTAAGGATGGCCAACAATTCATTTACTGGGATAATTCCAGAGGAAATCAAGAAATGTGCCTTCCTGCGTGTTATTGATTTTGAAGGCAACCGGTTTACCGGAGAAGTTCCTTCGTTTTTTGGTTACATGTCAGGCCTGAAGATGTTGTCCCTTGGTGGGAATCTTTTCTCTGGTCCTGTCCCGGAGAGTTTTGGTAACCTTTCGGCGCTGGAAACCCTGAGTTTGAGAGGTAATAACCTGAATGGAACCATGCCTGAGGAAGTCATGGGATTGAGCAATATTTCAAGTTTTGATCTTAGCGGAAATAAGTTTACGGGTAAAATGTCTTCAAGTATTGGGAACCTGAGTCGATTAGTGGTTCTCAATCTGAGTGGCAACGGCTTTTCTGGAAAAGTCCCTGCTAGTTTGGGGAATCTTTTCAGGCTAACTACACTTGACTTGAGCAAACAAAATCTTTCAGGAGAGTTACCATTTGAGCTCTCAGGTTTGCCGAATCTGCAAGTTATTGCATTGCAAGAGAACAGATTATCTGGGGACGTTCCTGAAGGGTTTAGCAGTTTGACGAGCCTGCGATATGTGAACCTGAGCACTAACGCGTTTTCGGGACACATTCCTCAAAATTATGGCTTTCTTCGATCACTGGTTGCTCTTTCTTTGTCTGACAATCACATTACAGGAATAATTCCTCCAGAGATCGGAAACTGCTCTGACATTGAGATTCTTGAGCTTGGCTCAAATTCTTTGACAGGTCACATTCCCACTGATCTCACTCAACTCGCCCAATTGAGAGAGCTTGATTTGAGCAGAAACAGTTTAACTGGAGATATACCCGGCGAAATCTCCAAATGTTCGTCCTTAAATGCTCTGCTGCTGGAACACAACCATCTTTCAGGCACTATACCGAAGTCAATGTCTGAGCTATCAAACCTGACAATGCTAGATCTCTCTGCTAACAACTTGAGTGGGGAAATATCAAGTAATATTTCCATGATGCCTAATTTAGTGTCCTTCAATGTCTCGGGAAATAACCTGGAAGGTGAGATACCGCCAACCTTGGGTGCTCGGTTTAACAATGCCTCTGCATTTGCGGATAATCAGAACTTATGTGGGAAGCCACTGGATAGGAAGTGTGAAAATGTGGTTGATAGGGACAAGAAGAGGTTGATTGTGTTGATTGTTGTAATTGCTGCTGGAGCTTGCTTACTATCATTTTGTTGCTGCTTCTACATATACAGCCTTCTCCGGTGGCGTAAAAGGCTTAAGGAAGGGTCGTCTGGGGAGAAAAAAAGGAGTCCTGCTAGGGCAAGTTCTGGAGCAAGTGGAGGTCGAGGCAGCACTGATAATGGTGGACCAAAAATGGTCATGTTTAATACCAAAATCACACTTGCTGAAACCATTGAAGCAACTAGACAGTTTGACGAAGAGAATGTGCTGAGCAGAACAAGGTATGGACTGGTATTCAAGGCCTGCTACAACGACGGAATGGTGCTTTCAATTCGCAGACTCCAAGATGGATCTCTGGACGAAAATATGTTCAGGAAAGAAGCTGAATCACTAGGGAAAGTGAAGCACCGAAACTTAACCGTTCTTAGAGGTTACTACGCCGGACCACCTGACATGAGGCTTCTGGTCTACGATTACATGCCTAATGGAAACCTCGCAACCCTCCTCCAAGAAGCTTCTCATCAAGATGGCCATGTTCTGAATTGGCCAATGCGTCACCTCATTGCACTTGGAATTGCTCGTGGCTTAGCTTTCCTACACCAGTCCTCAATGGTTCACGGGGACGTGAAACCACAAAGTGTCCTGTTCGATGCTGATTTCGAAGCTCATTTGTCAGATTTTGGGCTCGACCGTCTTACAGTTGCCACCCCGGGCGAACCCTCCACTTCAACCTCAGTTGGCACACTGGGATACATATCACCTGAAGCTGTATTAACAGGGGAAGCCACGAAAGAGTCTGATGTGTACAGCTTTGGCATAGTGTTGCTGGAGCTTCTTACAGGGAAACGACCAGTGATGTTCACACAGGACGAAGATATAGTAAAATGGGTGAAGAAACAACTACAAAGGGGTCAAATCACAGAGTTGTTGGAGCCTGGATTGCTTGAGCTCGATCCAGAATCATCTGAATGGGAAGAGTTCTTGCTCGGTGTGAAAGTGGGCTTGCTCTGCACAGCACCGGACCCTCTCGATCGACCAACCATGTCCGACATTGTGTTCATGCTTGAAGGCTGCCGCGTCGGACCCGACATCCCGTCCTCCGCCGATCCCACCTCTCAACCTTCGCCGGCGTGACCCGAACGTGGACATTTTTCCCGGTCAAGAGTTTGACATCTTTTAAATTTTTTATTAAATTATAAAAATTGTTGTAGCTCTGATTTGCTTAGCTGGAATTATTCCTGTCCATGATTTCAAACAATTTTTCTGTCATTTTCTAAAAGCACTTATGCTCAATTTGTTATTTGGAACCGATGCCGGACTCGATGTGGGCAAGGTGGGACCACAAAAAAGTAAAATAAAGTGATGCCCTCATCCACCTCACTCCCACACAGTCAACTATTTTGACAATCCGGGTTACAAGAAGACAGATGAGTGCGCATGGGCCCACCCGGCATTTCCCGCCAAAAGCAAAGGGTGCCCGAAGGAACTGTGATCGTCGACTGATTTTCCTGGCATCATCATGTGGTTTTAACGCAGGTTCCGGCCAAAATACACATATAGCCGTTAACGGTGTGGGGTTGAAGCTGTTCCCTCGGGCAGGGCATCGTCTGCTTCGCCCTCCACTGTCCCTTCAGGGAGCCACGTGCCTTTCTCTGTTGCCTGGTTTAGTTTTTTGTTCAGAGGCAACGGGAAAGAAAATGAGATTAAACAACAAGACAAAAAGGTTCACAAAAATTGAGGCCCACTATATCTGCAACAACGAGTGGGAATGCGTCAGGGGGATGATTGATTGCCCCACGCCCTCAACAACTTTCTGATCTTTATTATTTTTGTGGGTGTGGGGCTTTATCTGCATTGATTTTTTTTTTTTTGATATAATTATCTGCATTAATGTTGATTCGTATTGGATTCTTTCAATTTTGTTCTGTCATGAAACCAACCAGTTTTAGCTTTTGGGGCGTGCATCATCCATCTATCATCTGAAATCCATCTCCATGTCTCTGTTTTTTTCCCCCACCCCAGTTTCATTACTATTTATCTATCTCTGTTTTGGTTTGGGTTAAGAAGTTTCCAGTTCCGTTCATGGGAATGTTTGCTTATATATCTCTCGTGTTGCCCATTTCATTTGTGGAGGCAACGGTAACAAGATTAGATTCCCCACTTGCAGCATAAAAACAATGGGGTTTTAGTGGAATAAGATTCAAAGTTGGGTTGGCACTTGACAGTGAAGAGTGAACAGAGAAACCGATAAAAATCGTGCAGTGACCGTTAAGCATCCTTCCCAATTTTATAATATCGTTTGAATCAGGTGCAAATTCCCATATGCTTGTGCTTTTTTATATTTATTTGTTTATTTATCAAGTCAGTCCAACACTCTTCAAGTTATGGAGACTGTAGTCATACTATTATTCATTCATTTTCCAGCTACCACTTAGGCACTTAGCCATGGGCTTTCCATCATTTTCGTCGTTTATGATGAGAAACTCCATTTTGGATCTTGTGCTTGGTCAAATGAAATAACAGCGAAGACGTCAAATGCCTCATAAGTCCAACTTCCTAACATTTAATTATTCATGACAAACTCGGAAAGTTGGCGGTTTTTATTTTTAAAATTTGAAGATGTGTTTCTTATTTTTGTCATTTCTCGGAGAGACTGGGATGATTTGTTTGCATTGACATATTTTAAATGGGAGCAGTTTGTCTCCACGAAAACAAATAAAACATCACAATTTAAGAAATTGACATTCTCAGTGACTAAAGATCTGCAGATAAGAGAAGAGAGTTAAGAAATTTTATTAAAGAAATATCTGATATGTTCATCAAAAGTGTGATTTCTTTCTTTTTTGTTAACAAAATATGGTGACAAGTGTGCAATCACTCTGGGTTCTGCAGTGGTAATGACGACCCTCCCAACAGTCGTAGCTCTATACAAGGCGGATTACGAGTGGTTTTACCGCAGCTCGAACCCTAAACCTCTTAAGAGAATCCAGCGCTACATTCCGCTGGACCAACCAGTGTTGGTAAAAGTGTGATTTTTTGATCTGATGTTAAAAAGTCGGAAATATATTCAAAGAGGTTCGTACGACAAGAACCTCCGTTTCATCCGATTGGGCTCAATGAGATTTATATTCTCATTCCTTCATAATAGGACCAAGAAAAAACGACACTAAGTGGCAATTATAAAAAAAGGGAGAATTACACTCAGGTCCCAAGGAAGAAAAAAAAAATTACAAAAAAGTCCCTTGAAATCATAAAATTACAAAAAAGTCCCAAGAGAATTTTTGTTGTAAATACATACATTTCGTGTTGTAAATACATACAAATATTTACAACAGGAAAAGTATATATTTACAACAACACGAAAAGTAATTTTCATTCCGTACAAATAATATCAAAAAAGTCTCAAACCATTTACAACAGGAAAAATATATATTTACAACAACATTTAAACACCTGACTATTTACAACAGAAAAAGTATGTATTTACAACAGAAAAAGTATGTATTTACAACAACATTTAAAAAATTCTGTACAAATAATATCAAAAAAGTCTCAAACCATTTACAACAGAAAATGTATGTATTTACAACAGGAAATGTATGTATTTACAACAAAAATTGCCTTAGGACTTCTGGATAATTTTGTGATTTCAATGGACTTTTTTGTAATTTTTTTCTTTCCTTGGGACCTGAATGTAATTCTCCCAAAAAAGTAAGCAATAAAAAGAATAAATTCTCGGTCTATTCACTGGCACTTTTTTACATAGCACTTCTTGTAATCCATGCAAAATGGTAAGGATTTTTTATAATGATAATTATGTTTTCCAGAAAAGAGAATAAAAAATTGTTGTCGTCACCTTGATAAGCATATAAACAAATGTTATAAGATACCATGCACTTTTCTTAAATTTTTCTTGAGTGTATGCATTAGTTATAGGAAAAAAAAAGTGTTATCAGTCTATGCCTTTCAAAATAATTATTTATGTTATGGAGATATTATTGGAATAAAAAAAAATTAAAAAAAGGTAGGGTAGTTACATAGAGCTGAAGATTAGTCACTATTTATGGATTGTAAGAAAATTTAATCTTATATATTTTCCTTCATATCTATTTACAGAAGAAACAGAAAAGGAATTTCGAAGCTTGGCCTTGACCGAAAGAAAACATCTTTTGACTTTGGAGTAGGAGGCAGCAAACTATATGTGTGGAGCCATTCTTTGAGATTTTTGAGAAGAGATGTATAAGAGAAAGCCAAGGAAGAAGACAGATCAAGAAGAGATAGACAAAGAATGAGTTTATCTTTTCTTTTGAACTTGGGAAAACATATTTTGGGATTTTAAAACTGTTTCGATTGTTTATTTCATATATGCTGCTGTCTGCTGAATCTTCAAGATAGAGATGTAGTCCATATTTTTAGACGAGTAGCCCAGTTTAAGGTAAATTTATTTCTTCAGAGATTCTGACGACAGCATCCAAAAATTTGTCTAGGAAGCAAGTTTTCCGTTTTGGAGTAATGGCTGGAATTATCAGAGGATTAATAAAACTATCAGGACGTGAAGCCTTAAGAAAACAAAAGAGACTTTGTTGAAAGAGACAGAGCAAGGCTCTAGTTATTGTAGTTGACCTCCACAGCAAAACGCGTCACTTCATCAAATGATCCAAATCCGACATGTAGATCGCATCTGCCATCTAATATGAAAGCTGTGAAAAATGATACAGCTAATTAGAATTAGATTAGCAGCTTTTGTCTTATTAGATACACCTCTGATATAATATTGTTTGGACTTCAAATCAACGTCCATGAATCACCCCCGTAATCAGTAAGATGAGTCACATGTGCTTCCCAAAACAGCAATTAATATTATTTAAGGTAGTCAGCTCTTGATTGGGCAGCAAATATGAGAATGAGAATCATTTCAACAAAATAGCTTTTGCTATTAAACTTTGGCTCACACAAGTCAAATTTATCATTATGCCCTCCAACTTCCTTTACTACTAAATTTTGAAATATTCATATCAAATCTCTTGATGCAGAGGATCCGAGTTCATCCATAGTCAGGGCCCTGAACTGTCCAACATTCCCTGTGCAAGTGGACTAAACAAAAGAGGGTTCAATATTCAATACATCTCTCTCTCCACAGGCTCTACGATTTTTCTTTTTTGGAAACTTAATCGAATAAAAATTCTCATGACGTAGGCTAAAGGAAGTATATACAACAGACACACATTCCTTCAGCCCTGTTATGATATTGATCCTTATCTTCCTTTGATTAAAAGTAATATGGCACCTTCTGAAACTCAGGAATTTTCAAGTTTCAGCTCAATCAATCCAAACAGCTCAAGGTTCACAACAAAGTAGTATTGATTGGTAGAAGTTGACATATATCTTACATTGGTTAAAAATGATGATATAAAATGAGACCTGGGGAAAGAGTTGCTCTGACCAGTGAGAGCTAATCTTTTGAGATGAGTTACTAGCACAGTTCAAATTCCATCAACCAGTGTTAAGGCAATTCACCTACAGTTGTATCTTCTTGCGGTAGGATACTATGATTGCATCATGGCCATTCATCATATTGAATGAAATTGTAAAAGCAGGGTACTGCATCAGTAGTAAGAAGTGCTACAAAAGAATAGTATTATAGCATCTAGTCCCTATCATCAGAAACACCCAAGTATATAAATCTCCATTGATACAATGCATGAAGCAGAGAATTGTAAAACCATCAGTCTCTCCCGCCCTTGCAAATAATATAATCAGCAACTGTGTGTGTGGGTGTATCCACATTCAAATTTGAAAGAACAAGGGCTTCAAACAAAATAGCAATAGTCAAAAACAGTTATAAAAATAAAACACTTGTGATCAATTTGACCATTGAGGCAAGAATGGTATTTGTAATCCAAATTCCTATTGCTAAGATCATGCAAGGAATCACCTCGGCACTTCAAGCGTATCTAAGCAACATACAAAAAATCCAACTTAGTCATGTCTGTATACACCAGCAAGTTTATGCAACTGATAGTGTGTCTATGTGTATTCAGCACAACTATCATGCCAAGGTAAACAAACCTTAATTAGATGCGTTTTTGGTCATGTCCCAATATTTTTAGATGATTAGGAAGGTAGATAAGTAGCCAAAAAGAGTTGATCTAACTAAAGACATGAGTTCAGTTCCATTGCCATTTCAATAACTTTGTTAGCAAGTAATTTATAGATGTTTTTGTAAGTGCTCTTTGAATTATAAGGATTATCTAGTCATACCAAGTAGTTTTTAAAAAAGTGATGCTATATAACAATTTATGCATATTTTTTAAAAAAAAAACTGCAAAAAACTGTGACTTTTACCAAACCAACCTATGTAGCTAGTAGCTATAATCCAAAAGTAGGAGACAAATGAATGATAACAAGATACCCCTTTTTTAAACTGTGCGTCATGGATTGCCACAAAACGAGCCAATGATTAATTGCCCACTACAAAAACGCGTAGACCAGCAAAGACAACTACCGGTTACTCTAAATAGTAAATACAACAGAAAATTAGGCATAAACAGATAAACTAGTACATATACATAAAGAAAGTCAGGAAACGCTTTATCGTGGCATTAGAAAGCTAACCCTGACCAATTACTATAGCGCTCTCACTTATTTCAATGATTTCATTCCCCGTTACATGATATTTGGAGTAACATATGTAGCAATTCATAGAGCGTTATTATATTCATACTAATTTCATTTTGATAATTCGTACTAAAATTTGCACATACAGAATTCAATCAATTCGATAGACAAGACTTTAGTATGCATGTAAGAAGACTTCAGTCAGCTAACACCAGCATCTGCAGGACCACAGGTAAAGAGGATTTAATCACCCACTAACTTCGGCTTCATGATATCTCTGCACGCTATGCCTCAATTGGCCAGACAATTTGTTCGCTCCACTGCTCCTCCCCAGAATAACTTGCATGCAAATGGGGATTGCATAATTTCAACTTCTTCTTCGTTTTTTTTTTATACAAAAGATAGTAGCAAAGTGTGCAACCACTCCAAAGTTCTGTCGGGCGCCGAAGCAGAGACCTCTCCCAAAGAAGTTTTTTGCATTCATAAGGGTTTGAAACCGAGACCTCTTGCATAAACGATCAAAACCCCTTTCACTCTGGCCAACTTCCGTTGATTGCATAATTTCAACCATGTTTGTCTTTGATGTGATGTGTTGTTGTGCACATAAAGCCTACTTCTCCTCTTGGCCTATTTATTAGCTTAATATCACAAGTTACTAAATACACCCTTCAACTTTTACACTCTTATTCAACGCAAGACTTGTTACTTTTGACACTATATTAAGGACTAGAGGTTAAGAAGGGCTCTAAATCAAAAGGGAGAAGATTTATCCGGAACATTTGAGCAAAAAACGACGAGAGATGAATAAGGTTTGCTTCTACAAGTTTTGGAAAGGAGTAGCCAAGTCTATGCAAACAAATATTCAATTTTCTATTGCAGCCGAAAAATGTATTCTATTTGCTTCATTTGAACGGATCTGTTTGTTCGCACGTTTAATATAAAAAGGGGGGTAGCTTGACTACAAAAAAGTGTATAGGTTAGGAGATGAAGTGTGCGATAATTTGGAAAGGTTACAAGTTCCTGTGTAAATTGATCCGCAAGCAAGAATGATACCCCCACCCCCAAAATTGCATTATGTCTTTTGCCAAAAGTATTACTCCTCCATTCTTTTGTAGTCAACTTGCATTGAGCCGAAAAACATTCCTTCATTTCAATGGTTTTTGGGAGCAACCATACAAGAACAACTTAATTGCATACAGGGGAAACCGAGAGCAACCGCAACAGTTTCATGGCCGTTGAACCCACTCATTCTTCTCAATTTTGTTTTTGTTTTTGTATTTTTTTGATAACTAAAGACGATTACAAAGGAAAATAAGACTCATTCTTCTCAATTACGGTTGATTCTGGGGTTCTTTTTTTTCAAAAAAAAAAAAAGTTTTAACTGGGTGCAAATTCTGTGACGGGCCAAACAAACGAGCAATGTCCACATGTTCGTCTCGGGGGCATGGGCCCGAAGGATGGATGAAAGAAGACCTGTTAAACATCACCGACGTAATGATAAGCAATGCCCTGCCACTTTGATATGCAAGTGTAATTATTCTTCAGACTTCCCTGTCACTCCTCTGTGACTTGTCCACGTGGCCTAGCCTGTTAAAAATGAGCCCTTTATGCCAGAAACAAAATAGCAACAACGAAAGTAACGCAGGACAAAGCAAATATCAACTGGAGAAGCAAGCATTGATGTGTGAGGAAAGTATATACGTACTATTCTCACGCTCTTGTTTAGCTTTCGTCGGCACTCTGCTTTCCTTCTTGAGCATCATGTCTTCTCAAGAAAGCATCTCCTTTTGCCCTTTCGGTATTTCCCTGAGCATGTTGTAAATAAGTTTCTTTAATTATAACCGAAGAGTCTTAATCAGAGATAGGTGACAAAGCTCAATGAATATATAAAATGGCCACAAAGAAAGAAAGGGAAAGGTAACACAGGAAGAGGAATCATACCTTTTTGACAGAACAACCCCAAAGAAAAATCTCTTTACTCAACAACAAAAGATTGCATCTAGAATCCAGAGTGATCCATACATATCTGTGCAACAAGAGATCTAAGTAGTCAATTCCAAACGCGTTGTGATCAATTTTGAGATGGACCCTCCACTGAAACCTTAGGGAAACTCTTGTCAAACAAGGGGCAGAGGCAGAGCCTAATCAATCAAAATCCCACCATCATTTCTTGAAGCAGGACCCGTCGGCTCGCCTGTGCCCATCATGCCATTCAATTCCCCATTCATTCATTCTTTCTCAATCACTGGCCCATCTTCACTTCCCATGCCTCCAGAGTTCGTGTTCAAATTAATTACTTTCCTATCACTATCAATTTTTTCGTACCTCTCTGTTGTCTTGTACCTAACTAATGTTGCCCAGAACAAACCAAACAAAGTGTGACATTTGGTCGAACACTTGATGTGCGTGCCCAAGGAGATTGAGTATTCCTTTTTTTCTGGCGAAGGCTCGGTCCATCACTGTACAGTGTACACCACTACTTTCTATATGTGTTTTCTCGTCCTACATATAGGTCTCAATTTGATAAAAGCGTTTTGGAAGCTGCTTGGGGTGGGAAAATTGGACACAGGAATATCCACTCTTGAGGAGAACATAATGAACAATCATGACCTCATAGAATGAGGAATTACTGGTTGATTAAAGCTTATAATTTCAGGCCCAAAAATCTAGAAAAAGGCGAGAGGAATTGGATCAAAGGGTTTAAGAATTTGGGGCATTAATGATAGAGGAGTGAGTGAGGTGTTAGGGTTGGGCTCTAGAAAGCAAGCATATTAAATTGGTGTTTGAGGGAAATGTTTAAAATGGAATTAGCACCTGTAAGTGGGGGGCAATCATGGTTTATGTCCCCCATGAAAGTTGAGAGAAGCTTGTGATTCACACCTAAATACAGAGCACAAACAGTGAGTGAAGCTGAAGACTCTTCTGGCAAACCCCCGTACCATTTTTTTTTTTTTGCTATTCCCTTTTCATTATGAAGCAGAGAGTTCATGGTGATTTCTCTTTACCAACCACCGTCAACTCTAAATGAAAATTCCATAACATCCTTCAGGGACCCAGCAAGCATTATTTCCAAGAGCAGATTACGCCAACCTTGTGTTTCTTTCTTTCTTTGGTTTTTTTTTTTTTTAAAAAACTTGTTCCATAAATACAAGATTAATTAAGCGAACTTAAGATAATTATAATAATCAATACTCCATTTGATCCTTAATGTAAAATCTCGTTTAAACTAGGATTGTGATCTTATAGTAAAAACATGAGGCAGTAATAACAATGATGACGATGTTCTAGAAAGAATAAGTGGAGACATGTGAAAGAACTTGGAAGAATTGTTCATAGCTAAAGTTTCATGGGGATTTTTTTAAGGGTTGAGTAGCAATTTTGCTTTGGAAGTATACCCCAATAGTATTTTTGCTTTAAAAAAATTCTGGGGCAAAAATGCTACTTAACATCAAAAAAATGTTTAAACTACTATTTATGATCTCATATATTTATAATTCTTATTTATATAATATCTAGGGGTGGAAACAGTTCAGGTTTCACCTTTAACAGGCCAAGCCTGTTCGGTAACAAAGTGGCCTAAGCCTGACCTGTATACAAGTCTGGCCTGGCTCGTACCCGGTTAAGGAGACCTATATTTTTAAAAAATTTATAATTAGGCTAACAGGCCACAGGCCTCACTACAAAATAGGCCAAAACTAAACCTACTTTAAACAGGCCGAATTACATAAATTAGTAAAGGCAGAGATAAAAAAAGGTTGTATTGTCATTAACAAGTCATTATTGCAAAATTAAATATTAAATATAAAAAATATACGGCCAGAAGTAATTTTGTCTTGATTTTTTTTGGAGCAATATTGCTCCGGAAGTTTTTTTTAGGAACAATTTTTCCCTTCCGTTAACAACCCTAACAATTGACCGTTAGGGTTTTAACGGAAAGACAACATTACTTTTAAAAAAAAAAATTCGGAACAAAATTGAACCCAAAAAAACTTTCAAGACTAACCATTTTTTTTAATAATGTAGAAACACCTGTGCGGAACTGAAGTCGGTGTTTATAATTGTATTTTTAACTTAAACGAGATTACATGAGTTTCTGCCACTAAGCTAAAATGACATACGCAGCAAAGAGACGTAAAAAGGGAAGGAGATTAGTTAGAGGCTGAGTTGACTGTCTCTCATATCACCGCCGGAAGCTTGGAGAAGAGAAGAGCCTGCAAGTGTTTGGTGGGGTCTACAATGGGGTCGCATGAGCTTAATCATGCGGTCCGCCGCATGATTGCCGACCACCACCGCCGTCCTACGTGGACTACGCCTGTCCACATCATTGTCTCCTCCCTCCGCCCTTCCAATAAAATCTATCCCGCCTTTGTAATTAACAATTTTTCATTTATCAATTATATATCATCAATATCATTTTGCCTTTTTCTCAAAAAATAAAAAATCTCACCCCTATATGCATAATGTGTGAACATATATATATGTCGCGCTTGATGCTTTCATCAACCATGTAACTAAATATATATACTTAAAATATCCCTGTTTACGAATAATGTTGTTTTCCATAAATTTCATTTGCACTTGAAGGCCTGGGAAAAAATACAAATGAATTACAATCATGTAAATTTATGTAAAAATATACATATCGATGAGCGTTACACGGAATTGTATAAGGTACAAAAGTCGTAAAAAATACTAAGATATATATCAAATTCTAAGTAAATACACATACAAAGCACATTTTTTTAAAGTGAAAGGTGGAAGCTTCAAAACTGGCAATAGTTGAGAGTGTGGAGGAAGCTAATGAAGTGAGGGGTGAGAGAGAGAAGGTGATGTGTAGGGTTGGCATTTGCAGACGATAGACAGAGAGGTGAAAAGGTAAAATAATGTGAGAAGCAAATGGAAGGAAGGAAGACACGTGCAGCAGGAATATTATGATTCCAAGATTACTAATAATGAGTAATGATTCTGGGTAAAAGTGGGTTCATTCATTAATTAAGTATACATATAGAGCCACAAACATGCACAAACGCCTCATATATATATGCATCTCCCCACTATCGAACTATTTTTAATATCACAAGTGCAAGAAAGAATTAAGATGATCGATGAGAATCTTTATGTTTCTTCTCTCTCTGTCTATAAATATACTGCGCGCAACTTAACAAAAATCTGCTGAATTTTCCAATAATTAAGGATTACATTGCGTGGTTTTTGTGTGTGAAGAAAGAATAATAAAGAATATTGATACTCAGATGATATGAAGGATAGGGTTCAAATTAAGAATATTTACCCAGAATGATAAAGCCACGGCAACAAGCTAGAATTAAGTGAAGAAAGAATTAGTGATAGGGAATCGTATTAAACTGGGGATAAATAAGAATAAAGGGCTGTGGCGGAACATAATAATAGCTCATCAAATGAAAGATGTGGGATCTTGGTGAAGATCGATGGCGTTGGTGGGCCACATGGAAGAAGACATATACATAATAGCCATTGCAATACCTTTTTCCAAAGTCGTCGCTTTCTATTAAGCCTCTCTAGAAGACTAATATTAGCATAATAATAATATGGGAATGAAAAAGAGCAGTAATTATTACAATTTCATTAATTACCTTCCTTCCAAGCTAGCCATCTCAACAAATCCTTGCTCTTCCCCATATTCGCCCAAATGGCCCTATCCTTTTTTACAAATCTCCTTCAAAATGATCTATCAGGCTCCACCCCTGCTATTTAAGTTTAACTGGTAAAGGGGTCGGACATTTTCACTAAAAGGGAGGGGGTTTGATCTTAGAGTTGGTCAAGACGCTGAGGGAAGCATCCTAGGGGTCTATGAAGCAACGATAACTCAGGCTAAAGTGGAGGCATGTGTACTCTTCTTAGTCTTAAATTTCTTGCGGAGGACTGTAGGTGAGTTTAATCCCTCTCCTAAAATTTTTAGCAAAAAAAAAAAATCTATCAGGCTCCATTTTTCATTTCAATTTGTTTTTGTTGGGGGTGGTGGAGGAAGAGGGTGCTTCCTATCCCTTTTTCAATGAATAAGATAAGAGTTACCTCTTGGGTTGTGTCATATCGACACTACAAAATGAAAAAAGAGTGATACAATATCAACCAATCTTAGTCTAAGTCAACTAACATTTAATCCAAACAAATAATTGGTGGAAATTGTAATAAACTCAGCTTATTGTTTGCCTCCTGTGCCATTTTGGCCAAAAAATCTGTACATTTCAGTGTTTATATGTTTGAATGAATTATTTCTATATTCTAGTTAATTAGAGAAAATCAACTATATAATTTTAGAAATCTATTGAGTCAATAGAAGATATGGTTTGTATTCTAATGTCAATAAACGAATAACCTATATGAAATTTGAGTTCAACTTAATTTTTATGGAACAAGTTGCTTATGCTTCCGATCCCTTTAATCAGAGGCAAGTACGTGAATGAATATAATGTGGAGGGGGAGAGTATATTACAGTGGATATGTTTCTCAATTATATATATTTTGTTCTAAAAAAAGGAATAAATTAATTAAAAGAGATATATTGTTTGTGATGGAAGTAAAGTAGGGCAACATGCTCACCAACCCCTCACTTGCACGTTGCTGTGTTTCATCTCTCTTTACGTTTTGTCTTCATCATCATTTGTCCCTCTCCTTCTATCTCTGGCATCCTTCTCTCCCTAAGTACACCACTCCCACTTTAACCAAACCATATATATAAATAAACTACTTCAGATATATTTAAAAAAAATAGTTTTTCTTATTATTTGTAACAAAGGTATTTACGCATTGAGACTACAATTTGATGGAAATTCTTTATACACACACACATATTATATTCCCCACGTGCATCCCAAACAATTCTATTTTATTATGTTATCTCTTTTTCCTCAAGTAATGCAGCTGCAACGATGAAAACCATCACTTTTTGTTTTTGTCCAACAAAAGCACCTTTTGTTATCAATATTTTGTTCCTCACTTTTATTTTGAATATTTATGTGTTTTCTACGTATTAATTTATTTATATAAATAATTTATATAATAGAAGAACACTTTTTGTAATTAGTACATCTTATATTATGAATCATATACGAAAATAAAATTATATACTGATTTAATAAACTTTAAGATAAAAACAACAATCAACGTACGCTTTTTACTCGATCAATACCCTCCGGCCTCCAGGGGGAAAATTAAAGGACGGTGATTATAGTTGAAATGTGGTCGATAGATCTTGAAAAATGGATATTGTAATAAAATTTACGAAAATTTATTATTATTTAAGCAAAAATAAATTGAGGCTTCGTGTGTGCATAACACATACAACAAACACGTACTCTATCATATTAGTGCACTAATTTACAGAAATTAAAAATATATATTAGTTAAATCAGTTATATATTTGTCGTTATATTGTGCAGAGAATATTTGTTATTTACTTTGAAATAACCCTCTTTTAATGACGATTAAAGGAGATGAAGATGATTGAAGCTCTATATTTAAAAGTTAAAACCAAAACAAATTAAGTTAAAACCATGTGTTTTCAGTCCATAAGTTAACACGCTACCACTACATAAAAAAATGTCTTGCTTTCTTGTTTATTAATTTTTTTTATTGAATTCTGCGTAAAACGTGTCTCAATTCTTTTGAAGGAGCGAGTCAATTTTAAAAAATAGTTTACCACTAGAGCCAAAGAGTAAATATCAGTGTTAAGATGCATTTTTATCGTAGAAGTTGTCAACAAATCTCAATTTTACTACTAAAGTTTCTAAATCATAGTAATTTTGCCTTGGTTATTATTTAAGTTAAGTTTGACTATTAGTAAAGTAAATATGATGAGTTAGTAGGTCCACATGTCATCTACGTCAGCTTGTTCAAATGTAAATTTGTCCTGAAAGTTTCACTCAAGTAATTTTGGCCCATAAATTTTTTGGGTTCAATATTATTCTTCTAAGAGTTTCTAAATTGTGGCACAATGTCAAGTGTCAACATAACCATTATCAAGGTTAAGTTTGACTATGGTGGCAACGTGAATAACATTAAGGAAGAAGCTACAGATGGAGGAGGAGCTCACCTTCGCTAAAGAGTAATGGACAAAAAGATTTAATTATCGGATTCAAGACACACCAAGCAAGATTACTGAAAATAAGGCCACTACTAACCTTTCGATGTTGTACCCCAATGATGTCGAGTATGTACCGTTTTTATTGTCTCTTCATTGTACAAAATGCTTTCACCTCTTTGATTTTCTCCAACCATTTAGAAGGGGTGCATTTTTTTTTTTTTTTTAAAAAATCAATCTTTGTAAATCTTGGTAAAAAGTGAAGTGGATAATAGATGAACTCGTCAAATAAGTATATTTGGTCAACTAATAGATAAACTTAACTTTGATAACAACTGATGTGAAATTGATATGACTTGGAAACTTCAGGGGCAACATATCTCTTAGGTGTAAACTTTCTTCAGGATAACTTTACACCTAAATCCAAACAAAAATTATGTTAACTTGAAAAACAACGGGAATAAAACTACTATGATTTGAAAACATATAGCGGCTTTGACAACTTCAAAACTAAAAATGGACCTTAACCACATGAAGTATTGAAATTTTAATAAGAAAATCCCTTTAAGGTCCTAAGGGACCAAGAAAATGTCAAAAAAGTCTCAGAAAAAATTTTAATATTGACAACTCATTCAGTAGGGTATAATGTTGTCAAAATCAAGATTCTAAGTGGATATATAAGAGGTGGTAGAAACGTAAATCGTAGAAACGGCACGAAACGTAAATTTTCTACTGTTTAAGGTCATGATACAAAATTATATATATATATATATGCATGTAAAAAAAATTATTACTCAAAATTCAATGAACAACTTCATATTTAAGTTATATATCTGGGCGACATTTGTCCTACATTGTTCTAGAATGTTTCACTAACTACCAAATCAATTAGGCCATAATTCAGTCAACTTAAGTTATAGAAATTGCATACCTGCTAATCAAAGAATTGAGAAGAGGAAATATGTGAAACTGAAAGAAAGTAAGAAATAAGCACCTTGGTGAGAAGATATAACCTACGACGTTTCCTTTCTAGTGAGAAACGCGTTGGATCAGGGCTCGAGTGGAGGAGAGCGTGCAAAGAGGTTCCGGTTACTTGGGTCGATGAAACTTAAAAGCCTCTGAAGTCTCAAGGGCAATGCCATGATGATAGTTTCGGAGTCAAGGACTCAAGGCAACTCCACAACGCTAAATTGTTAATTGCTAAACAATGAAAATAGGTTCCGATTTTTTTTAATTTTTTGTTTTAAGTAAAAGTAGTAAAAACTGATGATTACAGGCATTTTTATCCGTTTTTATTTATGACAGTTTTTACAAACGTTTTAACACGTATCACTCTAATAAAAACGTTAGTTTTTTACAACAATTGTAGGATATTGACAACTTCATCTATGAGTTTTAACAACTCTTTGAGACTTTTTTTACATTATAATTTTTTTGGGAATTTTTTTAACATTTTTGGGAATTAAAAGGATTTGCTCATTTTAATATATAGTGGACCCACATCTCAATAAAATAGGGAGGATGGGGTTGGAAGGTAGGCAATGACGTCAGATGCTTGGGGACAACCTTCATGCCATGCGCAATTCAGCGGTCCTTCCTCTCTTACCCTTTTATCTATTTGTTTATATATAAATTCCTCCCTCCTAACGGAATTTTTCTTTAATTTCTATCTCTCTCCTCTGCTGCTTTCTTCTTCTTCTAAACTGACTCATTCCTCATTTTGTCTTCTTCTTCTTCACTGCCCCTTGTCCTACTCTTGTTACGCAGGTGAGCTCATTAATTTCTCTCACTCAATTTGCATGCACTACTCCAATATACCTTACCTCTCTTCTCTTCGTCTTCATTCTCACTCACGTATTCATTTTCATCTATGTCTGCGATCTCTTCCTTAATTTCTCTTTTAATTTGCCACTCCTGGCCTGCTGCATAATTCTTGATCTTCCCCATTCCCAGCTCACCATTCTTATTTTTGAAGGTTTCTGTATTGAATCCCATTTAATTTAACAAGGTTTTTTCTTCAAAATTTACAATTTCATCATCATCGCGTTTTAATTTGCTCATTAATTTCCTGCCGCTGAATAGTTTGTCTGCATCTCTTTTAAGTCATCCACCTGCAGAGTCCAATAATATTAAGTCTTGCTCATTGATCATATATATCATCTTCTTTTTCTGTCTATGGAACCCAATAATATGAACTGCAGGTTTCAAACTCGCTTGTGTATGGAAATTCGAGATGTTTTTTGTTCGTTTCTGTTTGTTTATGCTTGTTGTCCCCAGAACCTCCATTTTGCTTTCCTCACCTAATCATGGGTGTGCGGAATGGTGAGAGAAACCAAAAAAAACTGGATGGACATATATGGAGGGTCTCTCATAAAAGTCGTGAATTTGGGGAGTGAGCTTAATCTCATAGTCCATCAAGGAAAAGGGGTCAGAAAAACTGCAATGGAAATTCTCGACAAAGAGACAAAAGAGTCAGAGAGCCCCTCCAAGACACACACTCTCCTTTTTATCCTTTTTCCATGGCAGGCCTTCCTGCAATTGAACCCTCCCTTTTCCTTTTGTCTCTCAACCAAGGCGTGCCATTCTGTGATAACGTCACCATTACCTTCTCTTTCTTGTTCCCATCTTCCCATAACTCCAATTTTATTCCTTTCCATTCTCATTTTAACATTCCATTTCCATTCTCTACTTTTGTTTGTATTGTTTTTGTTTCCGCGTCTTTAATTTGTATGTCTCCTATTTGTTATATATATATATATATATATATATGTACTAGTTTCATTATTCACTTAACATGTGTAAACTCATAATAATTGCGCGGATATATATTATTTGTTTATAGAATTGGAATGGAGAGTGAAAACCCCGTTTTGGATGAATCATTCCAACCATTCATCAACACAAGACAGCATCATTATATAGCACAAACCTCTAGTTCCCGTTTATACTTTCCTACAGTTTTCCTCCTCCACGACGCTCTAATTGCCCTTAAACTAAACTCTCTCTCTCTCTCTCTCTCTCTCTCGGTTTTTTGAACAAAACCAAACTCTCATGATTTGGTTCTCCCTCCCTTTCCCATCTCTCTCTAGCTTTTAACCCCGGCAAAAATCATTGTTTCTGAAATTATGGGGTTTGTTTTATAACACGCGCTCATTTTCATTTCATTTCGGGGGAATTCCATTTGGTGAGTGTCGCTTACCACCAAATCAGCTTATCATTATCTCTGATAACACTCGTCACCTTTTCACCAAAAAATTAAAGCCCCTATTTTTTTTATTTTTACATTTCCTTTTCTATATATATGCCTTTTTAAGAAAACTTAAGTACATGTTCTATACGATTAAGATCTCAAATTAATAAAATTTATATATTTTTTTATTTCTGATATATAGGAAGAATAAATACTAGTTTTTTTTTTTTTTTGCATTTATAGCTTTATGGAATTCAGGTAACTGTTAACGTGGGTTCACTTGTGTGATACACACATAATAAGGGTTGTGGTTGTTTAGAATTTAAACATGATGATGAAAGTAGTCAACTAGCTAGAGTGTGTGGGTTGGAGGGTATATATTAATGAATGAAGGTGGTGAATTTGATGCAGTAGAAGCAGTTTGGGCATGATGGAAGCGATGGAGTCATGTGTCCCACCGGGCTTTCGGTTCCACCCAACAGATGAAGAGCTCGTTGGTTACTATCTCAGGAAGAAAGTCGCTTCTCAGAAGATAGATCTTGACGTCATCAGAGAGATCGATCTATATCGCATTGAACCATGGGATCTCCAAGGTACACTCCCTCACATCTTATATATGTACTCATTAGGGTTTGCTTTATATATATTTCCAAGATCCCTTATAGTTAATTTGTACGTTGATTATTGTTTCTTTTCCCTCTAATTCATGGAGCTGAATAATTGTGGTGTGTGTGACATACAGAAAGATGCAGGATCGGGTATGAGGAACAGAACGAATGGTATTTCTTCAGCCACAAAGATAAGAAGTATCCGACGGGGACGAGGACCAACAGAGCCACCGTGGCTGGGTTCTGGAAGGCCACAGGAAGAGACAAGGCAGTGTACGACAAGACAAAGCTCATAGGAATGAGGAAGACCCTTGTTTTCTACAAAGGAAGAGCCCCTAATGGCCAGAAAACTGACTGGATCATGCATGAATATAGGCTTGAATCTGATGAAAATGCACCCCCTCAGGCAAGTATATGTATTACGTACATATATAAGCTCCTTCTATTAATTTTCCACTTTTATTTTTTCTAAGTTTCTCTACCTTCATTGTGAAATGTTGATATATTGTTATAACAAAATAGCCTGAGAGGAGCCAACAAACTGTTGGCTAGGATGGTAACTGGTTTCACCCTGTGAGAAGGAAAATACAAGATTAAGGAAAAATAAAACAGCCTGAGAGAAAATCTCTCACAAAAATTAAATCTCAGACTTTCACTGTAGAGCTCTAGTTTTTTGTGGAGTACGTACAGTAACTATTTTTGGAGGGGATGAACTAGTTTTTGTAGTTTTGTGTTACAAAATTATTGGCAGGGCCTTACAGTTCCACTTGATGAAAATTGAGTTTGATTGGTCTGTTCAAAACTTACTTTATACTTATAGCTTATAACAAAACAACTTTTTTTTTTCCCTTTATTCTTCAGAGGCCACTAAGGTCTGAATATTGAATATTCACACGCCAAGGGGGTATATATGTACCTCTTGTTTTCTGATCACAACATAACTTTCACCAACATTAAGTCAAAAGTCGTTTACGTACTTTCAACTTTCAACAGAAGAATAATTGGTTTGCTTTAGTTCCTTTCCGTTTCTTCTCTTTTGTAGACTTTCTTTCCATACGTAAACAAACATCTATACAAGTAAATTAATCGTCATGTTGGCTCCTTTTTTCTATAGCTATTGACGGATCTTTGACCTTTGTTTAGTCCTGTATTAATTTCTCCGCGTCCATTCGAAACATTTAGACCTTTAGTCCTTAATTATTAAAGTGTTCTTAATTAGAAAATAAATAAATTTCAACAATACATATCTTTCTTTTTTAACTATATATATATTTATTATTGGATTAACTTTTTGGGTTCTTCTACCTTTGACTACATCCTACTGCTATTACTTCTCCTGGCCAAACATGTTGAAAAGTCTCAAAAGCTAAAAATATATGTCCAAGAATCAGAACGATTTTTTTTTTCTCAACTTACTTCTAATTAAATTGTGGTTGAATATGTGCAGGAAGAGGGATGGGTTGTATGCAGAGCCTTCAAGAAAAAAAGCAGTGGCCAAACGAAGACAATAGAAGGATGGGATTCAGGTTACTTTTATGAGGAGACAAGTGGAATGGACTACGTAGCAAGGCAGGCTCATCATCATCAGAGTTTCATAGCTCCAAGTTTTTTGTGTAAGAAGGAGATAGAAGCAGATCATAATAACTTGAGCTTCATGCACTCATCATCAGATCAGTTCGTACAGCTTCCTCAGCTAGAAAGTCCATCTCTGCCATTAATAAAGGGGCCAAGCTCAGCGCTAGCGTCTTTAATGTCACACAATAGTAATAACAATAACGTATTAGGAGAAGATGACCAAAACATCAGGCTGGTGAACAACAACACCACCACCAAAACGGTGACAACTGATTGGAGGGCTCTTGACAAATTTGTGGCATCTCAATTGAGTCAAGAAGAAGAGAGGCATGATGAGAGTAGTGATAATCATGGAGTGTCAGGCGGCTTTGAAACGCACGAGGCATTGCTGCTATTGCAGAATGGTAGCGATGAAGCAGGCAACAAGTTCATGAGCCCATTTTTAAATGGAAGCTCTGACTGTGACATTGGGATATGCGTGTTTGATCAATGAAGATTTTAATTAAGAAGGGGATGGAAGAGAAAGGAGGAGAGGTTTTTTTATTGGGACGCCGCACGTAGTATTTCTATATATAAAAATGTTAATTAATTTGATGTGAGAGTGCCTGAGACATATATTTTTGTGAAAATATTCTCCTTTGAATTGGTGAGATGCATGTCCCCGAGGTGATGACTCTAGAATCTAGATATAGTTTCTTTCATATTTAAATTATATCACAAAAGGAGCACTCTGGCAGATTATAGCTTAGGAGTCTCTCATGCCTAAAGTTAAGATGCGATGATAGGGCTGTAGAGAGAATAATCCAGCATGCTCCTTTTTCCTGTTATGCCTTATCGCCTGTATCCCTTCAATTTCTGGGTACAAGAAGTATTATGTGCTCTTTTCTTAATGTCCTGAAATTCTACTGATTTTTTATCCTCTACTATATTCCTATCCAGATAGTGGTGAACCCTTTTCTTTCTCAATAGGGTTTACAATTTAGATGCCCTAAGACAGTTTCGCTGTCAAGCACGCACGTATATATATGTATTTATGCATATAAAGTACGGCACTAAACAAAAGTACCGCATGCATTATGTTTTTATTGGAGGCTACCGTATGTATCATATTGAAGGGAATATTGTTCAAAATGGCATTCATGGAGTTAAATAGACGAGTGAACGTGTAACGGAAACAGATAGCATTACATAAAGTTGAGCAAGCTAGCCCGTGTTCTTGCACTCCCTCCCCCTTAATAAACAAGATGAAGAGTGATTCTTACAAGAGATAACGAGTGCTTTTCTGTGGCCAAAATAACGCATAAAACATACGTTGGAAAAGATGTTTCCATCTAAATATTTCTTTACGTAATTTGAGTGTTTTCCTTCATGAAGATCTTAAGGCATCAATTTATGTAGTTGGCGCTTGAACTAGTTAATATGCTAGGCCAAATTAAAACAATATCATGTCGAATTAGTAATTAGTAAGCCTCCCTAAGTATGAGTAATTATATAAAGTAATTATACCGAGACTATACCTTATTAGTGTCTGTTTGGATTAGTGATATAAGCTATTTTTTAATATGATTGAATACGAGGTAAGTTTGTTAAAAGAGTTTTGTCTCGACTTGCATGAATGCGTTTTTCCAACATCAATTTAAATAGGCCCTTAGTCAATTTCTCTAGAGTGCACGCAACTGATGAACGACCACACAGGTGGTCAGAATAACCAGTCACTAACACATGCGCACACAGCCATAACATATATTTTGATTTTTCTTTGAGCAGAAATGCCATTGCATACATGCCCTGGCCAATAAGCATATAATATATATATTTATGCTGTTCCCAACAACGCATGCAATAATTTATTTAATCACTTTTTATCCCGTATTAGGGAGGGACAGACAACCCCAGTTGATAAAGGACAAGTGTACAACAATCTATACAAATTAATTGCTTTAAGATTTTTAAATTTCATGTTGCTAGTTGATTGATTTACCGGCATATTGATATTTAGAACACAATTAAAACTGTCTCGCAGTCATACTGATCGATCTTTCGAATGACTTTAAGATAAATGATTGTGTAAGGGAAGTTTTTGTGACCTTTTGTCTCCATAAAGAACCAGTCAGTATTGAGTTGATCTTTTCAAACTTTAAAAATGGATAACTCATTATAAGATGAACATAATGAGCACTCACGCTAAAGAACTATAACAGACCCCAGACATGACCAATTCTCAGTTGACAAGGGTAAAATTATTATGTCCAAATTCTCATAGAGCTGAGCACTTTGTTGGAGAAGATAATAATATATAAGCAGTAAAAAATTAGTAGAGGTACGTATGCAAAGGATAAAAGGGTTGAAAAGGTGAAGAACTATACTGATGATGTAGAAAAATTAAAGCGTGTATGTTAGTTAAAATATTTTAAAATTAAGAGATGTGTTTTTCATAAAGTCATATTCTTATAAATCAAGGAATTTTTGTGAAGAGTTGTGTGGAGAGTTATAATATTAAAGGTCATCAATGTCATATATCTTTAGTTCCTAAAGACACTCGTGAAAAGTTATAATCAGAGTCGTGGTAACCAGCACTTAGTGAAAAGTTGTAGTGTTATATTTATAAGAAAACTCTACATCGTGTAACTCTTCATATTTCTATTAATGAATCAACATTTGAGATTCATAAATCTAACAAATTGTTATTACTTTTAATCGAAGAAGAGTTGCTTCAAGGAGACACCACTTTAAGACATCACTTCATAGCCTATGAATATTTATCACCACCAGTCTATTCACATATAAAAAACCACACAACAACAATAAATCAAACTTATTTATCTTTGTCTTTGAGTGAACATAAAGATAAATTCAAATTATCATTTTGTAAAAGTCATTATTGTCTTGATTTGAGTGTTAGAGTGCGCAATCATACTTGAGGGTCTTCATTATATCATACAAGAAATTCATCCGTCAATATAAATTGCACTGTATGAGATAAGTATATGTATGAGATAAGTATATATAGAGGTGAATTAAATTTAAAGAAAAGTGTTGTCGCGCCCTTGAAGACATTTTGCTCTAATTTCTTCTTCTTGTATAGTACTTGTATTCAGGAGCAGATCTTCATTGTGACAATCCCCCCCCAAAAAAAAAAAAATTTCTCAAATATCTAATGTAAATTGGATTTCTTTATATATTTTGGCCCAAAAATTTATATATTTGGCCCCCCAATTTTTTTTTTTTAAAAAGTTAGTTAATAAGTATACATTTAGCCCTTCAAATATTTATCCTAAAATCCGTCACCGCTTGTAGTCAACTCCTCCAATATATATATATATATATATAATACAGCACCACTCAGATTTTGAAGCAAGAATATATAGGGAAGTGCATGAACATTATTGGAAGATAAGAGAGTCAATGTGGCTTATGTTTGGTGGGTCCGTGGGCTGTCTAGCATGCGTCGTCGTGCACCTTGGCTTGTGTTGAGCATGCTTTGTCTTATGGCGCAAAAGTTGACCCCCCTCCTCCACCCATTCCTTTCTTCTCTTTTCTTTTTCGCTTCCAAAAGCTCTTTTCTTTATCATCAATTAAGATTCTCCCTAGCTACACACCCTCTCATCTCTTATCCTTTTCCCTTCAACCTAGCTACTTATTACAAAGTTCCTTAGTAACACACTATACAAAACATACACATGCTTGCTGTCGAAATTTACCCACACATTTGTTTGGTTTCTTAATGTATGCTTGTGTCAAAGGGATATTCTTTGATTTGATTGCGAAGAAACACACACGTACATATGTTTTCTTTTATATTTTTTATCGTCTCAAAGAGATTCATATTCGTCGGAGGGCTTTGATACGTAGCTGCTAAGTGTGGACCTATACCTAATGTCCAGTGTTAACACCCAATTGGCCTCATCGATCAGCTTATTCCAAGATTTACGAGTTACTTCTTCATTTTTGTTTGCTTTCTATGATTTGATCGAGGGAAAACATAGTATAAACTGTGCCTTGTGTTTCTTTCTTCCGAGTTCCACTTCGAATAGATTTATCGTTTCTTTGCATAATGACAATATATTTAGCTGCTAGCTAGCTAGGTGGACACAAAAGGTCCATTAAACATCCAACTGGCCCTACAATAATTGGTTCACTCCAACATTTTGTTTGTCTGACCTGTCAAGTTCCTGACAACTCGTCAAAAGAGGCCAAAGAATTGGTAGAAATTTTTTTTTTTTTTAATAACTTGCACCTCTGCTTTAGTTTTACGTTCGCTGCTGTGTTGATAGGAATTGGAATCATGTCAAATCAGTTTACCATTACCATTGCTATTAAAAGTTCAACTTTTCGAAAGATCAAATGTTCCGTTCGAAATATTTAATATTCTTGCCAACAAAGGCTTATTTTTTATAATTATAATAATCACATATATTTAGTTAGTGAAAAAGATAAAGTACTAAATTGAAGGGTAAAACGACTCACATGCATGTGATCAGGCAGTTCAGCTTTTTTGCAGCATCCCCTCACTGTCAAATTGGGTGAAGATGAAACTCTCCAGTCTAAACTCTAAACCTTCGTATGTTTGGGATAAAATACATGCTCTTCCTCATCCCAAATATTAGGGTACAATTATGGTCCGTTTGGTGAGAAATGGGAAAGATAGAAAAAGGAAATGAAAATAAGAAAACTCTTTTTGACAAACATGAATAACTCTTTATGGTCTAAGAAAGTCACTTTGTCATTTACCAATTAAAATAAGAATATCTTTCCTTGCATGCCTAATGTTCGTTCCCTTTAAAGTAAGAATATCTTTGGAGGAAGTCCAAGATATAGATCACTCAAGCCTGCATGCTCCGGATAAGATGTACAAGTAGGACACGGAATAAAAGTTTGGGTATGTGGGTGCTTACCTTTGAGCACTCAAGGGGTGATTTTTGATCGTCAGAATCATATTACCAAGTTAAAATACAGCTTTCAATTCTCAAAGCAAAAAGAATTATCTTCCTCCAAAAACTTAGGCCGGTTTAATTGTCATTGACTCATTTTCACTGTCTGAATAGCCTCAAGCGACGACAGAAACATCAGCCACCAATGATTTTGTACCATATTTTTCGCTAACAATGATTGATTGCTACATTTTGATGGGCCTAATGTTGGTGTTGGTGTTGGTGTGCATTAGCTCTCTCTATATATGAATGATTGCTTATCCGACTAAGTGGACTTTTTTTCCCCACACTAAAGTGATGACATTTTTGTGTCCGACACTGTGTGCCTAAAAGGGGTTCAAAATTACCATTGGAAAGTAAGTGGGATATGCTATTGCTGGCACTTGGTGTAAGGCTATTCGTACGCTAAAATTCACATGGGGTTCATGTTATAATGAAGCCATTAAGGGCTTATCAAGGCTGAAAAAAGGCAAGTTAATGAAGGAGATGAATGATCAAATACAGGGTACACGTACGTGGCAGAGACTAAGTGTTGGCTTTACAGTAATCATCTCTGTCGAATGGCCCATCGGGTGTTCGACCAATCACGTTGGATGAAATGAGTGGAGTTGGAAATTGGAAGGGCATGAAATGAATTAGTGTAATGGTTGACGCCAAAAAAGTTACCTTTGTGGATAACAATGATACCCACGGTGGCACGCAACATGCAATTTTCAATCTCATGAGCCCTCCCTCATGCAAATAAAGATAAGTTCTCTCTCTCTCTCACACACATGACTCACAAATGAAAGGAAAGAAAAGGAAAGAAAGCTTAACAAAATTAATCTTGATTAGAGCCCAGAACGGGAAATAAGAAAGTGATGCCATGTTTCTAACTGATTATTTTCTTCTTCTTTTTAAATGACCATGTATCCTTTCTTTCTTTCTTTTTTGGAGGTAATCTTATTTAAGGTATGTGAGACACTAAATGTGTTAGTTCTTTTCTTCCAACGGGATTCGAACCCCGCTGGGGCCAAACACTCTTGAGTTTACTTGTGATTTTCTCTGTCTTCAATCACTAACTGAAGCCATGTTTCAGGTCAGAAGAGGCCTAATCAGCGACGTGCAAGGGCTTTAAATTAAACAACCAAGTAGCCATAGCGTTTGCGGGGGAAAAGAAAATCCATGGGAATAGACCCAAAGGCCATATGGGTCGACTTGGACCAAATATTGCCATGATAGTTGGTGCCATAATGGGCTCTCTTGTGAAGGAAGAAGCCCAACAGAATACGCGAATTTCAGGCCTGCCGTGTCCTTCATTGCTCCTTCATTCATCACATATCTTAATTTAATAGCGTCTAATGTTTATGTTTTTTTATTTTGAGAAAATAGTGACACAAACCGAGGGAAAAATGAAAGAAAGCTATCTATCCATTATTCCCACGTAACGTACATTACGGCCTCAACGCCATGACTAGTGTGTGTTTCCCTGTTTGTTGAAGAAGAAAATAGTAAGGTAGCCGATTGGGTTACTTATGGTGCTTGGGAATTTCAAAGGCTAGCATCTCTCATTCCTAGCAATGTTTTCCAAAGATCGATAACAGTATTACCTCCGATGATTGAAGCTGGTGAGGATATAATGTCCTGGAATGCAACTAATGATGGGTTCTTCACGATCAAGAGTGCCTATTTTTTGTTGGAAGCTGTTAAAGCACACACATAATCTTGAATCAGACTTGAGTCTTCTTCTCACCTCACGTTTAGACTCTCCTTCAAGATACTCATACAATAAAAAAAAAAAGAATTTTGGATCAAGTGCAACGTGAATCAGGCGGAGTCATGATCCTAATGGCTTTAGTTCAACATCTGAGTCAACAGAAAACTCCAAAAAGACACCTCAAGACTTGCCAACCCAGAATCCAAAATTTTAATCGACCCAGCATTCTTGTCAACCCAGAAGTAACGCCAAAGTCATTCCATGCCAACTCGAAGACCCAGTTTTGATTCATCACAGCGTCAAGGCTCTGTGTTTGTGTTTGTCGGTCTGGTTAGTCCGAGTCTTGTCGATTGGTTCTTCGGTCATTTCAGTGACTAGGTTCAGCGAATGGCTCGAGAATGGTGCTCAAATCAATATCCAGGATTGCGTCTGTAACGTCGGGTCCTGACTTCTGGTTCTCATTTCTGGTTTCAGCGACTGGTTGTCGTCTGCATTGAACGTTTTTTTTTTTAATTCGGCTCATCAGGTTTTGGTTTCCCTTAGCTTCTGAATATTGTATATCGTCAGATTCTGAATACTATATCTCGTCCGATTATGTTTTCTGCCTAAACGGGTCAATCGACTGCTTCTGGGGTCTTTACTACTGGTTGCATCGACTGATTCTGGCTCTTTATTCTTCTTCATTTCGGACTATTTCATCGCAATTCTGGGATCTGTTCGTTGATACTGGCATCACTCTATTTTGTCGGAACTTTGGGATTCAGGTTCTGAAATCGTCTGTCATCATTCTGCTTGCGTCGGAAATAGTTCTGGGTCGTCGACTGATTCTGTCTCATCGTTGATTCTCTTGCCATGATGTGTGTCGATTCTAAGTTCTTGGAGATCCAAACGCAAATGGGTACTGGATCTTGATATGGCAACAAGATTATTGGGCTGGTTTCTGAAAAAAAAAAAGAAGAAGAAGAAGAAGAAGAAGAAGCAGAAGTTGGGGGAAAAAGTTGAAAAAAGAAAAAGAAAAAGATTCCTCTTCTTATTGGTATGGGACAATGGTTGAAGGGAAACCAAGTTGGGGAAAAAAACTCTATTTTTGGTTGATTCAGATTTATATTTTTGAGTTTTGTATTTTTTGTTTTTATTGTCAATCATCCTTGAGGGCAATGATGTTTTGGGGGAGGGGTATTGATATGTAAATTGTAAATAACTAGGTTAGTTAGTTTGTTAGTTGTTAGTAACTAATAGTAATTAGTTAGGATTAGTAGGTCTAGTATTGCCTATATAAGGCATATGACTATCCATTGTATCTCTATGCTTGTTATGATGAATGAATGGGCATCAGAGATTTCTCTTCTCCTCTCTTCTCCGATTCTACTCTTAACCCTCTGTTCTTCCTGTGTCTCTCTTGTCTCTCTCCCTTTCTCTTCCCAATTCCTATAATTTCTCTAACACATAATCACGTAAGAATCATATGCCTTCATTTCTTTTAGACTATTATCTATTGTATACGTGGTACATTATGATTGAAAGAAGAATGCTATATATACAAGAAATCACTGTACACAACGCATTCAGTAATGAAACACCCATTTTATATTTTATTGTCTCGTCTTTATTGCCTTTTGTCTTTATCTTCTTACCCTTATTTTAGAATGTGATAGGGCAAAACTTTAAAGCCTAAAAACTCCGCAAGTGCACGGGCCGTATCAAGTAATAAAGTGATGATAAAATTATCGTTCCCACGAGGACTTAGTATCACAAACTTCAGTTAGGCATTAATTTCACAATTTCGTTTAAGTTGAGAAAACTAGATTGAATTTAATTAAAAGAAAAGAAAATCAAAATAACAAACTACTAAAATAATCGAACGAGCAACCTAGAGTCACTAATCCCTTGTTTGTTATTAGATTTTATCCCCACTAAACTAATTTTGACTTAATTTAATCAGTTAATCTAGAGTATTAATGTCTATAGATGCCTTCCTATTCCATCTATATACCTATCTTAATTAATTATGTAATGTCTCACACAACTAAATAAGACGTTTTCTAGAACGGCTCACTCTAATTTGATTATGCAGAGCTTCTAGGTATATGCCTATCCTAGACGCAAATTAAATCAAAACCTAATTCTACATTAAATTTAAACCTAATTCCACATTATTTACTCTCATGGTCAATTTAGGATTCCCTTTTCCAAGTTCAACCCTAAATCCCCAGAACATGCTTACTAGTGGCCAATTAATAAGCAATAGCAATAAGCACAAGAATAAATAAACTGACATAAAATTAATCAAAAATAATCCGCTGGAATAATAACTAGAACCCAAACAAGTTCATAGGTTCTCTAGGTTGTAAACAAATTAGCCACACATGGCTAAAACCAAATCTAAAACAACAAAATAAGCATTTAGGTTTAAAGAATAAAAAGAATTAGAAAAGAAAGCTTCTCCGTCGCCTCCACAGTCCTCTCGTCCTTCCGTGGAGTTGGTGCAGATAACCAAAATCCCGCTGCTCTTCTTGCTCCTCCCTATGCCTTGAACGCTGCTTCTTGAATTCTCGGGTTGCGTCGTGCCTCTTTCTGATCTCTCCTTTTATATTTCAGTTCGGCTTTCTCTGCGTGTTCTTTTCTTCTTTTTCTTGCGCTGATGTGTGTGTACCGTGCGCCTCCTCCCTCCTTCACACCTTTGCTGATATATATATAACATAGGGTTGCGCGTGTTGGGCCGTTGGGTCTCTGATATGCTTCTTTTGTTCTTTGGATATATTATATCACAATGATATCATTCAATATCTAAACAGCCGAGAGGATTTCTTTGTGTGGGGTCCACGCCATCTTTTGACATTTTCTCTTTAATTTATATATATATATTCCCTTTTATCTCTTTCTTCATATAATATCTCCTGCACAATAACATAGGATATGAATAGATTTTATGTCAAAAAATCCTTTTATCCTATATTTAATTAAAAGATGGATAAATATATAAAAGATAATTAAATAAGTATAATATTAATAAATTCAATCCAATATATCTCAGAATCTATACTTATTTAATTATAAAATATACGCTTATCAGAATGGTATAAGTAAGGGTGAGCAAGCAACCCGCAGCCCGCCCAACCGCCCTCAACCCGTAAAATTTTTCCCGGTTAAGCCTGCCCAGATTGGGCCCGTCATGGGTACGGGGTTGCCCCGTACCCGTTTTCAGTATACTGGCGGGTCACGGGTTGAGGCACGGGCCACCCGTGCCCCGTTTATCCTTATTATTTTTTTTTCGTGGGTCTACTTTTGATGTGGTAAAGTAGAGTCGACTTTATAAACATGGACAGGAGCGTCATGGAACAGATCCATTGACGTGGTGAACTGACAAAAACATTGAGTTGATGTGGTTTTTGATGAACTGGGTAGTAAATTATAGTGTTCTTGCTTGACAAGCTGTATGTAGTTTCCTGCTGATCTGTTTTCTTGGTGTATAAAATTAATTCTGTTGTGCATGAGCTTCTGAGATGAGATAACATCATATCATAACTTGAAAGCAAATTTGTGAGATCTGGGCCCAAAACAGTCCGTCTGGGCCAAAACCTTTTTTTTTAAAAAAAAAATTAGGCCCAGATATGTAAACGGGTTCCCTGGACCCGTTTACTAAAACCCGTTTAACCCGTACCCATTTGTACGGGTTAAACAGGTTTTTTACCCATACCCGTTATGCCCGTGCACTCCGTTGAAAATAAACAAAGGGACGCAGTTACCCCGGGCGCCCCGCCCGCCCGTTGCTCACCCCTAGGTATAAGAGCCTCAACCCTAACAGCCATTATGACTGGTCCTCTTTCACCTAACACTTCAGTTGTATCAACGCCCACAACCCAATCTCATGTCTCACCCATCCCATCCACACCTCCTTCTAATTTTCACCACTCTATCTCAATTAAACTTATTGAAGCAAACTATCTCGTTTGGCGAGCTCAAACCCAACCTTAACTTTATGGTCAACAACTATTTCGATATATTGATGGCTCTACCCCTTGTCCTCCACCGAGACTCCCTTTTGGTCTTCCTAATCATGCCAACCGTCTTGGACATCCAGCTCTTTGTACTGTTTCCAAAGTTCTATCATCTAATTCTCTTCTAGTTACCACAAATCTGTTTCTCCTCAATGTCTAGCTTGTTGTCCGTCAAAAAGTCATCGTCTCCTTTCCCCTAGTTCCCTTAATCGATCTACTTTTCCTTTTCAATTAATTATCGTTGGTGTATGGGGGCCTTCTCCCACTATTTCTGTTTATGGTTTTAGATATTATGTTTGTTTTCTTGATGAATTTTCCGGATACATATGGTTTTATCTCATTCGCACCAAAGATGAACTTACTTCTGTTTTTCACAATTTCCATGCTCTTGTCCAAACATCCTTTAGTGGTTCCATTCATTCTTTTCATTCTGACTAGGGTGGAGATTTCTGTTCACTTAATAAAATTTTGATCTCTAACGGAATTTATCATCACATCACTTGTCCTCACACACACAAAAATGGAACAATTTTTTTTTTATTACCAAAGACGATTACACAGCAAACAAGGAAAAATAAATTACATTACACGGGAAACTAATCCCAACCCCTCTTGGTCCAACCAAGGCCATAAAAAGGATGGGCAAGTATCTAAAAGATCATATTTGTTAATACCAATCTTAGCGAGAGCATCAACAATTCGGTTAGCTCCTCTAGGAATATATTCTACGACCACCCAGTCAAGGCTAATCAACTCTCGGATTCTAGAGAGCATTAAACACTCGGTAGCCAGATCTATATTGACAATAGAATTAATGATCACCCCTGCATCAGATTCCAGGATGATTTTCTTCATACCCAGCATCCAAGCAATTTCAAGGCCTCTTAAAACAGCCCAAAATTCGGCCACATTTGGCTGGCACAAACCAATAGCCTTTGTAAATCCCATCAACCAGTTCCCATTACTATCCCTAAATACTCCCCCACACCCAGCCTTCAGCGAACATTGAACCACAGCCCCATCTACATTCAGTTTAATCCACCCTAGAGGAGGTCTTCTCCAAACAGAATAGTCGGAGCTCACCAAATGTTGATCATCCCTCACAATAACATGAGCATCAGAAAAACCCAGCCAAGACTGAGAAATAACAAGCGTCGGATTACGAGGCTTAACAAAACTATCATCGAAAATAAACCTGTTGTGCCAATCCCAAAGTAACCATATAGCAGATCCAAAAACCAGACTCTAGCCCACACCCCGACCCTTTCCCAGATTTCTATTAAGATTCATACATAACCATTCCACCAGATTGGCATTAAAGAAAGAAGCAGCGAACCTGGGGTGAATGAGACAGTTCCACATATTCTTTGCATATGCACAATCTCTTAAAATATGGAGGGTATCTTCAATATCCTCCCTACAAAAATCACACACCGCCGGATCCATAGACCAAGAACTCCTCCATAGTTTAGTTGGAAGCTTGTTCAAGGCCACTTTCCACATGAATACTCTAACTCTTTCCGCTCCGTTCCACTTCCAGATAAGCTTGAACACAGTGTCTTGTTGAACTTGAGGGGTATATTCCAGCAACTCATAAGCACTCCTCACTAAGAAAACACCATCAGAGGAAACCCCCCAAACCATAAAATCATGGCCAGCGTCGTGCCTAGGAGATAGGTGAGCACTAATTTTCCCAATACCTTCACTATTAGGAATCTTAGCTAAAGAGCTGAGATCCCAACTGCTACCCTGCATCCAGTCAGCAACGCAAGACCTCTCTTCCATTTCAGAAATTTGTCTCATGCAAAAGTCCTTTAAACGCCAATCCTTACCTAGTCAAGAATCATTAGAGAAATTCACCGTGGTCCCATCTCTGACCTACCATTTACCGCCCAAATCAATCAGCTCACTCTGTGAACAAATAAATTTCTAGATTTTCGAATCTCCCTGGTGAAAAGAGAAGAGCAACTCCCCATCTCGCAGCATATACTTCTGCTGGAGCATATTCGCCCACAGCTTGTCGGTCCCTAAAGTCAAATTTCAGGTTAATTTTGCTCCACACGCTCTATTAACTGAAGTAAGTCTTTTAAAATCAAGACCACCACAGTGCTTAGGCTTCAACATCTGGTCCCACCCTATCAAATGCGATTTCCTCACAATCTCATCGTGCCCCCATATAAAATTCCTCTGTAACCTCTCTACCTCCAAGCAAATACAGGCCAGGAGCTTAGAAACCATCATTGGGTATAACGGAATAGAACTAACAACCGATCTGGCCAAAGTGACCCTACCCGCCATAGAGAGACAGTTAACCTTCCAAGCGGCCAACTTTGAACGCACCCTGTCCACCACATACTGAAAAGTGGCTCTAGGACTCCTATTCCTAGCAAAGGGAAACCAAGATAACGACCAATTTCACACGAAATCGTCATTTGGGTTTTAGCTTTAATATTTAATTTGGTCTGCATGGGGACTCTAGGAGAGAAGAAAATAGAAGATTTAGCTCTATTAATTTTTCCCCCAGAGGCCTCTAGAAAAATATTCAGGCAACCCAACATACCTCCGCTTGAGACACAGAAGCAACTCCAAAAAGAAGCAGATTGTCGGCGAACATCAAATGAGAGATATGAGGACCCTCCTTAGAAGTATACACAGGTTTCCAACATCCCCTTTGAACCTCATCGCAAATCAGATGTGACAACCTATCCATGCATAATACAAATAATAAGGGAGAAATAGGATCTCCTTGCCTAAGCCCTCTCTTTGGAAAGAAGTACTCAGTTTGGTTCCCGTTCCATAGAACATTATACGAAGCCGAAGAAATGCACCTAATTATAAGAGTAATAAACAAATCATCAAAACCAGCAACTAACAGCACCTATTTAACAAAACTCCTACTGATTCTATCATAGGCCTTCTTGAGATCTATTTTCATTGCCATAAGGCCCTTCTTGCTTTTGTTTCGGTGCATTACATGAAGAATTTCCTACCCAATTATAATGTTATCTTGGATGTGACAACCCTTTAAGAAGCTAACTTGGAAAGGAGAAATCAGTTTATTCATAACCTCTCTCAGTCTGGACGCAACCACTTTTGTTAAACACTTATAATGAACGGTGCACAAGGAGATAGGTCTGAAATCCCTAACCTGCTCGATATAATCTGTTTTAGGAATCAGAACTAGGAGAGTCCTGTTCTTTCGTGAAGCAAGCTTTTAAAATGGAACAATTGAAAGAAGACATACAACTATTGTTGAAACCGGGCTAGCACTATTGAATCATGCTTCAGTTCCATATGAATTATTATTTAACAGCAGACTTGACTATACTTTTTTGAAGGTTTTTGGAAGTGCTTGTTGGCCCAATCTTAGGCCATGTGCGCCCAATAAACTTGCACCACGCTCCAAGGTCTGCACCTTTATTGGGTTTGTTCCTAATCATGTTGGATATTTATGTTTAGACTCATCTACAGGCAGAGTTTATATATCATGTGATGTTGTGTTTGATGAGAGCTTATTTCCCTTCTCAACCCACCAACAAATGAACCAGAAAGACATTTAGCTTGGTTACTTCCAACAGTAGGTTGGGTTAAACTAAATGTGGATGGGCCCATGACTACTAATTTCAATAAGGCAAGTTGTGGAGGTGCTATTAGGGATGAGCATGGTAATCAGATGGTTTTTCACACAAACTGTTAGTTAATTAAGGTGTTGCCTGACATTCAAGCGCGACCTCACGAGTAGGAAAAACAAATTTTTTTTGTCTTTCCTTAATTTGCAACGGAAATTATAATCAATAATCACAACTCTTTACGATTATCATGACTTACAAAATCTTAACACATTTGTGAGTTTTAATAGGTGAGAATCCATAACTCTTATGGTCCTCATGAGTTAAAACTCATATTTTAAGTAAATACTCATGAGGAGTTCCTATAAGGTTATCATAAGAACCCATCACAAATGGAACCTTCAATGTTTTCAAATTTCTAATCATGTGATTAAAATTGGTGCTCATGAGAACGCATACCCATGAGTCATCCCAATACTCATGGGTATTCCCAGGAATATTGATAATGTGATTCCCGTGACTCTTACAGGAGATCATGAGATATTCCAAGGAAGGATCTACTCATTAAAATACATGAGGGGTTTTAGAATTACTTTAGATCACTGAAGACCTCAAAGTGTGTGAGGTCTTCTAACGCTGATCCACACAGTTATCTCCCGATTGCTTTGAGAACTCCTTTTCTTTGATTCCTCTCTTTCCTTGGATGCTTTCTAGGCAATGAAAGGTTGAGGATTCAACGTTCTTGTTTTCTTTCTCTAAAGAATGTAGGGTTTCTTTAGATTAGATGTAGGACAAGATAAACAAGATTAGATTAGTTTTGGATGATTCTTCTTTCTTGGTGCTTGGCCGAAATTCCTAGCCTCTAAGGAGATCTCAAATTGTCGGCCAAAACTCCTAAGTTTTTCAAGAATACCATGAAAATCTAATACTCAAAATATGTCTTATATTGTTTTCGGCCTTTTTCCTTTTTTGCACCAAGATTAACTGTGAATTTTAAGACTCTAATTAGTCTTATATTTACACGACCTTCTAATTAGAATTATCCAATTAATTAAGATAATAGATCTTATCCAAATCTTTGATTAATTCTTGAATTAATAATTCAAGATGATAGATCTTATCCAAATCTTTAATTAATTAAAGATAATGGATCTTATCCTAATCTTTCATTAATTCTTGAATTAATAATTCCAGATAATGGATCTCATCAAAATCTTTAATTAATTCTTGAATTAATAATTCAAGATAATGGATTTTATCCAAATCTTTAATTAATTCAAGATAATGAATCTCATTCAAATCTTTAATTAATTCTTGAATTAATAATTCAAGATAATGGATCTTATCCAAATCTTTTCTTTATCCTCTATTTATCCAATCTTTATTGGACGTATATTTATATTAGATAATTCTAAATTATCTTTTATAATCTAATCTCTTGAATTCAAAATTCAAGTTTAAATCTCAAATTTAAAATTCAAAATGGCCTAAGAACGCATTTGGTCTTCTAATATATTTGGGCTTATTAATGGAAAAATTAATTTCCCACTAGATAACCATATATGGCGCCATTTTAATATATTGGGCTTGGAGTCAAACTCCAACCCAAATATACCTATTCTTTGGAGAAAGCCCAATAATAATTATTGGCCTAAGATTGCTAATTTTAAGCAATAAAAAATAACCTTTGTGTGTGACTCATTGGGACCAATTAATCACTGACATAAATAACCTTGGACTAATTAAACTCCTTTAATGGGCTCAAGTTATCTAATGACCACATAAGACACTAGCAATGCTCTGTGACCCCAGAATTAATTGAGTTGATCAAGTGATCTACCCTTTTCCCAATTTGGATACCGTGCTGGCTTTATCTCTCACATCGTCATTAACATTTAGTCGAGAGCAAAGATAGAGTATCTTCTCTCTTGATTGACTAAATATAACTTTTTTCACAGAACTAGGAATCTTCTTCTATTGACTCTAAGATGGAACATGACTCTTCATGATCATTTATTGTGCATAAATTTCCGAGTCAACTAGAAGTCACCCAAGCCCTACCGGTCTTGTGAACGACTAATCCCTTGTAGGGGACTGTGAGTCTTTTCAGCATGTCCATCTACACTCATGCATTCAAGTCATACCTAAGAGTACACTGTTCTCCCCATTCTCAAACGGATATAGTTGTACAATCAAAATATGACCCTAGGACACAGTGCTCGATGACATCCTCAAGTCTAGGACAATCCGCACTACCAAACGTTGAGAGACTTTTATATCCAATGATATTTCCTACAAATCTTTGTGGAGTCTCTCAGCGGGTCTGTTCGGTGCTATCTGTTCTCCAACAAATCCACCCACGACATCAGTTAAGGCATCACCATGCCTATATTCCATGAGGCCCCTACCTTGCATCTCTATACAGGTAGATAATGTCGTACTAGTCTTATTGAGATCACCAATGCCCTTTCTTGGTGATTCAAGACTAGGAACAAGTTTCAGGCAATAGACATTCGGTGTTCTCGAGTCCTCATGATTCCAATCATAGATCCTCAAGTGAACACCTGTTCTATTCCTAGGGTTTTTATCTTTAAGCGTATATTAACCTTAATGTAAAGGCGAGACATAAGTATGATAAAGATAAAATGTGCTCAAATACATAAATCATAAAATGCTAAATAGAAAAAGGTGTCCCTCTGTCAAAGCAGATTGTCTCTAAGACACCTATTTACTAACACAAACTTGGCAGCTGTAGTGCTCTCGAAGCAGTGGAGTGGGCTGTTTTTGAAGGATTAAGAATGGCATGGGAATTAGGACTCAAGAAGGTTATGCTTGAATCAGATTGGAAAAACCCATTAGTTTCGGTGGGTGCAGTTTGTTATTTATACAAATCAAATCTCTTCTGGGATTTTCGTGGAAGCTGAAAATCCATCATATTTCGATCAAAACGAGCTTGTTTATGCTTTGGCGAAGATGGGCCTATCAAGAACTTCTTGCATGAATACTTGTCCTGCTCTTTTGAGGAGCTTAGTAGACACCAAGTGTTTGGGATCTAATCCCCATCTAGTTTAGTTTTATTGTCTATTAGGGCTCTGCCCTCTCATGTATCAAAAAAGAAAAGGGATCGACAAAAGAAGGAGGCCTAATCCAAGCCAAATTACAGCTGAGAAATGAGTCGTTGGTCCCCTGATCATATTCTCTTGACGCACCAGGAATCGCTTGCCTAGTACACAATAATAAAGCTTGTACTTTGCCAAAGCAAACACCATCACTATTCACTACCCACCAATTCCACGGCGCAAAATATTAAGAATCTTAGCCACAAGCACGTTTGGATGCGCTTCCTTTGGCACGCAATAAATTGGAAAGTTTCTTGCTGCGCAGGAACCGTAATATCACTGCAAAACAATCCCTGAAGCCCATTGGATAGATCTTCTCCCATTTTACATTCTGTTTTAAACCCCAAAACACAAGGTTAGACCTTATGAATTATGATAGATTATCGTTTGAAGAAGGTAATATATTTCCAATATGATAATGCTTATTAAGAACTCATGATCTCAGTCACGGATCCGGACAAAAGGACCAAACAGGCATTATTAAGTTTTTTAAAAAGCATAGAACTTAAGTCCTCTGTACTTTACATTCCGTTCAAACGCCATTAGTTACACAGGAACGTGAACGTCCAAATCTAGTCTAGAATATTGATTAAAGTTTAAAAAAACAACGAAAAAGAATAATAAACGGTGCAACACTGGAATTATAATACTCCGAAAATAGTAGGGTTCAGACGATAATAGACTATTAAAACTTCATAATTGACATAGCTTTGTAAAGACCAAGATTAAAAAGGAGTTCACAATTCCAAATCGAAATGACACGTTACTAGTGCAGGACACAACCATGAACAGACACAGACAATAACTAAGCCCTTTCACCACGAATACGCCTAGCAAGCTGGATGTCCTTAGGCATAATGGTCACCCGCTTAGCATGAATAGCGCAGAGATTAGTATCCTCAAACAATCCAACAAGATAGGCCTCTGCAGCTTCCTGAAGAGCAAGAACAGCATGGCTCTGGAACCTCAAATCAGTCTGGAGAGTCAAGAGAAAAAAGAATAATCAGAGCTATACTCCCTTCAAATAATTTCAGTGAATAATATAGTTGACTGGAAACAAGATGTTGAAAAGGATTGATTACCTTAAAGTCCTGGGCAATTTCTCGAACAAGACGTTGGAAGGGAAGCTTCCTGATCAAGAGCTCAGTGCTTTTCTGATACTTCCGAATCTCACTGATCCATAGATTAAACAAATTTGATTCCAGTTGAAAACAAATAAATAAAAGGTTCCAGAATATATTCAGCTTAGGTAAAATAATAACACATCCTTACCGAAGAGCAACGGTTCCTGGGCGATATCTATGGGGCTTCTTCACTCCACCTGTGGTTGGAGCAGACTTCCTTGCAGCCTGCATAACCAATAGGCAGAATATAAACTTGGACCTCATACAATGTACACTAGATATGTGCATAGCAACTAAAATATGTCTTCTAGCAAAAGTTTAAGTGAGAAGAACTCATTAGCGCAGTATAGGACTCAGCTCAAACAGTGCTGATAAGGATACTCATAAATTACACAATTATAAGATTATCACATTCTTACAGCGGTAGTGGGAACCCAACTTTCTTTTAAGGTATGGGACGCATCCTTAACAAAACACTTTTGTTGACAAAATACATATTTTCAGAATCAATTGCTAGTCTGACCCAAAAAAAAAAAAAAAATCAATTGCCTATTTGCAACAATTATATTTATACACACTTCATTGTATAGTCCTTTAAACATCTTGTCGTGCTGAGAATGCTAGACAACATGCATGATGCAACTACAATCAAAACAACCCGATCCATACAGATTATAATCAATATCTTCCACAGAATATATCTAACTTCAAATTTATGGTTATATGTATCTCAAACAAATATTTTATGCCTCTTAAAAAAGGAAAACTGAAAAAGACAAATTCAAGAAGCAAGTCTCTTTTTGAATAAGAGAAGCAAGTTTCACATCCGTCTCCTCTTAGCACAAATACACAGAAAATATCAAATCAAGATTAAGCTTCAAACGACGCCTCAAAAATTTGAAATTTGAAAAACATTAAATTTAATAATTAAGATAATAAAGAAAATAACAAAACGAACATAAGACGGAAAGATTTTTTTTCCAGTCTCGTTCTCAAAGATATGATGAGAAAAACTACACAAAATATCAAACGAATGAAAGGAAAAAAAAAAAACAAGCAATAACTAGGAACCAAAAAATTATCGCGCATTATGTAAACAGTACATCAAGAGAAACTAAAAGCCAATAAAGATGTATACTACATGATAAATGAACAATTCCATGCAAGGAAAAGCTACACAAAGAAAAAAGAAAGACCTTGGTGGCGAGTTGCTTCCGAGGAGCCTTTCCCCCGGTAGATTTGCGAGCGGTTTGCTTCGTACGAGCCATCTTGATTTACGCGAGATGAAGCTGAAATTACAAATCAATTAAAGAACGCAAGGGTGCAGGGGAATATTGAAGGATAACAAGAAATACTGGAAAGGAAAGATTAAAGATATAAAATGATTACCAGGTTAGGGTTTTAAAATTCCTCGATCTCCAGAAACCCAGCAAGACGGGATGCTTCAGGGAAGAGATAATTAAATAGATCCTTTTATTTACATGTTCGTATGTATTTATAGATATTAGGCTCGGCTTAGAGGGGACCGCAAGACTCCGGTTTCGACCCGATTAATCAATCTTTTTTAAAAAACAAAATCTTTAAAATATCGTGTATTTAAAAAGATTCTTTGTCTATCCAATATTTTATATTATATCTATAATCCAGTATTGTTCATACTCCCGATTTATCAGGTTAACTTTTTTTTTTTGAGAAATTAAGAAAACTAAATAAATTACTTAATCATATCAGATATTGTGTATTCTTATATTATATATTATTTTATTAGTCAAACTAATTAATTTGAAGAAAATAACAAAAATAATTTAATTAGCTTCCTTAATCTCTCCAAAAAAATAAAATTTGTTTTAGAATTAGGACAAGAGGAATTACTATTTATAAATCACATTGTTAATAAATTATAAAAAATATTACTTTTGTATATTCATAACAAACAATTGCTCATGTTTACCACGTGAGAATATGTGGAAATGTATAAAACATATTTTTAGCATATCATGGGTTAAATATATGGCACTAAAAAATCTGTTTATGAAAGTCACACCAACAGGTTTGGATAACCTATAAAATTTTTTATAAAAAAAAAATAAAAAAATTGTTAAAATTTAATGAAATATAGAGAATCCCTTAACAAAATTTGTGAATGATTGGATTTTTTACTTAGTAAAAAAAGTTGTTAATACATAATTAAATATCGTAAATTTCTTAACAAAATTTTTAAATGACCTCATAGTGTGATTTTTTTACTTAGTAAATGAACGCGGTTAAAACCTAATAAAATGTCGTGAATTCCTTAAATTTTTTTTGAAAATGACATGATAATATAATTTTTTTACTTCGTAAACAAAAATTGTTAAAAATTGATGAATTTCTTAACAAAACTTTTTTTTACTTGGTAAAATAAAGTTATTAAAACTTAGTTGTTAAACTTGAGGAATTTCTTAACGAAACTTGTGAATGACCTGATATTATAAATTTTTCACTTGATAAACAAAAGTTGTTAAGACCTAATGAAATATTGTAAACTCCTAAATAAAACTTGTGAATGCATTGAGTTATATAAATATATATATATATAATGTATTGAAAGCTATTGGTAGCCATTGAGCCACCAAACTTGCAAACCAAGTGGTGAGGATTCTAACCCCAATACTTTCGTATTGTTGTTAAGGGACTTTCTCTTTTACTATAGTGCAAGGTGAAAAGAATCGTTCTCACACACAACAATTTAACCATGATAGTTTTATAAAACCTAATTAATAAGTGATAATGGATAAAATCATTTTCTTTCAATAACACATACATCAGAGTCCATGACACAAATTCCGTTCACAAGCTCACTACAAAAAATCAATCACTATGGGCACAATTAACAAACAGAAGAATATATAATTCACAAATTTTATTATATTAAACCCCACAACAAAGAGTCTACGTGAAGGCCCTATAAAGCAAGGTCGGACCTTAGTTAAACAGTCATCTCGAAATCGTTATCCAAACAATAAATATAATATTTCAAAAACATGAGGGCCCTAGAATGGTATTACCTCCGGTCCTAATTATAGGAACACTTTTGTAGTGCAATTTGCATTACAAAGGTGTTCCTATAATTAGGACCGAGGGGAGTATTGTATTGAATACCAAAACACGGCTACAAAGTTCATGACTCATATGTCTCTAACTGCTTCCCTTGGCCTTTAGCAAAATTAGAGGTCTTGCCTAAAAAATATTAACAAAGATAGGGTGAGACATAAAGTCCCACTAACCAAAATCAATTTACAAAGTATACAGGCAAGGATTGCAAGTCAAAGAAGCAGGTTTACTAACATAATAATAATATTCTCAATAATTAAATATTATATAATACCTTCAAAGATTAAAACCATCCCCACCCATCCATCATGCTCCTCCTTATATCTTCTAAACCCGGTACACGGTATCAATGCTAGTATATCAAGCCAAAGTTAGCTAATCACTTCAAGAATATTGTCCCCTCTCATGCCACCACTGATATACGGGAATGTTAATCTAAAACACTCAACTCAAAATTCGAGTCAGGAATGAGAGAGCTAACTGACACAATTTCACCATATCTCTTCCACACTACTCAACACGTCCCATAATAGAAAAGCAATATATCAATATATTTTTCAAAAACATTTACAAGATTATCATCCCTCATACAACATTTCATCACAAACATCATACTCATCACAACAATAACAATCTTAATAATAATCTTCACTCATATATACAAGTTGAAAAATACATTGCTAGATCATCATCCCTCATACAACATTCTATCACAAACATCATAATTTTCACAACAGTGACAATCTTAATAATAATCTTCCCTTATATATGCTAGTTGGAAAATACACTACTTCTTTAAACTAATTTCATATTTAAACATACACATAATTTTTCCAAACATATACAAGTAGTATTTAGAAAACACCTTATAGCCCAAAGCAATCATATAGAATAAATTAACCCCAGTTACCTCAACTCCAAGCTTAACCTTAACCTAAGGAGTAAAGTATGAGTGATCATCAATCACAAGAAAACTCTACATTATTAATATAGATACCAATCAACCACAAACAATAATAAAATAAATAAGCTATACAATTCAACTCCCAAAAACCCAATTTTGTCTACAATCATTATCCTCAACATCCTAATTTTCTCAACAATCTAAAGTCATAGATCACTTCCCATGAGCCCAAATTACTCATTAAAATCTTTAGATAACCTCTATACCATATTCTCACATCAATAACTCAATTTCATAAATTAAAGTTTCACCTCCAACACACCTATAGTCATATAATCATCAATATCAACATCTTAGACCAATTAAATCTCTTTTATAATTTATATGAGCATAATCCAATTATTAAACAACTCTTCAAACCTCCACATAGTCAAAATCATAACTTATAATTTTATATAATTCAAAATCTACAAAACTAAACCGATTAAAATTTCAATAATACCTCCATTAACCCAAATAAATTATCTAAGACACATTTAATTGGTAAGAACATCCTATACAACATAAATCCTAAACTTTCTAAATAGAAAATTAATATTAAATTCCTACAACAACCAACCAACAAACCTAAACCGATTCAAATCAACTATTAATCACCCTCTACATATATATAATTATCTATTGTCAAAACTATAAACTCTCCCAAAATCCTAATTCCACAATTTTCACTAATCAGCACACACTACAAAAAAAACGACAATTAGTAGCGGTTAAAATGACCTATTTGTAACGGTTTTTGACGTGACAAACGACATTTGTAGCGGTTAGAGGAACCGCGACAAAATCGCCTGTGGCAAGCCGATTTGTAACGGTTAAAAAAACCGATACTACATACACATAAACCGCTACAACCTCTGTTGCGGTTCAAGAAAACCGTCACTAAATCAGCGGGCCGACGTGTGTTTCGAGACATTAGTCACGGTCCGTAACCGTTACAAATCATATTGTAGCGGTTCCGAATGATTTCATAACCGCTACAAAATAATGTGTTGATAAATTTGTCGCGGTTACTAACCGCTACAAACATTCCCGCCATTTTTAGCCAAAAAATTTGCCGCCATCTCGAATATTTGTAGCGGTTTACAACCGCTACAAATAGTCCCGCCACATGTGCTTTTGAATATTTGTAGCGGTTTCAAACCGCTACTATAAACGCTACAATTTTATTTTAAATTGTGTAGCGGTTATTACAACCGCTACAAATTCATTACGGTTTAAAAAAATGTATAACGCCATTTTATTTGAAATGTTGTAGCGGTTATTGCAACCGCTACAAATTCATTACGGTTTAAAAAAAAATTATTATTTATCGGCGTAATTCAGTAATTATTATTAATATATCTTTTTAACAAAAATAAAAGGACTAAATTATGAAATTTAAATATATAAGGTGCATGTATAAAAACAAAATAATAAGATTATGTAAGTAGAATAAGTGCTAAGAAATGAGGTGGTTAAAACAATACTGAATATTTAAAAATTATATGTACAAATCAATTGAATAATGTATATGAAAGAATAGGGAAACTTGAAAGATATATCTCGTTCAACTGCAAAATAACAAAGTTTAATTAGTATCAGAACTATAAATTAGTATGAGAAACATTAGAATTGATCGAGTTACACGGTACTTACCCCGTTCAAACTCATAATGTTCAAACGTAAAATATTTGAGATGACCGAGAGAAAACGTGGGTAGAAAAGAAGTTGAGGCGTATTAAATGAGGTTGGGTGGGGGTATTTATGGTGGTGTCTGCGTATCATTTTGTAGCGGTTGGTGTCTCACTTTTTGTAGCGGTTTTTATATTTAGTAGCGGTTTTGAGGGTTATTGTAGCGGTTATTGTAGCGGTTGATCTTGTCGCGGTTTTTAAGGGTTTGTAGCGGTTATATAACCGCTACAAAGTAATTTCTGAGTTCTTTTTTTAGAAAAAAAAACTTAAAGGTGTTTTTTTCCTAATTAATTTCGGATTTTTTAAGTGTTTGTAGCGGTTATATAACCGCTACAAAGTAATTTCGAGGTTTTTTTATTAAAAAAACTTAATATTAAAAAGATTTCATATTACAAAGATAGGCATTAATTTTTCCTCTCAATCTTCTTCGACATCCCTACAAAGAAAGTTTACATAAAATGTTACGCGTGAGTTGAATACGTTTGAACACAATATAATTAAAACTTTAGTTAAATGTTTCAATTTCATAAAGCGTAAATTTAAAAACGTATCGAACTATAGGTAAATTGTCATCGCCGTGCAGGATGAAGTCTTGAAGCGGCGGGCCGCAACGGCTCACAATCGTAGGCGACCTTATCACCATCGCCCATATCATAAAGGTCCCGAGGCTTTAAGTGAACCACCATATTCCAATCCTTGTGCCTCTCATCGACGACATAATAAACCCGATGGGCCTCGAGGCAAGAATATACGGCTCGTCATCTTGGATCGACCACGTGTATAGGCCGGGAGAAATTCACCGATGTGATGCCTAAGTCGTCTGTCGTGAGTCCCCCGGACGTTGTGGTATTCGCCCACAAACACTTGAACAACGTCACGGTGAATAGGCTGTGTAACTTATCCCGACCACATCAAGCGGCTTTCCATAATACGGGACGTCACCGAACCGCATGTTGCCGTCACTGCTGCTCGCATAACTCCTCGTCCCAAACGTGCCATATACACCAGAGTTTTGGGTCAGCAATCCCTGATCTCGTGCGACGGTGCAAAACTTAAAACCATTGGCATTGTATGCCGTGAATCTTAGGGCGTGGTCAAGCGGGCCTCTGCGAGAGCTCAATTACGTGAGTGCGGGTTGTGGTCGTTCATTATTCTCCTCCTAAACCAACTCGGGAATTCTCTGTGAACCTTTCTATCAATTTCGGAGGATGTCCGTATACGAATCCTCGTTCACGCTTCACATAACTCCCGAATTCCCCGCAATTGAACATGCAATGAAATGTGAGTATGTATAAAATGTAAGGAAATATATAGGATACGATATATATATATTTGTATGAAATCCTTACCGAAGGTACGGTTCAACTTTGGTGCGCTTAATCAAGACATGTCTATGTGCTTGGAACTTCTCAAGTGCCGTGAGTTTGAATTTCTCACTCCCGCCAACCGGTTTACCAACACGAGGGATTAACAACTCTGTTGTCTCTGGCTCCGGCTCAGGCTCAGAACAATCGTCTACACGAGGCGGTCGGTTGAATGACGTTTCAATGTCATCGAAGTACTGGAACAAAAATACAAGACCTCATCCCCGATATAACCTTCGCTATTGAACCTTCGTGCCACGCCTTATTCCTCACGTAAGATTTAAGTTTCCCAAGAAACCTATAAAGTAGAACCATAAAAATAATAGCCGGATCAATGGTTAAACGTGCGACTAGTGAGTAATGGTAAAGTAATTATTTTTCAACAAGTACCTCTCAACGGGATACATCCATCGGCAGAGAATCGGGCGGCAAGCTTTGTTTCGTGAACAAGGTGTCTTGTCGGGTGAACCATGGCCGTGAAAAATGACGGAGGAAAGATCATCTCCAAATGACACGGCGTAAGAATGATTTTCTCTGCGGCTGGTCGAGCTCCTCCACTATCAAAACCTTCGAACACGGCTTAGAAAGAAAGTACAAAGCTCGACCAAAACGAGAGACACGTCGAGAGCGGCGTATTTTCATGGCGGCGAAGTAAGCTGTTGCATAAGCACATGTGAGTCATGACTCTTGACCCTGTAACCTTTCGAGCACTCGCAAGTCAATACATCGTGATATGTTGCTTGAATACCCGTCGGGAACCTTTATTTTCTTCAAGGTAGCGAGAAAGATTTCCTTATTCGGTTTTGTCAGGGTGAACCTTGCCGGTTGAAATCTGTCATGCTCATCCGGCCACGCGTCTCCACGAACGCCCATCTCCGTAGATCTTTCTGGCTGCGAGATGATCTTTGGACTTGCACAGTTCGTTGAGAATCGTGTACAACACATTGTCGCACACATTCTTTTCAATGTGCATGACATCCAGACTGTATCGGAGCAAATTATCTTTCCAATACGGAAGAGCGAAGAAGACGCTTACCTTTCGCCATTGTTGGGGCGTAGAACACGAAGCCACTGCGAGTCTTTGTTCCGCCCTTGCCGGATCGTTCTTTTCCCAAACTCAACATCAACATCCCGAAGCTGCTCTATGATTTCTTCACCGAGATAAATTCCGAGGGGTCCTCTTTTTCCTGTTGCCCATTAAAACGATTGCGTTGCAACCTAAACTGTGCGTACCATCGAGAAACCTCCGATGACCCATGAAGCACCACTTACGACCGTGGGGAAGGCGTGGTATGCACATTCCACCCGGATAATGTTTCAAGGCCAGGAAATTCGCTTATCGTCCAAATCAAGGCCGCACGCAAGTTGAAAAGTGTCTTCTCTTGCGCGTCATACGTCTCCACACCTACATTCCACAACTCCACCAACTCCTTGATCGGCGGTGGAGATACACATCGATGTCATTTCCGGTGCCTTTTTCCTGAAATGATCATGGACATAATGAAGGAGCTTTGTTTCATGCACATCCACGGGGGAAAGTTGTAGGGTATCAACATAGCGGCCATATATCGTAGCTTGTGCTAACATTCCCAAATGGATTAAAACCGTCGGTCGCCAAAGCAAGACGGACATTTCTAGGGTCCGCCGCGAAATCTGGAAAGGCGAGTCGAACGCTTTCCACGCTTGGCATCACGTGGATGCTCGAGTTTACCATCTTCATTCTTATCATCTTTATGCCACCTCATATCTTTGAGTTTGTCTTAGACGACATAAACAATCTTTGCGGGCGAGGTTTTAAAGGAAAGTACCTTAGAATCTTCGCGAGTTTCTTCTTCGCTTCTTCCCTTTCGAATAGTCTTGAACCTCGAAGTGTGACACTTCTTACAAGTCTCCCTCCGATCGTCCTCTCCCAATAAAGCATACAGTCGTTTGGGCGGGCATCTATTTTTCGTAGTTCAAGCCTAATCGTTGATTATCTTCTTCGCCTCGTAGAAGGATGAGGGAATGTCCGCGTCTGGGAAAGCATCTCGAAGTAATTCCGGGAACATCGACATTGCCTTATCGGTGATCCCACACATGCACTTGATATGGTACAATTTGATAAGAAAAGATAACTTTGAGTATTTCGACAACCTTGATACAAAGGACGATCGCTCTCATCCATGAGGCTGAAAAATTCCCGCTGCATCGTTCTGAAGAAAACGAGGTGCGGACCCCGCACCTCTTCTGTGAAGTTGTCGTCTTGAACACCAAAAGCATCACGGACGGCTTCATTAACCGGATCATCTTGATGTACTTGATTTCCTACTTCGAGGTTCGAGGAAGATGGAGCCCATATCCCATACCACGTTGCTCCCCATGAACCGCCTGAATGTATATGCTTACGGGAAAGGCTTTACAAGAAGATGTTCCAAAGCGAGAATCTCGTGTTTGCCACTTCTTAAACTTACATCGCACACAAGGACACACGATCTTCCCATTAATGCATGCGTGAGAGAAGGCGAAATCTAAGAAAGTGTTCAATCCCGCTAAATATACGGAGAACTACGCGGTTTGCTTGATCCATGACTTATCCATATGTAACAAACAAATCTAGGATAGAAGATAAATGTGGATACAATGTTTAATTACATTCAACGCAGAACTTGGGATCTTTAAACATGCATCGAATGTTTTGTAGCGGTTACATAACCGCTACAACAACCGTTGCAATTACAACGAACAATTTTGTAACGGTTATAGAACCGCGACTACAACCGCTATCGAGTAAAATTTGTCGCGGTTATATTCATCACAACCGCTACAAAATGATGCCTGTTGAATCTTGTAGCGGTTATTCAACCGCGACAAAATAGGGCGCCCTTTTTCAAATTTCAAATTTGTTGCGGTTTCTCATTAGAACCGCTACAAAATTTAATTAATTTTTAGTATTTTGAAATAAAATTTTAGGAAATTATTTTGGATTATAATTAAAATATATAACTAAAGCACACGTTAAACAAGGATTAAAATTTTGTATTAAAAGTTTTAGGGTTTTCGATTAAAATTTCTTTAAATGAGTTATAGGTTTTGAAATAACGTATCAAATTTAACGGTAACAAATATATAACTAAAGCACATCTTAAACAAACCAAATATTTAAACCAAATTAAACTAATATCCAACTGTATGAGAATATTTGAAGTTTTCAAAATAAAAACTAACTATCGGGAACATGATCATCAAGTCTGTCCTAGGGGGTCTGTCTCGGGGGGTTGGTACACGTGGGGGATTCCTCAAAGATGAACGGAGGAGGCTCGGGATCGGAAACCGCCGGTCGGGTAATAGTCGCGCCGGGGCCCCAAGAATACGAGTCCAGCCTCTCCACATGATGATCGTACCAACGGTGGATACTCTCCCGCATGCGCTATGCACGGCCTCCTCGTCGGCCCTCTGCGCATCTCTCGGCCTCCTCGTCGGCCCTCCGTGCAGCCTCATGTGCAGCAACTCGCTCGGCGACCTTCTCGGCAATGATCTCATCAAAAGTCTCCGGTGGTGGCCTTCTCGAGTGGAGGTCCGGTGGACCTGCAGGAGGAGCCATGCTTCGGGTACACCATGCTAGGCACGGCGCCAAGGCCCATGCCCCTAACACGGCCGGGATGCTCGGCGGGCCCACTGCAGCTTTCGGTGGGCGGTAGGATTCACTGCCCTGTGACTCTGGTCTGCGACGCTTGTAGCTCGCCTCGGTCTTCTCAATCCGGGCGACCCACAGCGTTCATGAACAATCATTAATAAAATAATTGACGATCAATTTTAATATACAACATTCATTATATTTTTCAATGTTTTTGTAACTTACTATTATCTCCTCGCCGCTGAGAGGTCGGCGTCCCATCACGGTGTCTATGGGTGCGTGTCCACAACTTCCCATAGTTCGTTTGTGTGTTCTCCTCCCGAGCCTTCTTTTGCTTTGAAAGAATTAAAACAATATGTACTTTGTTATTGGAAAAACAAAACAATCGGTATGTTAAATAATAACATACCATCTCACCGTAGGTCACAACAAACGTCTTGGTCCCCGCCGTGTGATGGATCCTCTCGTGTGCCACGCTTCTTGTGTTTCTCTGCGACAAAGCTGATCGGAGGAGGAAACAAAACTTAATTTAAACTAAATTTAAATTATCACTTAAGTGAAACTATTAATTAATTTAAACTATATGTAATTAAATTATAATTAATTTAATAAAATGTACTGCCCCGTCAGGCACCTCTCTGTATCATAAATTCATTATTAAAAATTAATAAATAAAGAAATAAATAATGAAAGAAATAAACTAAAACGATAACTATTAACATGTAAAATGTAATGAAACAATATTGACTACTGCGCGAACTCCGCTAAACGCCTTGTTCTTTGTGTCCTTCGTCACACTCTTCCAATCCTTAAAAAAAATCGGGAACCATGCCCAATTGCCGCCAAATTCAGACAAAAAACGGTTCATCAGGTGACCACGGTGCCGATCGCCCTGTCTGTGAGCTCGTTCCACGGGACTACGACCCGATACCCGGACACCTCCCAGTCGTACTGAGTGAGAGTGGAAACATCCAGCGTCCTACTGCTGATGTTCCCATGTTTATCTGCAATATTAGAAAAAATTGAATTAAACCTACAAAATTTATATTAATTTCTCCAAAAAATCCAATTAGATATACCTTCGACATCCACTGTAAATCCGGCGAAGACGCCGGTCGGGGTTCCGTGGTCCCTTGGGTTTCTGGTCCATGAACCGCTCCACCTCCACTAGGGAATGTCGATCGGATCTCCGCATTCTCGTCGTCTAAGTCGTTCAACGACAAACTTGCTTCTTGATCTCCCCCTACGGTCCCCACATTTGGAATTTCTTCATCGGCGAAGAGATTGGCAAACTCGTTCGGCTCCCGAGATGGCGGTGGTATATGTTGGGCCCCACGCCTCTCGTCGGCCTCCGCCCTACTACTACCCCCTTAAACCGGTTTTGAAAGGGACACCTGCTTTTCCCTTTCCCTTCTCTCCTCCAGAAACCATGATGTTGAAAGGTAGAAGTTTAAAAGTAAAAGTTTAAAGAGGGTGAAAGGTAAAAACGGTGAAAACTCAAACCGTTGGAAGTGTGACTTTGAAAATGAGGATTCACTGTTTAAAAAACCGAACATTTTGTAGCGGTTAACCTCATAAACCGTTACAAAATTTGAAATTTTGTAACGGTTCATACATCACCGCCACATAAACCGCTACAAAATATCTGACCGTTAAAATTCTGTAGCGGTTGTGTAATAACCGCTACAAAAACCGCTACAAAATAGCCGACCCTTGAAATTGCAGCGGTTTCTATGAAACCGCTACAATATGACCACATTTTGTCGCGGTTTTGTTGTGAACCCTTCTGAGAATGATTTTTTCAAAAAAAAATTCCAAACTAATTAGTTTGATTCAAATATTTTATGAATCAAACTAATTAGTTTGGTACAAATATTTAAAAAACCAAACCTTCAATTCATTTATTTCTTTTCTTTAATTTTTTTAAAACTGTCCACAGTAATAAATTACACATAATGAAGTAACCAAGAATAGTCCAACATGTCCGTGGGGATTGGGACTCAATGTAGCCGCCGATCTCCCACGAAAAACTGGCTGAGTCATTTTCATCAGAGATATTTTCGTGAGACAAAGGTGGCTACAATGGAACCCAATCTCCAAGTCGCTGTTGGACTCTTCTCGAAGAGTAGAAGTATTCACGCCAAAGAAATGAGCAAACCTTGGCTTGTGATCGAACGAATTGCCTCGCAAGGATGAGAGAGGCAAATATCCGCACCCTCATCACGATATAAGAGATCGAGCTACCGATATCTCGCATTCCTTGGACGACCAAGCGAGATAGTTCATTCAGTTACAAGTCGAAGATTTAGTAATTCCTTTAGTAGTTATAGTTGATGAACGTTATTTATAGTGTGAAAAGTTGTAGCGGTTCCCCTCAAAACCGCTACAAAACTATAGATTTTGACGCGGTCACTTTTAACCGCGACAATTTAACCGCGACAAAATAGGTTTTTTTTTGTAGTGACAATATTACCCTTATTAGAAAGAAAAAATGCGTGGAATGAATCTCACGAAGGAAGTTTGTTTAGTTACCTAAATGATCTTATAAGCTTACCTTAAATCTCAAACCATGAGAAAAACAATGCCGAAAACGCGTCTACAAACTCTGAACGATGAAACCCATTTTTTTTCAACAAATGACGATGGCTAATACTCTCTATGGTCCTTATTATAATGTACCAATTAACAATTTTCACAAACCAATAAAAACAGTTAAAGTCAATATATAAAGTTGTTCTAAAATTTAAGAAACTTCGAATATTACCCCTACTAATTGCACTAAACTATAATATTATATTAATTATTACTCTCACCCACTACTCTTATTATATATAAAATAATAATTAATACGTTTTAGAAACAAGCAAGTGCTTTATAAAAAAAAATCAAATACACTTACTAATTTATACCTTATAATGAAGGACTAAAAGTAGTAGTGAGGGTATTATATTATTGCCCACGTGCCCCTTTGTGACTAAAGGGGCATGACGCCCATTTATTTTTTTTTGCTTTTTTTATGATTTTTTTTTATCAATTTCTCCTTCGTAATTATATTTAAATCCTAAAAATAAAAAATAGAATGTCACACAAGGCTTGATTCCTTTTTTTCTCCATAAAGTTTGTGGAGACATATCATCTCATAAACCAAATGCATCAGTCCATCCTTATAGAAATTGAGGAAAGTATCTGTAATCCAAATCTTGAAATAAAGAAAGCTAGAAGTAGGAACCCTAATGTCAAAACAACCGGCTTTTTGATCTAATTAATTTTTTTTAAAAAAAATTACTAAATTAAAGCGTTTTGGAAACTAATTCTTGAAATAAGTCTCACGCCACTGATGGCGTGTTAAAAAAAAAAAAAAATAATAATAAAATAATAATAATAATAATAAAAAGTGGGATCTGTTGTGATATGTTGTTATAATCAAATTGTACCGCGTAATCTTTTAAAAGGCGTTTTTAATGAGTTATTTCAGCTCCCTGCTTTCTTTCTTTAAATTATTCCACTTTTTTATCATTTATTATTATTATTATTTCTTTAAACTATTTGACCAAAATAATTTTTTTCAAGGAAGCAGATCCACTAATTTAGTGGTTCTGTTTCCATATAAATAATAATTAATTATAATAATTATAATAATATTAAATGATAAAAAAGTGGAATAATTTAAAGAGAAAAAAGCAGGGAGCTGAAATAACTCATTAAAAACGCATTTCAAAAGATTACGCGGTACAATTTGCGTGACTCACCTATGGCGCAACAATTTCTTACGGGATTAATGACGTAAGACTTACTTTGGGAAATAGTTTCAAAAGAGCTTTAGTTTGATTTTTTTTAAAAAAAAAAATCATTTTGGTCAAAAAGCCATTTATTATACACCCAATATTTGTATAACAACAGTATTAATTTTGGGATGTGTATTTTTTATAAATATTTATACAGATCCCAAAATCAATACGGTTGTTATACAAATATTTGGGGTATAATAAATATATAGATCCCCTAATATTAGGATCTGTTGTTATAACCAAATTGTACCGTACAATCTTTTAAAAGACTTTCTTGATGAGTTATTTCAGCTCAATGATTTATTTCTTTTGACTTCAAATTAAATGAGGTAGAGTTTTAAATTATTTCACTTTTTTATCATTTATTATTATTATATTTAATTATTATTTATATGGAAACAAAACCACTAAATTAGTGGATCTGCTAAATTAGCGGATCCTTGAAAAAAATTATTTTGGTCAAAAAGCCGGGGAGATTTTCTCACACCTAGTGCTAAATGACGTGAGAAAACCTCACGCCATTTAGCACCAAAATCTCTCTCACCTGTTGCTAAATGGCGTGAGATTTCCCCACGTGACCGAATAAATATTTCCCCAGAAACGTTAAGATTTTTTACGCCATTTGTACCGTCCAGTCAGGCCACACCACCAAGTGCATTAGTTTGGTAAATAGCTTGAAATTTGATTTATTTTGGTAATTTTTTTTTTTTAAAAAAATTATTTTAGTCAAAAAGCCCAAAACAACCATACCACACACTTTTAGTTAATGGGCAAGCTATAAAGAGATAATATAAAGACTTCTATGTATCACACCCAAACAAACATAGGGTTGAGTTGGAAGGTGGTGTTGAGTTAATATATCACTTGATGGAAAAGCATTATGAAATAACTTTCAAATGAAAATGAGTTGTCTGTATGGTAAACGGAACTTAGCTTCCATAAAAAATTTCAGAATTTGATCACTAGGAATATCATTATAAATTGCAGCTTTGATTAATTGAGATACTTCACCTTTGCACGATCAAAAAAGAGATACTTCACCTTTGGCAATATAGAGACTTGATGAATTGTCAGTCCACATAAGTTTGTTCGAATAATCTAAAATGAAGACAAGAGTGGCCAAAATAGTTTGAGCAATGGTTGGGGAATTAAATATAACTGCAAACCAACCAAGTATTCCAAATAATAATTAAGCAAAAGTCATTTACTTGGCCATTTTAGGTAACTAAGCCTCTTTTTAACTACATAATATTTTAATAATAGTTCCCACCATCTTTTACAGTATTTAGTGTATTCAATATATTTAACGACTATTAGTTATTGTCGAGTTAAGTCGGGTTAAGGGGTTTTAATGTTCTGAAAGTTTTTGTGGGCACCTGGAGTTTTTTTTAGGGAACAAATATACCCAAGAAGTTTTAAGAAATAAGGTAATTTTGCCTTCCGTTAAAGATCAAACGATCAACTATTTGTTGACTCATTATGTTGAGATTAGTGCCACATGGACATACCACCTCCTCTTTTTAGGTTAGATATTTCTTAGGAGAAAGTGAAAGATATATATTTCTCCTTCTCCTCAAGCGTTCTCCGACAAGACTGTAAACATGGTTACCGTACTTCTCTGACATCAGACTCAGTTGAACGGAATCAAGCTTTTGATTCATTGCACATTGAAAGGGAATAAACACATGGCCAATAATAAAACATCAAGAATAAGAATCTGGGAGAAAAAAGCGGGGAAGAAATGACAACTTAAGAAAGCCGCAAACTAAGAATGATGAAACAGAGCTCATGAGGCATAATTTTAAACCAATAAAACAGAGCAAGACACATGACATAAAGTAACCTCGTGTAAGATGATCGATCGCAAAATGGAGTTGGTCGTGACTTCTAAAGGTTTCTCATTCTCTCTCTCAATCTCTTCTTCGCTGCAACTTCGCCAGAGGTGTAAGATTTGCAGGGAGGAAGTTGCGCCTGCAACGCCCAGAGTTGAACAAGAGGAAAGAGTTTGTACGATGAACAAGTGATGTTGAAGAGCTTGCAAGGAACGTCGAGAGAGTGGCAGCAGAGATGAACCCGTTGGAGGAGGTTCGCCGGAAAAAATAGAGATCTGAGGAGGGTTTGTTGAGTCCGAGGGAGAGGTGATATTGTCATATTCTTTACTTTCATATGCCCAATACCCCTTAAACCATTATTGTAATGTAACTCTATATAGTGTTTTTTTTTTCCTGGAGGACATTGGAACACGTATCAGTACGGTTTCTGAGATATGATTTAAATTACTAAGATTTAATTACAATTTATTTTTAATCTCGCTGTAGTTAATTACCACCAAGTACATTGCTCAAGAAGAGTACAAGGCTCAAGCATATCCTTCTCCACGCTAGTGTGTACCGTGCCAACTCAAGTATTCTCAAGTTGGTTCATAATCGGGGGTTTATTTTCAATAACTCCGACCAAAACCGAGTTTGGGGCGCCGCAAACAATAACACCGTCAAGGACTAGTGTTCCTTTACTCTAGTTCGACGACGTTCAGATTATATGCATTAAACGTGACAAAATCTTCCTTGCTGCAGAAAATTGTATGATTCTCTTCATATAAACATATACGTTGGAAGGAGATAATCTGATTCCCACAGATTGTTTAGCTTCTAAACAAGTTATTTATTTGACCAACCAGACCAGATACACATGAAACATCACCACTCGCTCATTTGGTAAAACATAAAAAGGGACTTCTGTATCAACATACACTACACTACATCATTCTTCACTACCTCTTGCAACAAAAAGCTTATTATATTCACAAATATTACAAGGCTCTACGCCAAAAAGTTCTGTTCCGATTTAGACTGCAGAGACTTTCATGAAGCTGATGCAGTAACTCTTCTGGCCCTCTTAGAGGGAGTTCTCAGAGACTTGGGCTGCTTCGGCTTCGCAGGTGTGGCTGATTTCTTCGTCTTCTTCACCCCAACCACTTTCCTCACTACCTTCCTAGCCTTCTTGCCTGTCTCTGATTTCTTAACCGCGCTTCGCTTAGATCGCTGAGCCTTCTGTGTGGTGGACCTCGTGACCATGCCGGTGGTGTCCCTGTCTTCCTTGCTGGCCTCAGAGGATAGCTTGTAGGAGGCCTTGATCTTGATGAGCTTCCCCCTCGCAGCCTGGTTCTTCAACTGAAGGGCCAAGATCTTCCTGAAATTCGCAGGAAGAACCGCCTTGTGCTTCTCCTCCATGTATTTGGCTATGGCGTAGGGGCTGGAGCCACCTTTCTCGTTCAGAGCCAATAAAGCTTCCTTAATCATCTGCAAATACCAGCCATTCGATAATTAATCCGCAAAGCTTAACACAATTTTTTTCACAAGAAAACCCTAAAATAGTACAGGAATAGTTAGAGAATCATTACTTGAAGTACCTGAAAATATGGAGGATGAGAAACTGTTGTCGCCTGCTTGGGCTTCTTCTCCTTTGGAACCTTGGGCTTCTTCTCCTTGGTCACTGGCTTAGGCTTCTCTGTGGACTGATCAACGGCAGTGCGATCACCTTCTCCGGCGGACGACATGGCTACAGGATCACAGAAATAGAGAGATAAAGTCGGAATAGGGGAAGAGGAACAGAGCACAGCAAGATGGCTTGTGAACTGACTGAAGGTGACGCTGAGCTTTATATAGCGAGGGAACATAATTTGGGATTGGTGAATTTCACTACAAAGGGATCGCCAGCTTGTTCAAGATAAATCTAGAACGTACACGTGGCGCATACTGCATCGTTGTTCAGAGGGTATTAACAGAGATGAGTATTTTGTGAGCACAGGATGAGGATTCCAGAGAAGTGAACAAGCGTGTGTTTTCTTATTCCCTTCATGATTTATTTTCTTGTGATGTGCTCCATTTCACATTAAAAACTTTTTTGGGAATTCATGTGAAGATAGCGACGATCACAATGCGGGTTAAATCAGGTAAATTCTTGACCATTTAGAGCAATTCTTGACAACAACCTCTTTTATATTGTTTGTGCTCAGAAGTTAAACTCAAAGGCTCAAAAGATATCTTGATAAGGCCGGAAGCTAGAAGGGCTTGTTCAAGTCTATTCAAGCTTTTTATCAGTCTCTCTGCTAGTCTCAGCGCATGTTGTAGAATGTAGGCAGAATAGAGTATAATTTATGAAAATGAAATATAGAACACATTAGGTTTGATGCAAATCGGAAAGGGAATATTTACTCAATAAGCTCTTCTGTAAGATAAAAATGGGATTGCTAATGCAGCCCCATTAAAAAACAAGACAGAAGGTTCTCTTTCCCAGCAAGACCAAATTCTGTATGTGAATATGTACAAGGCGAGCTACTAACTTTTAAAAAAAACACACACACACGGAGCTCCATTTTTATTTCTCATTCGCAACCCATTAAAAAAACAAGTGAGGCGCCATTTCATTGAATAATGTTGTTCACTTGTTCAATAAAATCAGCGGAGGAATTGAAAGTAGAAACATAAAAGGGAGAAGGGGGCTTCGTTGATGGACATGTCATGCATTCAATAATTTGACCTGCCACCTCGTTATGTTCACTAATTCATTGAATCTTGATGGTGATGCTGGGAATTGGGAATTGGGAAAGGGGGATTACCGAGTGTCTGTTTGGGAGAGCCCCCAAATTATTAATGATAATAAAATACTACTTATCCGCCTCAAAACCTAATTAAAGAGTCCTAAATGTAAAATAAATGCCTCTTTTTCAAATTTGTCCATTTTTTTCGTAATTTACCTCTATTTACACACTCAACAATAATCAAAGTAAGAGTTATGGAAGCAATTAAAGATTGTGGTGTTTTAAAAAATACATGTCTTATTAACTAACTTTCTTAATCAAATTAAGTCAGTCTAGTCTTATGCTAAAGACTGAAGGGAGTACTAATACTTCAACACAAATTTCAAAGAACTTAAAAACGAAAAAATTCCGTATTTCAACACTTGAATGAACAGCTAAGGGGAACATGACCAACCGACAGATATATTAGAACAGCGACGTCTTTACAAATACAGTAGTACAATCTCCGGTGCATGCAATTAGCTCAACTTTGTCATATCAAAAAAAAAAAAAAGCACAACTTTGAATGTATCGTACTATCACCCAGGATAGCTGCATATATCGTTGTTCCAGTTCCTTTTTTCAAACGGACAAAACATTTCACAAATTATAATCCTATTCTCTGCTTTACTCATTACATAGAACTCAGTTCCACACAAACCACCGATACCGTTCAGTTATGAGTAAAGTTACACCTATTACTGTCGATTAAGGAATCGGTGGGTGAAGTTTATTCAAATAATGAATCAGCCAAACTTAACAGGAACCCATGATGACATTCTAGAAATTAGTTTACAAGTGCCAACATGATGAGCTCTTGTTTTGTTACAGTTCCATGCATTCCTGCGTTACTATTATATGCACATCAATAAATAAAAGGCTAGGATGCTGGATGTCATGCTGCCTGTCTCCATACATCAAGTCTCAAACATAAACAAATAGAACTGGGGTTAGGCCACCACATACAACTCTAGCAATCTGAAATCATAGACACAAGTAAAATAAAACTCGCAATTTTATGGACTCTTCATGCTCATCCTACCTGTTTTAGAGGTACCCCTTCACAGATCACAGGACTCCAACTCAAACTGAGATAAAAACACCGCTGGAGACGGGTTGGTTTTGGGGTGATGCCAATTTGCCACAGAATCTGGGGTACTTGAAAACCATAGAAATCCACAAAATGACATATAGCAGAAGATAAAAAGTGCAGCAATCATAATTTTCAAATCACCATTTCATCATGGCTTGTGGTCAGTAGAGTCATGACATTAAGATGGCCTAAAATACTAAGCGCATGACTAAAATCAAGTCAAGAAGGTAAGGAAAAAAGAGATATTGTCATAATCTCTCAATAAAATATGTCAATTGCCATGCCAACCACCCTGCCGAATATAGAAAGCAAGAGAGAAAACATAACGGAGGAAGCATCACAGCATATACAGCATGGTGCATAGAAGTGCACGTAAATATCTGGGCAACTCTCAACTAATGAAAAGCTTCATGTCCTCCACATTCAATAAATGACTTGAAGAAACTTAGTCAAACATTTTATTCAAAGTCTATTTTCGGAGGCAGAGGAAACCTCAAAGCATTATAGAACCTGTCATTAAATATCCAAGAAACATGTAAAGGTGCATATTACATCCAAACTCCTATGCCACCAATCACAAAAGCCTAACCAGCAGTTGCACCATTTCAGAATCATCTAAAGATGAATATGAGATTTTGCCCCCATTTCTAAGACATTGAAGAACGAAAAAGTAACCTAGTAATTCAAGGGTCAAGATAGATAAATACATCTCCATAAATTCCTTTTGCTAAGAGGTTAGCAATAACGCTGCACAAACCCGACCAAGGCAAGTTCCTGAAAGACTTCAAATGATACCATACTTCATTCTAAGAAGTCCACAACATTAGATACTTCTCATAATATAAAATGGAAGATATTTTATTCTCGACTATAAACACAACAAACTACATTCAAAACATGGAACTCCTCAAGGATACCCAGATTAACAATGAGCAAATTTCAGGACAGGAATCACCCTAATTGACTGTTTGTTCCATAAAAGATCCATGATCATTATTCCAAATGAAGATAGGAAACCTTTCACTGTATTTAGACCACATTCTCCCAGCTAATTCCTTGAATAAATAAGATTCATTCCAATATGTCTCCTAACCGTGCAAGTGATTTGTAACTGAATTTAACTCTCCACAACCTTCCTGAAAACCTCAAAAGCCTCAATTGCGTATTTGTATATCAAATCTGCCCATAAATTTGTCAAAAGATAAATCTTCCACCTGAAAAATCTAGGCTTTCAGTTGCCCTAGACACATTCTGATCATCAATGATAAACTAGATCAGTCGCATGGATAGAGTACATTCAACAAAGCATCCCCAAATGCAGTCCCTTATCTCGTCATGCCTAGGAAAGAGAAGGTCTAGCCCATTCTCAAAGCAAAAACATATTGTATCTTACTCCATAACCCAGATAAACAGCCTAACTCGCACAGTATACATTAAATAACCTAGGTTCTAGAGCCTGTTGACCTAATAGACAAAAACAAACATAGAAACTGGAAAGGTTTAATGGAACAAAAGTAGGGTGAAGGCAGAAAAGAAATATTGAACTTCATAATCATATGCAGGCAGAAAACCACGAGCTCATAAACGGAGAAGCCCCATCTGCATTTCCCAGCTCACCTAAACATCGTTAAGGACCAATAAAACATTAAAAGAGAAATCCCTACTGCATATTAGAAAATAAAATCCCATAGAATATTCTTTACCAAAAGATTCTTGAATCTAGTAGTAGTATCTTCGCCCATATGAGTTGTCACCCCCATAAAAAGATGAATATGGACCTCCACCATACTGCAACATCAACACCATAACTCATCAAAGATCTATGGTTTAACCATACGAATTATCAAATAGGTTAGGTAGCATTCACTCACATCAGCACCATGATAATCATGTGAGTACTGTTCCCTGCCAGCTGCAATAGAATCTGCAAATAAAAGAGCCATCATCACACTGACAATATATTGAACAAGCAAAGTTATAATTAAGGGGGGAAAAAGAGGTGAGAGTCAATACCATTGTAACGGCTGCCAGGAAATACAGCAGGATCTGTATAATCCAGTCGAGGACGAACTCTAGAAGAACCCATGTAATTAGGATCCGGGTCCTTAAACATAGAGATATAAGATCGAATCACTTTATATTCAAGCAAATGGAATACAAATAAAATTGTGGATAAACAAGCAGGTTAAATTTTATTTAAAAATTAATCTTAACAGTATTAAGCGGATATGCAAGCAAACTAAAATTTACAGAACATTAAATCTTACAGTCATATAAAATGGTCGTTTCATCCCATGCACACTGTCTTCATAACGATATGGATCATCAATATGCCTTCCCATAAAAGGCCTATCAAATTGTCCTTCAGGGGAGAATGGCATCCTCGGGGGAATAGGTTCACCAGGGCCTCTCTCAGGGGTACCATACCATGGTCTATCAAGATAAGGCCTAGATGGTCCAGCAACTGCAGCACCTTGTGTACCTGCATAATGTCCACCCCTCAAAGGAATCATCCTTTCCCCTGCTTTGCAATAAAATAATTTAAAAAGGACTTGAATGATTAGAAACAGTAATAAATAAATAAAAAAGCATAGACTTCGAATCAATAAATGAGGGCATTCGAATACCATGGAAAAAAGATTCCTTTTTCATTGTACAAACAGTGAGATAAATGGTGTTTATTATTTATTATACTTATGCCATGATAATTTCACAGTGACTGTCCTTTTATAGGATTTTTTTTTTTAATTAAGGGACACAAGAGACATCTCCAAGCTATCAAATCACATTTTCAATTCCATTTCCAAATGGCCCCTAACATTCAAAAAGCAATACAACAGCCACAAGGATGAAAACTAAAATCAAGAAAAATAATTCTTCATACCGAATTGCCTCTGATGAAAATCTGGATAAGTATTATTAAGATTAAGATCATTCCTGAAACCCATTCTTCCAATTTGACATTGTCCTCCAAGATTAAAATTCCGATCCCTATTAAAATTTCCCCAGTTGGCAGCATGTCCTCCATGAGTAAAACCCCTTCCTATTGCAGCTGTCATCAAAGAAATCATAATGACGTGCAAAGGTTCTTACAGTTTCCAATTAACAGGAATGACAAAACATACCAGATCTTGGAAAGGCTCCACCACGAGCATGACCAATCCGGAACCCACCACACATGCCTCCCTTGACAGCCTGTGTTTTAGGCAAAGGATTTGAAAGTCTAGCTCTCACCTTAGTCTGACAAATGTGGAAAATCATGAGCCCTATTATTATCAAACCAAATGTAGCCTTCAAGCAAAAAAGGCAACCAACCCTCAAGCGCTCTTATTCATCTCACTTGAAAGCCTGGTTCAAAGTGTCAGTTGGGTCTATACGAAATGACATTCACGCAACCAATAAACCAAAGGTAATACAATTAATCTTGAAATAGCTTCTTTTTTTTGGGGGGGGGGTGTGGTGGTGGAAAATCAATCAAGAGGGGCCTCCTTTCATATTTTTGGTTTCTTAAGAACGACAAATTTCTATATCTATATAAAATCTAAAAGAAGTCATACTATTCATAAACCATGAACAATGAGGCAGTTATACATTGGCTTAATGCAAGACATGAGACTTACATTCTACTTTAAGTACTAAGTTGTAAAAAATTACCCTGACTTAGGGAAAACTATTAGCATAGTGCCGGAAGCAAAGGAGACAATAAAAATAACCTGTAAAATAAGAATGAAAAATTATGTGCAAGTATCCATCTAGACGATATACCTTTTGTGTTCCATCAACAAACTCTGAACTATTTACACCATCAACACAAGCTACAGCGGCTTCATGTGCAGAGAAATCAACAAATCCAAAATCTTTCCTCTTAGCGGTAGTCATATTCCGGGCAAGTACAATTCGTACAATTTCACCATAAACTTTGAAGTGCTCCCTAATGCAGCCTTCATCCCAATGTGGAGGGAGACCATCAACAAAAACAGACTTCACCTGTGCCATAATCTCTGGATCCAGCTCTCGTACAGGTTCAGCAAAGGCAACTTTGACTGTTCGCTCAGCATGTCCAAAGATTACATCAGGCTTTTGAAGCCTCTTATAGGCAAGCATGGCTTCATGGTGACAGGAGAACTCAAGAAACGCAAAGCCACGGCTTAATCCTTCATGGCGAACATCTGGGACAAGTGTAATGTTTTCAACATCCTCAACACCATAATCCTTCAACTTCTGTTTGATCTGCCATCCATAACTTACAGAGAATGAGTGAATGAGCAAGAAAAATTAACATATTCAAAAGAACAAACTGCTATCTACTTACAGCTTCTTTTGTCCATGTATTGCATATATTTCCTAAGAATAATGTGTCATTATCCTCACTGGGAGCAGTGCCACATCGCTTACCACATATCTGAAAATGATGATAGGTTAGAGAAAAAGCACAAAAAGGTAGAGAAGAAAAGTTGGGAAAACAAAGGAATGATCAATAAGAAGAAAGAGATAAACATACAACAGGGTTTTTCATTTCTGACAAAGCTTTCTTTGCATGTTCCTTACAAGAAAATTTTACAAATGCATAGCCCTTGTTTTTGTTTGTCGAAGAATTTTTATGCAATCTAACTTCAACTATTTCCCCAATCTTCTCAAAAACCTTTTTAAGATCCTCCTCTGTAGCATCACGATCAAGCCCACCCACAAATATTTCATTCTCTTTTTTAATCTTCCGCTCCTTCGCCATAGTTGACAATTCCTTGTGTTCCTCATCCAATGTCTCAGCTTCTTCAAGAGGCTCCTCTGGATCAGCCTCAACAAACTTCTCCCCCCCTTGTTTTTCACGATCCAACATTTCACCACAGCCTTCAGCGCCTTGATCACCACTTGGATTCTCCTTTTCAGGTTTAACATCATCTTGCAGAAGTTGGTTTGTCGTTTCCTTCTCAACAGAATCAGTATTAGATTCCTGGTTATGTATAATATTACTTGTCTCCTCTTGCATGGATTTTTCTAATGCTTTTTCTCCCTCCTTTTCCATTGATTTGTCTGATTCTTTTTCTCCATCCATCTTCTTCACTTGCTCTCTTTGATCTTTCATTTCCATACTGACAGAATCAGCATTAAATGGCTCTTTATGTCCAATATTAGTTGTCTGTTCTTTCATTGATTTTTCTGATTCTTTTTCCCATTCCTCTTCATTTGTTTGCTCTCCTTCTTTTGCACCAGTGGGTTCTTCATTCTCCAGAGATTTAGAGAGCTCAGCCATGCAAGGTTCTTCTTGATTCAACAAACTAGGGACACCTTGGGAGGCAGCTTCAACTATGTCTCTTTTCTTTTCTGCTAATTCACTGGCACTATCAGCATTACACTCATCCCCTTCCTTGGGATGTAGTTCATTCTCTGCAGATTGTCTAACAAACTCGACACTTTGTTCCCCCGCTTCTTTACTCTCAATTTTATATGCTTTGACTACCTCAACATTTTGAGGCTCCTCCAATTTCTTAGCTACTTCAATATTATCCACTTTTGGTATATCATCACTAACAAACTCGACACTTTGTTCCCCCGCTTCTTTACTCTCAATTTTATCTGCTTTGACTACCTCAACATTTTGAGGCTCCTCCAATTTCTTAGCTACTTCAATATTATCCACTTTCGGTATATCATCAGTTATTGACTCCACTTGTTCTTCTTGTCCCCGGGCAGTAATGGCTTTAGTTGAATTCCTAGGTCTTCCCACAGCTCTCTTAGGTGTCCTCTTTGGTGTTGACTTTGCATCTGTAACAACTTTTGTCTCTGGCGTCACCGGAGAGGCATCAGCTGCTGCCTTTGCCTCCTCTGTCGCATGTTGAAAGAATAAAATAACAATAAAAAAATTTCGACAATAAATAGCAACGGTATTTTAAAGAATGACTAAATTGAAGAATGAAAACTAGGTAACATAAAAAGACTTGGGGAAAAAACACTTTGGTTATTGTCTGATGAGTGATGACCATATTGTATATATATCATACAGATGGGGTAAATCGGTTCTCCAATATGATTTTGTTATGTGATATGACTATTCCAAAAGAAGGAAAATGCGGGAAAGAGTGCGTGACAATAACATGTAATTTTCCAACTCGAAGCACAGACTCGGCAGACAGCCAACTGCACTTCTGATATTTGATTAAGTCGAAACAATTTTGCGGCTTTCCATCTCATAACGATAACTCTAACTCACAAACAACATTCGAGGATTCACACATATAAAAAAAAGTGTCAACAAAATGTTGAGGAACAAGTGTTTTACCGGATGATTGCTCCGGTTCCTCATTGAAGCTTGTATTTTGTAAGGCCTCGTTCTTCTTTGCCTGCCTAGTTTTGATCGTAGAGGTGCGCTTGGTCTGGGAGGATTGTGCGTTCGCCGGGCTTTTAGATGTCGATTTCCTCGTCGGCGGTGTCTTGGAAGAACCAGCGTTTCTAGTTCGCATGATGAATCGTCGCTGTAGAATCAGAGAAAATTAAGCCCAGTATGAAGGTGGCGATTAGTTTATTTCAGATGTTGAGGCTTCGGAATCCCAATATTTTCTGTCAGGACGATGGATTCTGCAGCGGCGGATGAACGCTTACCGCGCTCCAATGCCCCTGGTATATATACACCCGCGGATATCTTTTTATTTTTACCCTGTTAAAATGAGAATTAAAAAAACTTATTGAACTTAAAATTGAATTGAAGTTGGGATAAAAATAGGCAAATGTTTAGATGCCGAAGTATCCCAATTTTCAATTTTGATTCCATGGAAGGTTGATGAATTTCATTACCACATGGAACAGAGTGGACTTCGTACACTTTAATGGAGCACTTAGATTAGTTTTTAAAGAATAATCTTTTAAACAAATGATTTAAAATAATAAATTATATTATAGTATAATAAAGTATGTGAAAATCTAAACAATTGGTGAGAAACAAAATTCTTAACCAACATGTGGTTGGTCCAGCGGAATGTGGCGCTGGATTCCCTTAAGAGGTTCGAGCTGCGGTAAAACCACTCGTAATCCGTCTTGTATGGAGCTACCACTGTTGGGAGGGTCGTCCTTGCCACTGCAGAACTCGGAGTGGTTGCACACTTGTTTCTATCATATATTTATGTGTACATTATAAAATCATTATCGTATCATAAAAATTACTTAAAGCAGTTTCAGATGTTGTTCTCCCTAACCTACATAAAAGTATGGTTTTCTTGCTTAAAAAACAGATTATGGAAAAGATAAATATCTTAAACATGTAAAGTAATTTTTTTTTCGGTGAATAACGGTAATTTAGTTGAAAAAAATATAATGAATTATCACTTCAACTTTAAAATCTCGAATCATTTTTGTTCTCTACAAAAATAAAAGTAGGATAGTAAATATTTCTCTAACCGACACATCAGTAAAATGACAGACTGAAAACACTAAAAAAAAAAAAGCAAGGCAGTTATGAAATATTGATAATAAGGAAGGTACCTAGTTACACCATATTTTGTAAAACAATAATAAAAAACAAGACAGTTATAAAAGATGAATAATAAGGAAGGTAGTTACCACAATATTTTGTAAATTAATAATAAGGGTGATAGGTAAAAAAATATTTAGTAAATATTTTGATTATTCCTTTAGAAATCTAAATAATAAATAAAAAGTAAGGTAGTTTAAGGATAATAATTACCCAATATTTTATAAATTAATAATAGGATTAATAGGTACAAAATATTTAGTAAATATTTAATTTAATATTTTGATGATTCTCTTAAAAATCTAAATAGTTGAGTATCTGTATAACAATACATTAATAAACACATGACATCTCACACACCTCGAGGCCTTGGGCTAGTTAACTATAAAAGTATAATGATATACAATTTATTTTAATAGGAAATTATTTATTTAATATTTTTAATTTTAATTGGCATTTTTTTTTGGGAGAATCCTTACCAAGGCCCAATTAAGGCCAAAAATTGCAAAAAGGGCCCCAACCACTTTCAGCTACCACAAATGGCCCTAGGGCCCTGATGGGTATTTTGTCAGAAAACGAAATTACATTGGTGCCCTTAGTAAAAGTTTGAAATTCAGCACAAATGATTTTTCTTCTTCAACTCCCCTGGAACCGGAAAAGTCAAAAAAATAAAGTTGGCATCCTTGCAGCTTGCAATATCGTCGGTGAAGCACGGCGAAGAGACGCGATTAAGCTCGCGAATTACCACGGTGGTGGTGATGGTGTGGACTAGGGGCATCACGGTTCGAGGTGACCGCCGTGGCGTTGCTGGTATTGTTCGCATATTCTTCTTCGATATCCGTATCGTAGCTTATACACTTCCCGTGACAATGTGCTCCAAGGACAGGATTTCTTACTTTTACGATGGTGCATACTTCTCTCTGCTTCCATTCGTTTTATTTCCATAACCCATGCATAATAACCGATCAATTTTCCGCTGAATTATCTCTCTAGGAATCGAAGTCGCTCCACTTCCTGTTCCTCTCGATTATATGTTTTTCTAACCCCATGGTTGTTGTGTTGGTTTATTTTCTTGAAGAATATTAATGATTAAGCAAGGGAATTGTTAGTAACTAATTTTCTAGAACAGAGATTTCGCTTTTACTCAACTAAACTAACATAAATTTCTATCTTGTTATGAAGTTCGTATGTAAGTCACATTATTTATCAGCCATAAATAATGTGATTCTCTCTATAACTCACTATTCACAAGCTTTATGAGCAGCATATTGTACAGAAGTAGATGGAAGGAACCAAACACTAATCACTTAAACAAGAGATGAAAACTAGCGAGCAAGTTTTATAAAAACTAGTAGTAATTTTATTTCTCCTCCTCTCCACTTTCTTACTATTTAAATTAACGTTCATTTTGGGATTTCTCACCTAAAAGTAAGTTCAAATAATGTATTCTTCCGTTTAAATTTTCTATCATGTTATTATTCATCCCTTGTATTGCACATGGAAAAATCAAGTTAAAACTGAACTTTATTCTATCAAGCTGCCTTTGATAAGTGTCCCTGCATATACTGAATGATCTCATGCTCATGCTTTGGTTTTACATTTTTACCGTGTGACCCAACTATTTTAGCATTTGGATGATGAAATGATTCCCTAAACTCATGAAGTTAATTGAGTCCCCATATTATTTGCTATGTTCAATGCTTAATATAAGTTTCCCTGCTTATTCTGAATGATCTCATTTGGTCAAAAAAAAAAACAAGAATGATCTCATTATTTGGTTTTACATTGTTACCGTGTGACATGACTGCTTTAGTATTCGGGTGATCAAATGATTCCCTAAGCATATGATGAGGTTAATTGAGTCCCCATCTTATTCAATAATTGGATGGGATGTTAAAGGGTTATATCTGTTTCACTCTGCAAGTTTAGTTACTGAGTGCAGTGCTCATGCATAAAAAGGTTATTTTCATTGTATTGAAAGAAGAGGAAACAAGTAACGCAAATTCTAATATGGAATACTAGCGCTGATTTGTGTGATTAGTTGTATACTCATTGTTGCCCATACTTACTAGTTACCATACCATGTTCCTTCACATGTTTTAATATGGAATACTTGCTTGAAACTTGATATTCCAGTGATGTGGGCAGCGTTTACTTTGGGCCAAACCATCCAATGAAGCCTTACTGTCTTTGCATGACTCATCATCTTGTCCTCTCATACGAACTTCATTTTGATATACCATGTTCCTTCACATGTTTCTGTATATTGATGCTTAGTTATTAAGTTTCCTGCATTTTATTTCTATGTAGGGAGGCGAAGGAGAGGAAAAGGAGGACAAGACTGAACTTCTCCCAATCTTTCTCTCTAGCTACAATCCAAAGTGTTGTCTTTGATTGAGGACTACCACAAGCAGAAGAAGAGACATTAGGGGCATACTTGTTAGGACACATTGTAGTTGGTCACAAATATGTATTTATCACAATTTGTATTCATGAGAATGACATTCACCATTTGTTCTTTTGTAAATTGTCTAATGATGGTAACTTCACAATTTTTATTCAATGACAATAGCAAATTTTTGCTTATTTTTTATATTTGTTCATGGAATGAGAACAACAAAAGAATGGACATGATATTTAATACCCCCTGATATTGTTGTTAATGACCCCTGATATTGTTGTAAATGACCCCTGTTATTGTTGTAAATGACCCCTGTTATTGTTGTAAATGACCCCTGATATTGTTGCAAATGACCACTGATATTGTTGTAAATGACCCTGTTATTGTTGTTAATGACCCCTGATATTGTTGTAAATGACCCCTGTTATTGTTGTAAATGACCCCTGTTATTGTTGTTAATGACCCCTGTTATTGTTGTAAATGACTCATGTTATTGTTGTTAATGACCCATGTTATTGTTGTAAATGACCCCTGATATTGTTGTTAATGACCCCTGTTATTGTTGTAAATGACCCCTGATATTGTTGTAACCCCGATAATGACCCCCGTTATTGTTGTAAATGACCCCGTTATTGTTGTAAATGACCCCGTTATTGTTGTAAATGACTCTGTTATTGTTGTAAATGACCCTGTTATTGTTGTTAATGACCCCGTTATTGTTGTTAATGACCCCGTTATTGTTGTAAATGTACTATGATATTATTGTAAATGACCCCTGTTATTGTTGTTAATGACCCCTGATATTGTTGTTAATGACCCATGTTATTGTTGTCAATGACCCCTGATATTGTTGTAAATGACCCCTGATATTGTTGTAAATGACCCCTGTTATTGTTGTAAATGACCCATGTTATTGTTGTTAATGACCCCTGTTATTGTTGTAAATGATCCATGTTATTGTTGTTAATGACCCCTGTTATTGTTGTAAATGACCCCTGATATTGTTGTAAATGACCCCTGTTATTGTTGTAAATGACCCCTGACAATACTCTAACTCCTTAACATATATACACTGACAGAGTTTCCAGTAACAAATATGTAGGAAAAAAACTCATGACAATCGATATAATAAACAAGTAACATTAGACACATGGAAACTTAAGACACTTTTGCCTCAACTTTTCACTATTATAGACAGATCTGTCAAACTGTTTTGTAAAGTTAACATCAGTAGGCTATTTGCAAAAGAACAAATGAAGGTCATCCTCATTAAATACAAAAGGAGTTATAAATATACATGTGTCCTAACAACTATATTTACAAGTTTACCACCTAAACAGACATTGATTTTCAAGTTCAAATCCCACAGCCCATTTCTTTAAACTTGCACCCCTCGTTCTGATCCGAAGAAAGCCTGTTTTGGGAATCCTCATCGTTGGGGTTCCCGCCTTTAGGCCTCCTCTCAGTCCATCTTGCCCAAATCCACCTTGAAACAAGGATTGCTCCTAATGCATAAACACGGAATTTACAAGTAAAATTATCATTCATCAATGTACTAAACATAACTTGCCCCCAAGATTGCTGGGGAATATTTAAACTTGAACCAGAAAAGACATGATAGAGTTAAACAATGATAATACTGTTTAAAAGAATTATTGCTTAATGTGACCATATAAATCATAAACCGTGTCAACTTGAACCTCATCATATGCTTAGGGAATCATTTGATCACCCGAATACTAAAGCAGTCGTGTCACACGGTAACAATGTAAAACCAAATAATGAGATCATTCTTGTTATTTTTTTTGACCAAATGAGATCATTCAGAATATGCAGGGAACTTATATTAAGCATTGAACATAGCAAATAATATGGGGACTCAATTAACTTCATGAGTTTAGGGAATCATTTCATCATCCAAATGCTAAAATAGTTGGGTCACACGGTAAAAATGTAAAACCAAAGCATGAGCATGAGATCATTCAAGATATGCAGGGACACTTATCAAAGGCAGCTTGATAGAATAAAGTTCAGTTTTAACTTGATTTTTCCATGTGCAATACAAGGGATGAATAATAACATGATAGAAAATTTAAACGGAAGAATACATTAATTTGAACTTACTTTTAGGTGAGAAATCCCAAAATGAAAGTTAATTTAAATAGTAAGAAAGTGGAGAGGAGCTGCTCATAAAGCTTGCGAATAGTGAGTTATAGAGAGAATCACATTATTTATGGCTGATAAATAATGTGACTTACATAAACCTAGAGAGATTTTATAGACACATAGATTATGGATATAGATTCTTCCACAAAAAATTCCTAAGTAGATGGTGTGATCGAAAAAACTTTAATTCTAATTCTCTGTTAAATATTTGTTAGCACTCTATCTTTCGTCCCCTTCAATATTCAAATTCTGGTTCCTTCATAAAAATCAGGAAGTTATCTTTGCTGATTATTAAACATGGAGCACCTTCACTAGATCATGACAAACACATGAATTAAATCATTGAAAGAATAATTTCTCATTTGTAGTCCACCTCTTCGATTTCATAAATATGTAGCTTACAAGCGCAGAGCGAATCGAGCATTCAAAAACATCAAAACGAAAAACAATACCGCGCGAGTATAACAGATTGGAAGTTTTAGAAGACTCCTCAACCTCGGTCTCCAAAGGAGGAGGAACAACCAACCTGGGTTTTCGGAAACCTCACGAAGCTAGGTTTAGCACTATCGCTCCCAGTACCTTCATCACCCACGATCGCGCAGCAGTTCGCCTCTCGGACTCTTTACCAGAGGCCTACACAGGCTTTGAAGGGTTTGGCTTCAAGAAAGGCAAGTCAAACTTAAAATTAGGGAAGAAAGGGAAAACGAAACTGGGCACTTTAGGGTCTTCCTCTTTTATCACGATTTCTTTGTTATTGGCCATTTTGAAGATGGGGCTAGCCAATTTCTCAGATGGCAAGATAACAAATGTGGAATGGAATCAGTGATAAGAACAACATTTGAAAACAACATTGGCTCTTATAATTTTCATCATCCTTCGTGATAAGATCCTACTTCTTGAAAACCAGTGAACCTCCAACACCTCAATTTTTCCCTCGGTTAGATCTACTCCATTTTTGCATGGGACAAAAATACCTAATCCCCAAAATCTTACCTAAAGGCTACGTCGACGGCGATAAACACGAGCTTCAGACGGTGGACGGAGCACAGCGAAGACGGCGACAAGTCGGCGAGCAGTCAGCAAGAGGCCACCGAACGAGCGAGCGAGCGAGATTGGAGGAGACGAGTAAACCAAAAGCGATCGAGCAAGGAGCGGAGTGGTTTTGGTGTAGAGAGCTGCATTGTTTTTTTTAAAAACTCATTTAGGTTTTTTGGTCATTTTGCTTTAAAATTGAATGTCAGAAAGGGCCCTAGGGCCATTTGTGGTAGATGAAAGTTGTTGGGGCCCTTTTTGCAATTTTGGGCCTTAATTGGGCCTTGGTAAGGATTCTCCCTTTTTTTTTTCTTAATTTTATTCTGTGCAAAGAGTACAATTGCTTTCGTACATCACTATGGACCATTTCACGATTTTTTTTTTAAAGAAAACCAGAAAACCATTTCACCGATATGCTCCCCTTTGTCATTCAGGTATTCTGTTGAAGCAGTTAGCAGCGGCGCTTTGCATTACGAAGCGAAAGTGGAACCATTTCACCGATATTCTCGGGCGCTTAGTAAATGTCACATTTTTTTGTCAAACAAATTCAGGTTGAATTATATGATTGTTGGCACTGCATCAGTCCTTTTTTTAAGAATGCAGTTGAGGTATTCAGGAAAAGTGCTGCTGGATTGAAAGTTGATATTCCTGACGTATGGATATTGAGTTTAGTTATATTCGATGGTTTCTTTGAGGTTGCTTATATAGTGTTTCTTTCTTATATCTAGGAAGATTTATGTTTTGCATTTCCTAAAGAGGTGGAACAGTTGGTTGAGAGGAAGATGCTTTTGAAGATAAAGTTGAATAGATATAATAATAATCACCCAAACTTGAGTGTTTCGGTTGCAACATATGTTGAATGTGCTGATCGAAATGATGATTTTAATAAAGTTTCTTATGAGGTTCAAGTCTAGTAATTTCATTTTATGTTTGGTTAGGTTGATCAATGTATTTGTTGTTTTTAATAGTGATTTCTCTATATTTTGAGCAGGTGAAGGACCAAGTGCATTAGCTAATGGGGAGGAGAATAAAGACATTGTATATATGAAAAATGAGGTCGAGATCGTTGTCACAAGATTTGCCGACAACTCCCCATATGTGGAACTCGAGGAAGTTTCTATTTCCCATAAGAAGCCATAAGAAGCCTGTTAGTGAGAACTCGAAGTCTGGAGTATGTTTAGGCCCCTTTTTCTTCAATGTCAGGAGGGACCTTGTGTTTTGGATGTGACAATATATATATTTATTACTATGAATGTGATGAAATTAATATAATTCTTAATAAAGTGTTGGCTTTAATTAAATTATTGGATGTGACAAGTAGAAAGTGAATTATTATAATCGTGATCACAGTTATATTTATGCTTTAAATATCTAAACATGAAAGAGTTGATTTTTTTTTTCCATATATTGAGGGAGATAAAGAGATCATTTTGATCAGGCTTGTGGTAGGAGTAAGGATTCAATTTTTGATTAAAAAAAATTCTAATGGAATATGCTATAGTTGAGGATGATAAAAAAGGAACGTATTCGATTATTATAGATTGGTATAGATTTTTTATGTTATGGTGGTAGTGTGGTAATTGTTTAGTTTTGGTCATAATTTTTTTCGCTCAAATTAAATATGAAGATATGGTATGTAAGGATTCATGGTCTAGATCATGATGTAGGGGTGAGTCATTTTTTTCAGTAGACAATGGGGAAGTCTGACATTGTAGAATATAAATTTAGTTTCAAGCTGGTGGCTTTGCAGGGGATTTTAAAGAGATATGTTAAGTGATAAACAAGTTTTATTGAAAATTGAATTGAGCTAACTATTTTCAAATCTTATTTTGTATAATTTGTCTGAATTTAGTACATACTTGGTAATAGTAAAATTATTGGAGTAACAAGGTGCATAGTTGTATGATGAAGTATAAAGGTATGGTAAATGATAAATGAAAGTTTTACTTTAACAATTTTATTGAAATACATATGGTGCAAAAAGATGATCAAACTACTTCAACGATGATATGCATGTGTATTTTGTAAATGGTACTACTTCTGGTCGTAATTATAAAACCGGGTTGACATTTTTTTAAAGAGATTAAAGAAGCTAAATAAGTCGTATAATCATATAATATGTTATGTATCATTTTATATTATATATTAGTTTATTAGTCAAATTAATTAATTTAGAGAAAAAGATAAAAATATAATTACTCTAAAGTAATTTAATTAGCTTCCTTAATTTTTCTAAAAAATGCAACTTAGTTTCATAATTATGACCAGAGGAGTATCATTTATTTTATAAAACCTTTCTTTTATAAATTATCTTAGAGCTGCACATATTGGTTCGTGAGTTAGTGAGTTAAGAAATTCACAATTTTACAAAATGTTGCAAGATATATATATGATTGCAAGATAAAATTGAAGAGGGTAAATTGATGAATTAAAAGGCATCATTTGTTTTTAAATGTGGTAGATGTTGCAACCGCGCAAAGCGCGGGGGAATTGTTGCTTGTTCTGTTGAAGCAGTTAGCAGCGGCGCTTTGCATTACGAAGCGAAAGTGGAACCCGAAGAAGAAGAGGGCATGAACACATCGCTCGAAGGGCGCGCCACATCTCATCCCCTTATTACCCGATATTAGTGAGAGCTAGGCTTTGATTTCGATTTTCACTCCTTTAAGTACTGGTTATGGGCGCTTCAGAATCTTCCTTCTCAAACTCCCGGGTTGAACTCTCTCAAGTCCACCATTTTACCATGATTTTTGGTTTACAATATTCCATTTTTTGTTTAAGTTGTTAATTTCTCACTTGTTTTCTTCCCTTTCCCGTATTCGCTCTCAAAATTTATAATGGTTGCAGGGCCCAGATGACAAAATCACCACCGTTTCTGAGCGATCGGAGGCCGCTGACCCCATTTTGGAGAAGCTCAAATCGCTAAAAATTGTAAGTTATAATTTCATTCTTTTTCTTTCTTTGTTTTGTTCGTTCTCCAGAGGGCTTTTGTTTGATTATATTTCTAGGCAAGATTTCAACTTGCGGATCCCTAACTTTTATTTTCGCTTCTTGCGTTGAATGGCAGACATCGCCCATATTGACGTCTCCCCCGGCAGAGGGTAGCTTAACTGATATTTTACTGAGGAAGCCTTCTTCGTCGTCGGCTTCAGGTGGGTCCAAAAAAAATAAAAAATAAAAAGTTGATCATATTTGCGATGGAGTGCTTATCTCTAGAACTCTTGGCCTTATTGGGTACTCATCCTGGTGAGTCAGGTTTCTGCTAGTTGGACTAGTCAAGATAATTAGCAAAGATGTTCAAAGATTAATATACGACTAGAGAGATGAGTGCTAATTGATATAGCTGGCTTCCTAGTACACGGAGGATGTTTATCTTTTACGTGATCTTGTGCAGTCTGTTTTTCGTGTAATTAATGAAATATGCTTCACTTTTTACATTCTCTTGTACCATTGGTTTTAGTTAAAATTATTGTAGATGTAAATTGCCCATGTGATACATTTGTATCTTTTGACTTCTTAGAATTCCTTAATAGTTGTATGGGCTCGGAAATGGATACAAGAGTAGAAGACACTGAAGCTTTGTCACTGTCCCTTGTGCAAATCCAAGTCCCCATATAAACATTTAGATTCTCTGTTAACCCATCTCCCTCCACATTCCTGTCTTGGCAATTCCCCTATCATAGTTCATAAATAGGAGAAGAAAGCGTAGAGTTGTCATGTTACATTGAGACACGAAAGTATTTTAGGATTAACACGTTCTAAGATAGGGAATGAAGATGATACCACGGGCTTTAAACTTGTCTGGTTATTCCCACCTCACAGAAGGCCAGGTCTATCTATAACTCCTATGTGGACAGGGAATCTTTTGTCAGTTGTTATTACAATGAGTTAATGTAATTGGTTCCTTTTCTATTTTTCTTATCTACCTATTATATACTTGAGTTTCAAAAGCTTTCTATTTCACACACACCAGGTTTTTCGGCCACATCTATTACCCTGTAGATTGATGTTGGCCCCGATCTTATATATCATAATAAGAAGGTCCAGTTGTCACTTGATTGTCTGATATCTGATGCTATTACCATTAACTTCTCAGTTGAGACTAATTCTTGATTGTATGCATTTCCTGGACGAAACAGCTATTGTAAATCCAAAGATTCTACTGGATCTCTTCTCAATGTACCGTGATTGGCAGGAAGACAAAGCTCAAAAGATAAGCAAAAAACAGGTCTGTCTATAACTATAGTTCGGCAAATTCAATCAGTTTTGGATTCAATTTCTTACCAAACATCCTTGCCCAAAGCTTAAAAGAAATCACAAAAGAAAACAATGAAGTATTTTTATCTAGATTTGTATTTACCTGAAATCACAAAAGAAAACAATGAAGTATTTTTATCTAGATTTGTATTTACCTGATGTATAATGGGTTATTGTTTAAAATAGTTTCACGCCAATGAATAAAAGTTACTACTGTCATTACAAGCAATAAAAGGAAAATAAATTTGATAGCTGGCATTTTTATCATAATCCATTGTGTTTATTTTTTGCTTCTATTTTTTTCCAGTATCATATGGCAATTGGTAGTGCATAATTGCATATAATACACATATTTTCCCATGCATTGCACGGTGTATAAGATAAATTGCATTATTCATGACTTGTGAACGATATGGCTTGCTGTAGATTTTGTATTTTCTGTTGATGTTGATTATTGCAATGATGATGCTAAGGAGAACACTTGAATGAAACTATCAGTGACTGGTAAAATATTTCTAGACCTCAAATTTACTCTTTAGACTATTCTCTTATTGAATAGTTTAGGCTTATAAAAATAAAGTTAATAGTTCAACCTGATTCTATTATGAGCTTAAATATAGAGTTCAACTTATGTAGAATTCACCCTTCACTTCGTGCTGAACCTTAGATTGGCATCTTACTTACTATTTTAATGTGTAAACGTTGTTTATGAGCATTTGTTAGAAATATTTATCAATCATTGGTACAATTTCTTAAGCCAAAGGTGCTGAACCTTGGAGCTAACTTTAATCAGAGAATCCCTTGGAATGTTAGTTTACTTGCAAATAACTCCTTCAACTTTGAAGCTAGAAATCTCCCTCCCTCCCTCTCTTCTTTACCCAACTCTTTAAAACCCAAGAAATAGGCCGCCTTGTCCATTTTCCCCTAAATGGTGTAAATCTTAAACATCACATCATTTTCCTGTATTTAGAAGAAGAAATCCAGTTTTAAAAGTTGAGGGACCTAATTTCTGGTTTTAAATGCAACTAAAGGGGGGCCTTTTGAATCATCGCTAATAATAAATTAATCAATCAGTTATGTAGAATGGATAGTGCATTTTGGTAGCCATGCTAATTGGATGCCTTAAGAAGTTATATCAGAACCCGAGATTTCGGTTTTGGATTGAGGCTCCAATAATGTTTATGCTGATGTTTATGTCTTTTTGCCTCTCATTACCCGCTGTCATTGTTTGTGTCAATTGGTAGACATTGTTATCAAATAGTCTCATGCAAGTTCTTGCAGGAGGAGATAGAAAACGAAATAGAAGTTGCAGATGCTTTGGCGGTTAAACTTCTTCAGCGATTTAACCACTCAGCATCTACAATGAGGACCGCTTCACAACACCTATCAGAAGGTAACTGATCAATCAAAATCTAGTATTACGGAAAATACTGGGCTGCATCAAATCACAGCAACACATTTCGCTTTAGAATCCGTTAAATGAAAAGGAACATTGCCACTCAATTATGATTTTCATAGGGCTTTTACGAACCAATTCATACAAAATCTTAGATTCATCTGCAAGCGAAGAAGACGTTATAACTTTTGTATTGGAACTGGCATGCAGTTCATGCATTGCAGGTGGAAATTGGAGAGCTTAAAGGACGGCTGACTGAAGTAATCAGTAATTGTGATGCATTGTGCAAAAGAATTACAGCAGAAGGCCCAGAATCTCTCAGATCATCGATTAAGCCTTTTACAATTGCTAAAACTGACCGAGAAGTCTTATCCAATTCACCTAATTTACAGACAAGTTTAATTAGAAATCCACCTTCAGAAGAATAGTTAGACTGACATGTTTGCTTCCTGTGTACGTCTAGGATTTTTACATTCTTGTTGAACTTGAATGGTTGAATAAGATGTTCGGCTAAATTTCTAAAAGCCTCGTTTTGGATCTTTGAGAACTTGAGATGCAAGTACAAACTCGATCCATGTTGCCGCAGCACCGATTCATTATTTGGTAACGGCAAGAGACCACATGGCATTTTGATTCGACATGTCACATGTAACCAGATGTAGAGTCATTATTTCATATTGCAGATTTCTTTTTCCCAGCTAACTGAGTAGATCAGTAGATCACGATGTAGTCAACCGACATTTTATTTGCAAGAGTGATTGAAAATTTTAGTAATTTTCCTTTGTTCATTTTGGTTACTCAGATCCACTTGCCCAAAAAAATTGTACTCGCTTCTCTCTCCCCACACTTAACAATCAACATCAGGGACAACATTTGTTCCCTTTTAATTACTGTAATAAAGGAGACATTGCTCTCCACTAAAACTTTTAGGATTAGTTAGGATTTATGAAGTAAATATATGAGATGAATTTTGTTCGACTTGTGAAAAAAGGCTTCTAAAACTACAGTTTTATAGTGTCCCAAACACTCACTTAAATGTCAAGCTTCTCTTCCTCAATAGTTTAAAAGATAAAAATGTCCTCACATTTCTTAATCAACGTTCTGGAAATTAATATTATTTGCAATATGCCCTTTTAAAAATAAAATTAATTATTATTGTCTAATGCTAAAATGTAACATCAATTAAATTATCACCTTTGTTCGTATATTTAGAATAAAATTAAAATTTAATGTTGTTCAAAAATTTTATTTTCTTAACGAACAGAAAATTAAAGATGATTTGAGCTATATATAATAAAATATTGAGCTAGTTGGATTTTTATTTTAAAAAAATTAAATTTAGTCTTAAAAAATTTAGGAAAGAAAACATAAGAAAAAACCAAATTATGTCAGTTTCTTTAACTAATGTGATAACAGTTCTATTCCCATACACGTTCCTTATTTTCTCTTTATATATGTATTTACTTAACAATAATTTTGCCACGAATTTAAATTTTCTAAAACTTGAGTCTTTAACACTAATCAATTCAGGGTGCTCAACTACCATACTAATCAATTCATGGTCCCCGATTCTCAGCACAAAGTGATTGTACTTGTGATGATCCAGCCATCAATCTAACTGTTTCGAGTGTTGCATGAATTGATCATGTGAGAGCTGAGTGGCAGGATATACGGGGCCGGAACCAACTTGCTTTTCTTGTACAGTGAAAAGTAAACATCATTTTCTTTCACCCCAAAAATAAATAAACAAATATCCTCAGTAACCTGAGTTTATTGGATAATTAGATGTTCTATTAGATTGCGCATTGCACAAAATGAAGATGTGAAAGGGAATGGAAGAGGTTTCTTTGTAAAGATGAAAAATTTTGTATCAGACACGATAAAAATGTTTTCTTTCACGTTTTTTCTTCCTGTAATCCCCTTATCATCCCCTTATCATGGACGAAGATCAGCCTTAATTCAATTTTCAAACATTCAAATGTGTGCAAGTGACCAGGGCCAGGCCAATATTTCCTGCTCTGGCATTTGAGGTTGCTGCTATCACATTTTCACCTCACTCCGCCACAAGTGAAAGCATTTTTTGTTGCTCTCGAAGGTTAATTCATTAATTCAGTCGACAAGAATATATAGAACCCAAATCTCGGAAAATAGTGGCCTTGAATCCCAAAAGACTCGTTAATGGGTAAATCTATATAGTTAAAAAGGTACTGTACTGTTCCTGCTGCACCAAGAAAAAATGAACTGTTCCAGAGAGAAGATGGAGAACACACTAGAGATCAAGAACCAATGGAAAAATAAACAAAACAACGAAGAGCTAATTTAATTTCTGCAACAACGGATGAACTGACATTGAGAAAAATGGGATTATATAAAATTTGGAAAATCGATAGATAACTGTGAGAGAAACTTAAACAAAAGAAAATCACTCATCCGATCAAACTGCCATCTATGGTGAATCATTCAAAGAAATGCATTGTATATCTTAAAAAGTCTAAAACCTGTCACAGATTGAATTTCTAGGCAATTTTATGTCTAAGGCCATGTGAGAAGAGGTTGAATTCCCATTACTAGAGATCAAGGTTGTTGCTGAGCATCCAAGAAGCCAGCATCAACAAGCACCTTCTCCCTCTTGGCCAATTCAACGTCCTCATCCACCATCATCTTCACCAACTGCTCAAATCCCACCTTGGGCTTCCACCCAAGTACTTTCCTAGCCTTGCTTGAATCTCCCTTGAGATTGTCAACCTCCGCAGGCCTAAAGTACCTCTTGTCAATCTCCACATGATCCCTCCAATTCAAACCCACGTAGCCAAATGCGACCTCCAAGAACTCTTCCACTGTGTGGGATTCCTCCGTCGCCACAACGTAATCGTCCGGCTTATCCTGCTGCAGCATCATCCACATAGCCTCCACATAGTCCCCAGCAAAACCCCAATCCCTCGAAGCCTGCAAATTCCCCAAGAACAATTTGCGCTGTAAGCCTATCTTGATCCGACCCACAGCGCGCGTGATCTTCCGGGTCACGAAATTCTCACCTCGCCTGGGCGATTCGTGGTTGAAGAGTATCCCATTGCAGGCAAAGAGCCCGTAAGCCTCGCGATAATTGACGGTGTACCAATGCGCGGCGCATTTCGACGCAGCATAAGGAGAGCGAGGATGAAATGGGGAAGTCTCCAGCTGCGGAGGTGGGGTGGAACCGAACATTTCGGATGATCCGGCCTGGTAATAGCGGATATGGCTACGACCGGTGGCGGCGATGTGAGAGCGAACAGCCTCGAGGAGCCGGAGCGCGCCAGTGGCGACAACATCGGCGGTATAATCGGGGATCTCAAACGAAACGGCGACATGCGACTGGGCAGCGAGATTGTAAACCTCGTCGGGGAGAATTGTGTCGAGCCATCGACGGAGGGAAGAGGCATCTGAGAGATCGGCATAATGAAGCTTCATTCGAGCCTTGTGGGTGTTGTGGGGGTCGATGTAGATGTGATTGATTCGTTGGGTGTTGAAGTTAGAGGATCGGCGAATAAGGCCATGGACCTCGTAGCCTTTGTTGAGGAGGAATTCAGTGAGGTAGGAACCATCTTGGCCGGTAATGCCGGTGATCAATGCCACCTTGCGCGGAGGAGAAGCGTTGCCATTAGCGGCTGCGGGAGAAGACCCAGATCCAGATCCAGCGGGCTTGTCCTGGGACGCCATGAGAGTTGAGATATTTTAGAATTGGCGGGTCGTAGCAGCGTCAGAGACGGAGAAAAATGAAGGTCTCAGTGAATTGATGAGAAAATCGCCCGAAAGGATGCGATTAATATAATGAGGTAGGAGCGGCGACGTCACGCGCTTTCCAGATTCCGTTGCCTTGGCTCGTCAATATTACAGTTACCAACATCCAAATTACTACAAAATTTCTGAATGTCATTTGTCTTTTTTTTTTTTTTTTTTTTTTTTTTTTAATTATAAAACATCAATAAATATGATTAAAATTTCTCATTTAAGACTTATAAATATCTTGTTCATTTAAACTCTTACCGCCATGAACCTGAAAAATTGGAAGATATAAAAACCTGTCCTTTTTAATTTTTAGCCTAATCAAAAAAAAATGTTTCTTTTTTTTGGAAAATATAGGCAAGCTGAAGCTTGAGAAGTAAGAGAGGCTAGTCCATGAAAGACTAGCACCAAAATACAACAAACTAGTAAAAGAACTAGGATCTACAGACCAATTGGTCTTGTAAGGCTATATCCAGGCATCCTGAAGGAATTGTCGGGACTAATAACAAGTCTGCATCAGCAGGAGCATTATGACCCTCATTGGCCATATAGTCAGCACAAGAGATGTTATCCCTAGGGGTATATCGGAGCGTCACGCCCCAGTCCTTGTAGAGAAAGTCTCTGGTCTCCCTAATAAGGTCTCGCAATGGATGGTCAGCATAACAACAGTCTCTCATGAGAGTGTTCATCGCATCCAATGAATCAGAATAAAGGAGGATCTTTTGAAATCCCATCTGAAGTCCCAAATTCAATCCCAGCTTGATGGCATAGAGCTCCGCTTCAATAATATTATGGAGACCAAGGGATTTGCAAAACCCCATCAGCCAATGCCCTTCAGAATTCCTGATTACTCCTCCGCAAGCTGCTTGAAAGTTGTGGCGAACTGATCCGTCTACATCAATTCGGACTGCATCGTCTGGAGGGGGGTCCAAGATCTCTCCTCATACCTGTCAAGTTGAAAACTTTGATGAGATAGGTTGTGATTAACATGATTTTCCATAAGAAGATAGTTACACAAGTGGAGCAACTCCCTGGTATCTTTGTGTTCGCCTTGAAATAGAAAGGTGCATTTGGATGTCCAGATAATCCAACATCTCAAACTGAAGACTCGTGGCCAAGAGGATCCGTGAAACCTTCCCTTACCAGGGTTATGGTTGGTGTTCCAATCGAGCCATGCCTGTAAATTACCTGCAAAGAACTGGGAAAAGTAGATAGGTTTTAAGATTTCTTTCCAAAAATTTCTCGCTTTCTCACAGTCTCTGATTATGTGAAGCACGCTCTCCTCCTGATTGCATTGAAACGGGCAGAGGCTTTCATCAGTAAGCCCTCTTTTAGCTCTGAGAGAATTGGTGACAAGCCTCTCATGACCAACCTGCCACATGAAATATTTAACTTTTCAGAATCTGCCATTTCCACATTAGGGACCAGAAATTACTTCCACTCCTTCTTGCTTGATTAGAGATATATAGGTAAGCAGCTTTAACAGAGAAGCAATCATCTTTCGCATTTCTCCAGGTGAAGCAATCCGGGGAGCCACTGCCAGGCGGGTTCATTCGAGAAATACTATTAATGATGTGGGAGGGAAGGATCCCACGCCATCTATTCTTGTCCCAACTTCCATTCAGAAGATGATCACGCACAGACTCATCTTCGTTGATTAAGGAAGGATCAACAACATAGGTAACTAAAGGATGGTCAAAGGGAAGCCAAAGATCAGTCCAGAATTTAGTTTCAGCCCCATTCCTGATCTTCCTACCTACTCCCCTAATGAAGTCCTCCTAAACGTCAACAATCGCTCTCCAAGCAGAGGACGAGTTACGTTTCTTTGAGATTTTAGGCACAGCCGAGTTTCCAAAATTATACTTAGACCAGAAACACTGGACCCATAGAGCTTGCTTTCTGGTCAGGAGACTCCAACACAGTTTCATAATGAACGCTTTATTTTGTTGCCGAAGATTTCTAAAGCCCAAATCACCCTCCTTCTTTGCCTGGGTAATTTTATCCCAAGTAACAAGATGCATTTTCCTGACATCCTCATTTTGAGACCAAAGGAATCTTCTGGAGATCTTATCAATCTCATTGATAGTGCAAATGGGGAGAAGAGTTGATTGCATAAAGTACGCGGGAAGAGAGGATAAGACAGATTTTATGAGGACAGAACGCCCAGCCATTGTCAAAAATTTACTTTTCCACATAGACAACCTTTTTTTAAGCTTTTTGAACAATGGGGTGATAAGTACCTTTCGTTACTCTTTTGTGAATAATTGGAACCCCAAGATATTTTCCGAGATTAGAAGTAATTCCGATCCCAAGCAATCTGCTTAGTTCAAGGGCTCTGTTGAAATTGACATTAGCAGAACAAAACATTCTAGATTTTTCCAAATTAATTCTATGGCCAGATACCTCACAGAATAGTTGCATTACTTTACGAACTTCCATCATTTGACTAGTGGAAGCCTCCGTAAAAAGAATGAGATCATCGCGAAGAATAGATGGGAGATCGAGGGCTTCCCTTTTAAAGGTAAAGGGCTTGCTTAGGGCCTGACACTCAGATTTAATAAAGTGACCAAGACGTTCTATACAAAGGACAAAAATGTACGGGCTTAACGGATCTCCTTGCCTAACCCCTCTAGAGGGTGTAAAGTTCGGGCTTTCATCACCATTCCAAAGGATAGACATAGAAGCAATAGACATACAAGCCATAATGAGATCAATAAGATTATTGTCCAAATTCAAGCATATTAGGGTATTTTTAATGAAACCCCAGTCAAGTCTGTCGAAGACTTTCTCCATATCAATCTTGATGGCCACAAAACCTTTCTTCTTGCCCTTCATTCTCATGGAGTGTATGATCTCTTGGGCAATTAGGATGTTGTCGCAGCTGGATCTGTTCGCAATAAAACTGCATTGCTCATGACTTACAAGCTGGTCCATGATACCCTTGAATCTGCTAGCCAAAACTTTAGAAATGATTTTAAAACTTACGTTGCACAAAGAAATTGGCCGAAAGTCTTTTAACGACGAAGGAATATCAACCTTAGGTATGAGAACAATCTTGGATTTATTAATGGTGGATATGTTGGAGGGGTTATTAAAGCAATTCTCAATGAACTCACAAATTTTATCCCCCACAACATTCCACTGAG